>JAMBLF010000070.1:0-480903 GCA_030578115.1 Leucoptera coffeella | reverse complement strand
CCTAATTTTAAATAAAAACCCATAAAATAATCTCAATAATTACCTTAGTCCAAATCCGTTTTAACTTAAAAATGAGGTCACAAGGTCCTTCCGTTTGCCCACTGTCCCCGTGTCCACCACCTCGGAGCAGCGACAGCGTAATACACAATAAGTGGGCGATGGACTGGCACACTTGCGGTGTTTCCATGAGTGTTTGTTGCAGACAGCGGGTAGGTCGGTTCTGCTTTTCCGTTTGCATTTAATATGTTTGCATTTAACTAGTTTTATTACTTTAGGTCCCTGGATAGGTAATAGTCAGTGCTTATATACGGCGATACGGTTCACTACCTATCACGTTGGGTGCTATCTATCTAGTGATACGCGGGCTTCGAATGACCCATACCTAACATGCCTTCGAAATTTCGGAGATGGGTATTCAAGCCTCTGACTACCCCGCAATACACAAGTCGTGAAGCGTATGTTTATGTTTTACTTTAGGTATTGTTAAATATTTGAATGACGTCTTTATGAAGGTTTTCCTATAAATGTTTCTTGCTAGTATAGTTACCTATACATTGAGTATGTCCAGCTTTGTGTAACGCGTAGCGTTTCTATATAAATACGGCCATTTATTAGTTCGGTTGATCAGTAATCAACACATTCATCATCATTAGCAATTATGCAATAGTCGGTGATTCGGGTGTACCTCTTCGTAATTGCGAATGTAGTAATTCAATAGACACTTTGTGTATACAGATAGTCATTGCACAAAGTGACGGATGGTAAGTTGTATCACCATTAACAGGAACTAACTATTGCCTGCTAGGAGAAATAGGTAGGTTTTCTAACAATATTTGCCCGATATTTAACAGTTTTCATTGCATAAATGTACGTATGTATGTATGTAGTAGGTGTACAAATCCTAAACCTACTGGAACAAATTCATGAACAACTGAGCTACTACTACAAAAATAAAATATCCTCAGAAAAAATCGTATAGAAATCCTTTGGCTTAAAAGTATGGATTTCATAAAACTCCTGACTGACTCAAAAATGTTACTGCAATTTTGTGATATTATTACAAATAGACGCCAGTAGAATCTCGCTCCTATTCATTTCAAAACTCTACCTCAAGAGTATCTGTATATGCCATTGAGTGTACATGCACGCTCTATTTACTAAAGAAGGTATGTAGAACATGTAGATTAATAGTTAAGATGTAATTAAGCCGTTTATCGTAGTTTTCTTCGAGATAATGACATTAAGATTGTTACTTACAATTATAATATAGTATACATTATTATTTAGGTACTTTCCCGTGCTAAACGTAATAGAATGGAACGTAACAGAGTTTTAACTAGCTGCCGTTCTTCCATGTTTTTCAAAACTAAGTGGCTAAGGTTTAATGGAATTAATTGGGTGACAGGCTAACAACCTGTTCCTTGTTTATTAGTATTTATTTATGGTTCTTACAATAAAATCCTAATCATAATGCGCAATATAAAATATATACTTATGTTAAAACAATTAAATTATAAACTAATAGTTATATATTTATGTATCTATAACATTTGAAGTTATATACATACAATGAAGACGTAAAAAACTCACGGTATGGTATTATTTTGATTCAATGACATACATTAATCACTGCATACCCACTTGGCGACTATTTATTTCTTTACATACATGCATAATTACTCGTTACCCATTTTCCCGATCCTTGCTAACAACTTGTGATAATTGATATACTAAATAAAATAAATAATAAATACATACATACATATCATGACCGGTTCTCCGTAGAGAGGTAGGCAGAGATCACAAATCCTCATCTCTCTTGATCCTGACAAACTACCAAATAATGAACAAAAAACTAAAGCTTTGAAATGTTATAATACCCAAATAACACACTAGGTCAATGTAATTGAGCTATGGGCTAGCAACCAATCACCAATTTCCCATATAACGTTTTGTCTTATTATTTATTAACAATAGTATTAATTGAATATTATGTGCAGTGACATGAATACCCATGTGTGCGATCATGCATGGTGATATGGCTGGGTAAACAAACACCAAGATGTGTATATGTTAACCCTGTGCTGATCTGGGACTAAATAGGATGTTACCAGCTGCTTTCTAGAGAATACTAAGGGGTATTTGGGTAAGAAGTAGGTTTCCTCGCCTAGGTTTAAGGTGTTTCTAAATTATTTGGTTTGGTGCACTTTAGTTTCGAATAGGGAATGAATTAAATTCACAATCGAAAAAATTTAAAGCAATACTTCAGTTTCTGGACATGAGAAACAAAATCAAGAGTAATAATAATAACGCACATAATAATATATATGTTTGTGTATATATATGTATTATGTAGGGTATTCTTTTAAATATGTGATTTTATTTATCGTTAGTATTATTACTCGTTTGAATATTACAATCAATCATGGTATTTATATCTTCTGGCACTTTACGAGCAGACAATATCTTTAGCATTAACACTTTAGTAGTGTAGTATTCTTAAAACTGGGCTGTGGTGGCATTCATATGGAATATTTGTAACAGGTTACTAAGCCATCGCAAATAGATTAAAAAGCCAAACGTAGTCTTAGGTGCATTTTCCTAATGCATTTTCATTGCGAAAATGTACATAGAAAATCAAAAACTTATTTCTATCGCTATATGCACTGATACAGAGTCAAGCCTCAAACAACTGAGCTACGCTTAATATAACAATTCACCCCTAGTCCGTATAAAATACGAGAAGAACGGCAGCTATTTATCATTCTTTTACGTCCCATACTAGTATCAGCACTAAACACAATCACAGCACTCTGAGACCTAACGAATTTTTAAAAGACCTAGAGACCTAGCCACTTAGTGCCTAAGTGGAATTTAATGCCCTGAAGGCATCGGGAAGTTAGGCTTCTTCGGACTAATTACGAGGGAGTGAAATGTTGAATCGCTTTTAAATGACTTTAGTCAGTACTGTACTACTTAAGGACGTAAATAAAATGTATACTATACCAGCCAATGTAGAAGGTTGGTACGGCATAGGCCGTGTAAAACTTATACCTATCAAATTGGAGACAAATGTGTACTATGCCAATTTATTTTGCCAGCCAAAGTGGAAGGTACATTGGGAGTGGGTTCTCCTTAACTCTGCCTCCACCGGAAATCGAACCCATAATCTCATCATAAGCGTTCAAGTGGTTAACAGTTCGTGGCTCGAAGGCCGTCAGATATATGTTTGTTTTAAGAATACATAATAAAAAGATGTAGTGACGAAAATTGATAAATGTATGTTAAGGTAGGTTGGGCACACGGACGGATGGATGAAAGATGAAAGGAGAGTCAAAAAAGGAATATATAAAGCCAAAGTGGAAGGTAGGTAAGGGGTAGGCCGTATAGAACTTATACAGATCTAATTGGAAACATTCTTCTCAAGGCGGGTGTCGGTAGCGTGAAGAACAGAAAAGCATGTATGAGAAGATTCATGGGTGTGAGTGAAGCAAGAGAGATTTGTCAGGAGAAAAAAAATATCGAAACAATCGATATATCGAATATGGCAACAAAAAAATATCTTGGTTACTTTTAACATTCATTAATGTTGTGATAGTTTTTATACGGTATCCATGTAACAGTTTACTAGGCCATCGTTCAATAGATTGCATCTACCCCTTGTATCTTATTCGCCTCCTACAGCATGGGAAGATCGGCAGCTAGTTAGCATTGTATGTCCTAGACGGGTCAGAAAGACTAGTTGAAAAATGTAGTGAATTAATTCATTTAATGCACTCCGCTGCTTACTAATGGAATTAAACTTGGCTCAAAGTGGATTATGTGTGTATGTGTATGTATGTATTGTATGTATGTAGATTAAATGGACTGTTCCACGTATTTAAATTAAACGTAGCTCAGTTGTTTGGGGCTTGACTCTGTATCGAGGGAACAGGGTTCAAATCCCGCTTGAGCATGTACCAATGGTAATAAAGTTTAATGTATTTCTATGTACATTTTCGTAATAAAAACACATTTACGACATGCAACGAATTATACGGTGAGGGAAAACATCGTGAGGAAACCTACCTGTTCCCCGAACAGGTACTAGTTAATGCTTGTTAATGGCGACATGGCTTACCACCTATTACATTGAGTACTGACTATAAGGTCAACACGTAGGTACGAGGTAGCCATAGAATTACTACCTTCGCAATTGCGGAGATGGACACCTGAACCTCTGACTACTCCGCAAGGGTTAATGGTCGTGAATGCGTTTTTGTTTTTTTTTGTACATGTTGTTTCCACAGGTATAAACATACACATCACGCCCGTTCTCCTACTAAGGGGTAGGCAGAGATCACCTTCTCATACACACTCGCCGATTAAAGGTACTTATAACGTCACCCTTTTCCAATATGGCGTCTATATGACAGTCGTATATCTTATTGGACTTTAGTAAAACAGCTTATCAAAAGAAAATATTTATTTCTTAAAACAGACTTAATTAATCATTAATTAAATGGCCTTCCCATAACATCATAATAGGGTTGAATTAGCAATAAATTTCTTCAAATACTAACATATCGACGATGAAGTATCAATAACTCCTATTTCAATTATTTTGATAATTATTTTTAGGATGCATTTTTTTATTCTCTATCTCCTGATAAAAACACAAATTTCGACTTAAAAACGTTTATTAGGATCAAAATGTAAATAATACTAACTCCGTTAATTTCCAATCATTCTGGAAATACCTATGGCTGATTATCTTTTTAATTTGATAACCTACTCCTAATTCACTAATAGTAATATAACTGCTCCCAAAATAAGCTTCTTTGTGCTTTAAAAAATCTGATAATTGTTAACATAGTAAAAATAATTATGTTTTTTTCGCTTCCTGTAAAGTTGTTGATTTTGAGATAGGTGACATTAATACTTCATCGTCGATATGTGTCCTTAATCCCATGCTAATTTGGGACTAAACTAGTTACCAACTAGTAACCATCACATATGACTTACATACATAAACCACACATTGATGCTTACAGAGGGGTAAGCAGAGATCATGAATCGCCATGTTTCAACTTAAAATATTGCTGAAAGGCTACTAGTCTATCACTCACTGGGAAAACATTACAATGACTTCAGTCAATGGTTTGGACATGTTATGCGGATGAATGATAGCAGATTAACAAAAAGAATACATATGAGTGAAGTGGAAGGGCGGTTACGCAGGGGCCGGCCTAATAAGACATATAAAAGTCAGATAGACGCTATATTGAAAAAGGTGACGTCAGGAGTACCTATAACCGCCGAGAGTGTATGAGAGGATGTATGAATGTCAATGAAGCGAAAGTGGTCTGTCAGGATCGGGACAAATGGGGATCCGTGATCTCTGCCTACCCCTCTACAGGGAATCAGGCGTGATGTGTATGTATGTATGACTTCAGTATTGCATACTCTTCTTTCTAGTTTTCTTCTTATCATTACCGTTAACGGGCTTTGAGTTTTCCTTCTTAGTTCTCATAGCCATTAACCTTGCTAATTCCAGGTCTATTAGAGTCTGTCTAGCCAAATAGGCTTCTTCTAAACCTGGACTAAGGTCTGCATCTGTAAAGACATACATACATTGACGACCTCCGTGGCGCGGTCGGTTAGCCGCTTAAATGCTAATCGTGAGGCCCTTCGATTCCCGGTTGGGCAGAGTTAAAAACTACGCTTTTCTTCTACTTTCCAGTCTGGTCGTTGATTATATATGTATTTATTTATCAATATATAATAAGTATATATTTCTTAAATTTGTGTTGACTAGTACCCTTAACACAAGTCTTAAATAAACTTACCAAGAGGCTAGTTTAAATGGTGTAATAATGTCCAAATATTATTATTTTACATATAAAAACAAGTCCTATAATCCCTTTTGGGTTGGATAGAATCACTAGGTTAAAAAAGAAACCGAGAACAACATTGTACCAATTATTTACTACTCATCGGTAGTTACTTAAGTTCTAATTTAATTAATAAACTTTATTTCACTTTGTAATTTCGCAAATGAGACTTAAGCCTATATAAAAGATACTGTCAATAAAAAAGATACTGTTCATACACAAGTCGTGAAGCGTATGTACATAATTATGGCTATTTAGATCTTTATTTATTAAAGCTGTGTCAAAACGTTAATTTGTATACGTATAAGCGTATTAAAAAAATAACACTTCGAATAATAAACATTAGTAGGTATAGATATTTAAGCGTCTTCTTTAGTTATGCACAACTACAAAAGTCTAAATACGAGGGATATTCAATAGCTTCCAAAATACACACTCGTTAGAATTCCTAGACTGGTAAATTTAGTAATTTAAGTCAACAAACTGAACAAAATGGACATGGTTATCTCCAGGTGGAAGACATAAAAATGAAATAGATTATGTGTTTAGCAGCCACAAAAATATTATAAAAGATGTTAGCGTTCTTAATAGTTTCAACACAGGCAGCGACCATCGACTTGTCCAGGCAAGGGTTGAAATAAACGCTAAAATGACTAGATATGCTTCCATAAGATCGAAAAAAGTAAGAATAGACCCAATCATCCTTACCATAAACAGAGAACAATATCAGGAAAGGTTAAAAAAGGCACTTGTCGAAGGATATGGCGAAGTTACGGACAAAAATGAGCTAGCTAGTCACCTGCAATCGACTCTCTACAAGGTAGCAAAAGAGTTAGTCCCGAAGGGCAGAAACAGCCGCCAGAAACTAAAAAGTACCACAAAACAACTGTTAGAGAAGAGAAGGCAACTAATAAATCAGGGACAAATGGCGACAGAAGAATTTCGATGTCTTTGCAAAGAAGTAAGAGGGCAGGTCGAAAAGGATATCGAGGAATACCGCGAAAGAACTGTGCAAGCTATTGTAGAAAAATACAAGGGCCCCAAAGTATTCAGGAAGTCTCTATCTCCTGGTGAGAAACAAATTACCAGACTCCTGGATGAAGAAGGAAACTTAGTGACCGAAAGAAAGCTGCCTCCTGAGAACCGTAGAAAAATACTACCAAAAGCTTTATACATCGATAAGCCCAAGACAACCGAATAGTGCACCGAAACGAGTTATGAATGTTGGGTCTGAAGACATACCTGAAATAACGTGCTCCGAAATCGAAACAGCCTTAAGAAAGATGAAAAACGGTAAGGCTCCAGGCGAAGATGGTGTCACAATTGAAATGGTCAAAGAAGGAGGTTGTGACGTATTAAAAGGCCTAAACACACTCCTAAACCAGTGTCTGGAGGAAGGAGAAATTCCTAGAGAGTGGGAGTCAGCAAATGTTATCCTGTTGTTCAAGAAAGGTGACAAAGCTGATCTTAACAATTACCGGCCTATCAGTTTATTATCACAACTATATAAACTGCTCACCAAAATAATAACCCTTCATTTGACCAACAAATTTGATTTTTACCAGGCCCCCGAACAAGCCGGTTTCAGAAGCGGATATAGTACTATGGACCACATTTTGACGATGAGAATTGTAATCGAGAAAGCCACAGAATACCAAAAACCGCTTTGGTTAGCATTTATTGATTACAAGAAGGCATTCGATAGTGTGGAATCGTGGGCAGTTGTTCAATCACTTCAAAATGCTCGAATAGATCACAGATACACTACGCTTGTTGAAAACATCTACACTAACGCAACTATGAAAGTAACCTTGATGGATCATACCAACCACATAGACATCAAAAGGGGCGTAAGACAGGGCGACACTTTGTCACCAAAGTTGTTTACCCTAGTACTTGAGGATGTGTTCAAAAAACTTTCATGGGATGAACGTGGTCTTGTGTTACCTGGAGCCAGGTTGAACAATCTGAGATTCACTGATGATATCGTCCTCCTCGGTGACAATCCCGAGGATTTACAGATTATGATTCGAGAGTTGAACGAAGCTTCTCTACAGGTTGGTTTGGAAATGAATCTCAATAAAACCAAGGTTATGACTAACGAAAGTGTAAATCCTGCGAAGATATCAGTAAACCAAACCACCATAGAAAGGGTTGAGAAATATGTTTATCTCGGTCAGGAAGTAAGAATGGGGAAAGATAACCAGCTCAACGAAATCAACAGACGCATACGCTTGATGTGGGCCGCCTACTCGAAGCTTGAGTTTGCTTTTAAAATGAACATCACAGCAGAACAAAAAGCCAGAGTGTTCAATCAGTGCATCCTGCCAGTACTTACTTATGGAGCCGAAACCTGGGTTCTGACAAGAGACTGTATCCATAAAATACAGGTAGCACAGAGGGCATTAGAAAGGAAACTGGTGGGGGTTACACTGAGGGATCGCAACACCAACATATGGCTTAGACAGCAAAGTAAAGTCGCAGACGCCATCCAGCGAATAGCACATCTCAAGTGGCAGTGGGCGGGTCACGTTGCTCGGAAGCATGGGTCATGGTGCAAGAAAGTCTTGGAGTGGAGACCTTGGGGGGATAAGCGGCCCAGAGGAAGACCGCAGATGAGATGGAAGGATGACATCCAAAAGATAGGAGGGTCAAACTGGATGCACGTGGCCCAGAACCGTGTTGAGTGGCGCAAACTGAAGGAGGCCTACACCAAACTGGTCGAGAGTGGCTGAGAAGAAGAAGAAGTCAACAAACTAACATCTTTAGGTTTAATTTACAAAGTTAAAGTCGGTGAGGGAAAACATCGTGAGGAAACCTACCTGTTCGTCGAACAGGTAATAGTTAGTGCTTGTAAATGGCGACATGGCTGACCACCTGTCACATTGAGTATTGACTTGGTTAACACGTGGGTTCGAGGTGTCCATAGAATAACTACCTTCGCAATTGTGCAGAAACCTGAACCTCTGACTTCCCCGCAAGGATTAATGATCGTGAACGTGTTTGTTTTCTCTTTAATCTGTTCGACAATTTTCTCGATCCTGGCAATATCCAATTCCTCATAACGTAACCATCCTTCCACTTATAATATATTATAATAGCGTAAACTCAACAGTCATTTGTATAATATGTCGTGAATGCGTTTGTTTTGTTTTGTACATACTTGCATACAACTTCTCCAAGGCTTGCGACCTTCTGACCTGGCTGTCTATCATTTCGGTTTGCTCATACAGCCTCAAAGCCTCTATGGCTTCATCAGCAGCCGCCATGCGCAGGTTGTGTTCCTCTAGCATCTCATCTCTCATGGCTTGGGTTAGGTATACACTGTAATATATGATATATATGAATACATCAATTCTATAATAATAATAACAGTATTGTAAGACATTATCACACAAAATGAACTAGCGCCTTGGTAAGGACATTTAAGACTTAAGTTGAGGTTACTAGTTGACGTATATTTAAGAAATATATACTTATTATTATTATTCTATATACATATATCCCATGATAATGCGGGACGTTAAAAGAATGCTAACTAGCTGCTGATCTTTCTGGTATGTCATAGGATGTGACTAAGAGACTAGGGGTAAATAGTATCTATTAGGCGATGGGCTAGCAACCTGTTAACAATGTTGCATATGATATGCAACCCAATATTTATGCTACAAAGTGACCGAAAATATGTATGTATTTATCTCCGAGGTTCTGTTCACCCCGAAAGGAATTAAAGGTCGTGAATGTTGTAACGATATTGTAACGGTAGTCACTTATAACACCTACTATGATAAACTTAAGTATGTCAAAACATTACATTTTATTCATTTTCGATCTCATGTGTGTCTGAAAAGTGCAAGTTTATTTTTTTAAAGCAAAGCAAGTTCGATTCCCAAACTGGATCAAAATCAAAATCTATTTATTCGTGAATCATGTGTACAAAAGATCTTAAACTAAGTTACATGGTCTCAACATGGTCTGCCGTCATGCTTCGGCGTACAATATTATGGATACAGTTTTATTTTTCAAATAAAATATGAATGCAGTTTTTATTTTTATCAAAATATGTGACATGGTGCTTAAGAACAAATCTTCGTATGTCTTATAGTTTCAGACTTTCACATACTGATCGATTTAAATGTGCCAACATGTATATGTAAGTATCTATTAGTTGTAATAACTTACGGATCTCCGATTTTCTCCTTGAAACATTCACCCAGAAACGCTAGAGGGCGGAAGTTGTTCTTTAAAGTCACCGGCGTTTCTTTATATAAAATTTCTCTATAGGAAGCTGTAATTAAAGACAAATTTTTATCATCAATTTACACATATATAAATACATTCACGCTTCTTCTTTGGGGTAGATAGACCGTTGATCGTCACCAGGAACTATCTCTGGCGCCTCAATGATAATCCTTTGATATAATTATGCATTCTTATCTTATCTGTTCGAGAATTCTCTCGATCCTAGCAAAATCCATTAGCTTATTTATCATTCAAATGTAAAATAATAATAATCAAGCATTTATTTACAGCCACAAAAACATACACAATACAAAATAATTACAATCAAACTTACAAAACTAGGCGGTATAGCTTGTGTATGTTATTGTCGCGTAAAAAAGGTTCAATCCTTCCACTTCACAAGGTTAAATGATAAACAGAATAGTATAATAAACGCTTCACGATAAATGTATTTTGCATCAAGTTAGTCAATCAACTATACGTTTTAATAATAAAAATACATTTGCGAAATGCGTCGTATACACGGTCGTCGACGTACGGTGAGGGTAACATCATGAGGAAACCTACATGTTCCCGAACAGAATAGTTAGTTAGGGGTTGCAAATGTCGATATTGCTTACCAGTCGTCTATTAACTATCAGGTCAACACGTGGGTTCGAGGTATCCATAACATTACTAACCCCGCGATTGCACAGACATTTGCCTGAACCTCTGATTTCCCGCATGGGTTAATGGTCGTTAACGCGGTTGTCTTTTTGTCATTATAGTTTAGTGTTTATCTTCGTCACATCGAATTCATGTTTTAACGAGACAGTCAGCACCTATATATGCATATTGACAGGTGCTAAACCGTGTAGCACTGATAGCACTAAAGCATTTTGCAAAATATCAGTTCAATAACAGATTAGTAATAGAGTGAAGTTGGTAGTGGATTAGCAAAAGTGACAAATTTCACGATATCAAAGCAAAATTTGACACTTGCCGATTTCAATGGTGACACTTGCTAATCCACTACCAACTTCACACTATTACTGATCTGATATTGAACTGAATTTGTGCTAAAACGCATTAGTGGATTTGAGTTCCATGACCTGTTCTGCGGATTATATTTTTCCTCGCAATATTCTTCCTCACCGTAATTGGTGCATTTCGAAAATGTACTATAGTTTCTACATACCTTTATCGAAATACGATAAAGAAGATAATCTGCTAGATGCATAAGACTGGGACATAGGCATCTGAAATAATAAATAAACTTGAACCGTTGACTACTTACAAAGTTGAATTCAAAAAGTCTTATGGTATTATATATCCCTTTTGGAGTAGATAAAATTCAGATTTTTTCTGTCACCTTTAACATTTAGTTAAGGTTGTATTCAGTGAGTTTTTAGTGACAGTTTCGTAGCTTATTGCCTAATGGAGTACTCATACCACCTTATATCTAATAATAATAATATTTGGGAGACTATTACACCAATTGAACTAGACACTTGGTAAGTTCATTGAATACTTGTGTTTATGGTATAAATCAACATATATTTATAAAATATATATAGTTAATGCATATATAATGAACAACCAGGCTAGAAAGCAAAAACAAAAAAAACGAAGGAGAAAAGCGTAGTTCTAACTCGGCCTCCACCGGGAATCGGAATCTGGACCTCACGATTAGCGTTCAGGTAGTTAACCAATCTCGCCACGGAGGTTGTTACTACAAATATTATCTATGACAACAAGAAAAACATACCTTAGTCTTCATTTCTTCATTCTCGCTTATCTCTTCCGTGATTGTATTTGCTAGGAATGATTCCAAGAATTCATCTCTGCAAAGGAAGTGAACAAACTTTCACTTATTCCCATTTTTTTAATTTCTTTCATTGGTCCATGTCAGAGCCGAGAATCGATCCTAGGAGCTCATAAGAAGTCGGAAGTCTTACCCACTTGGCTACAGCCGCTTTATCACATACATTAAAATGACCACTTATGTAAATAATATATTTTACACCGTCGCTATCACACTATCACTTATCATTAACTCTTACATACATAAATATATGTTTATTTCACGTCTTTTAAGCCCTTTCGGAGTTGACAGGACTTTAGAGACACGATAATATCTCTTAAGCCACATTACTTCAGTCACTTAAGTCAAATGGAACATTGGTAACAAATCACTAGTTTATTACTCAATATATTCCATTATCCCTAGTCCCTTAATGGTGGCTATTACGATATGCCGGGAAGAACGGCAGGTATTTACAATAATAATAATAATAATAATAATCAATTATAGCAGATTGACAAAAGGAATATATATGAGTGAAGTGGAAGGGCGGTTACGTAGGGGCCGGCCTAATAATACATATAACAGTCAGATAGACGCTATATTGAAAAAAGGTGACGTTAGGTGTACCTATAACCGCCGAGAGTGTATGAGAAGATGTATGAGTGTCAATGAAGCGAAAGTGGTCTGTCGGGATCGGGACATATGAGGATCCGTGATCTCTGCCTACCCCTCTACAGGGAATCAGGTGTGATGTGTATGTATGTATGTATGTATTTACAATCTATCTAATTCTTGGACGAGCACAGGCAAATACTTAATTACATTTTTGTAATTACTTCTTCGTAATAGCGAATATGGACACTTGACCCTCTGACCACCCTTCTAAACTCAATCACTATGAATATTAATATAAATACCTGTAAAAGTTTAACAGTCTTGCATATTAACACATGTTTGTATGTACCTATAACTATTTTTATTTACTATGTGAGACTGGGTCATATCACGATAAATTAATATAAAAATAATAATAAAAATATTGATCATGATATGCCCCGGTGTCACATAGTAAATAATATGACTACAAATCGCGAGTATTTAAAAATACCTATAACTAGTCCCTTTCAAAAACCGCTCCTTGTCACTTCTATTCCATTCTTCTACTGCAGCAGTCAATGCGATGTGCCGTTCCTCATTCCTGATTGCCACCATGTTCGATCGAGCAGGTAATGACATCTCTATTCTGGTGAAGTCATAGTCTTCAGACACGGATGTCCCTGACAAGTCTACTGCCTCAATCTGCAATGTTTTGGTCAGATCACGAACCAAATATAAAGAGGACCCGGCGTAAGCAGCGGTTCCCATTACGCGGTGCGGAGGCCAAATGGCGTGTTTAAATTGGCGCGGAGTCTAACAATGTGTAGTAGAAAGAAGATACCTGATTTGATTGGCCGATGCCGTGTTTTGATTGGTTGTAATATCTCCCTTCCATCTCGCGTACCTCGTTTCACCCCGCGTAATGCCACGCTAGTTTCCTAACAAATATTGCGTAAGGCCCACTCCTCTTATTAATTACTCCATGGGTCAGATTTAAGCAACTTGTAGTTGGAATGGAGTGGGTTAAAGTTTGACATTATTGTTGGTTATAGTTTTAAGAGATTCGCGATTTATGCTCATGATTAATAAGGAACGGGACTTTTCGCGTAAGTTTTTATATAATAAAGTTACCTTTATTAACTCGACGTTTCGGCTACGTTGCAGTGGCCATGGTAACTATTATTATTAGTAAAGGTAACTTTATTATATAAAAACTAACGTGATAAGTCCCGCTATTTATTAATCATGAGAATAAATCGCCAATCTCTTCACTACATAGTATAAAACAAAGTCGCTTTCTTTGTCCTTATGTCCCTTTGTATGCTTAAATCTTTGAAACTACGCAACGGATTTTAATGAGTTTTTTTTAATAGATAGAGTTATTTAAGAGGAAGGTTTATATGTATAATAACATCCATTAAAAAGTGGACTAGGCTATATATTTTATACCCGTGCGAAGCTGGAGTGGGTCACTAGTAAAACTATAATATGTAAGTTCTAAGAACACATACCCGTGAAGACACGACCTTATTCCCGCGTGGGGTCGGCGGTACGGCCTTGGGTGCGAAGTACATCTGACTCTTCAGCATATCACTCACTTCTTCTTCGATTATCAGCCACTGCTCGAACGTCAGTGGGTATCCATACTCCGCTGTAACACTGGAAGGAAGTGACTGAGGGATGTGGGGTGGAATAACGAAAGATACGTAATAATAATAATATTTGGACATTATTACACCAATTGAACAAGCCCCTGGGTAAGTTCATTTAAGACTTGTGTTACGGGTACTAGTCAACGTATATTTAACAAATATATACATATTAAACATAGATAAATACATACATAGCATATATAATCAGCAACCAGACAGCTTCCAGCAGTAGAAAAGCGTAGTTCTTAACTCTGCCTCCACCGGGAATCGAACCCGGGACCTAACCACGCGCCACGGAGGTCGTCAAATACGTATAAAGACTATAGAACATTATCGCTTTGGTCTACGCTTTTGTGTTCATCTCTGCAATAGTAGATACATACATACATTTACGTCTGTTAATCCCATTCAGGGCGGACAGAATCTTGAAGACATAAAAAAATCCTTGATCACTTATGAGCATAATATGGTTGTGAGTTCGTATGGAAAATTGATGACTGGTTGCTAGCCCATCGCCCAATAGATTTCATTCACCCCTAATCCCTTAGTCGCTTCTAACGACATGCGGGGAAGAAAGGCAGCTAGTTAGTATTCTTTTTCGTCCTAGGATTTGACAGGTTAGGTATTGTAGATGAACTCGTAAAATTGTTACGACCACCTCGAACTCACATTGAGAAAGGGCGACGTTAGAAGTACCTATAACCACCGAGTGTGTAGAGATGAATGAATGTCAATGATGTGTTTGTCTGGATCGGGACGGGTAGGCAGATTTCAGGATCCATTTGTAAGGAAACGGGCGTGATGTCTATTAAAGAATGTATGTTTAGATATCACTCAAAAGTTACTTGTGAAATGTACCAGTATCTCATATAGTCTCTTGTTTGTTTTTCAGGATAAGACGGAACTGAACACATTTGATAATTACTCGAGCAGCAAAGGAAATGATGTTATATACTTAAGACTATAAGAAAATACAATATGTAAAAAAACTTACTCAATCCAATACTGCTTTGACTGGAAACAAAAGAAACATACATATGAGTTAAACATTATATTTACATACATACAATACCATTATCCCGCTTCTATGGCCGCCACAAACCCACGTGTTACCCAGGTGCCCAAGTCCACTAATCAATCAATCAATCAGCCTATACTAGTCTACTGCTGGACGAAGGCCTCCCCAAGGGTACGCAACAAAACAGGATTATTCGTGGCCCTCATCCAGCCACTACCAGCGACCTTCTTGAGGTCATCGGTCCACCTGGCAGGGGGCGTCCTACGCTACGTTTGCGGCCTCCACTCGAGAACTTACTCCAGCGGTCGTCGGTTCTACGACAGACGTGGCCGGTCCATTGCCACTTCAGATTGCAACAGCGATAGACTATGTCTATCACTTTGGTTCTTTGCCGGATAATCTCGTTCCGGACTCTGTTCCTTAACGAGATACCCAGCATTGAACGTTTCATTGCTCGCTGAGCGACATATAGTATAGCATTAGTAATAGTGTGAAGTTGTTCATGGAATAGCAATAGTAACAAATTTCGCTATTTTTAAGCCCACCATAAATTTACATTTTCGAATTATTTAGAGTTCCTTTCAATACTAGACTAACAGTAAACAATATCCAGTTACCAAAACTTCAGCTTTGATCGGCTTGGTGACTTTTGGGCGTTTGGTCATTGACTGAGTGATAGAACCTTTTGTGTCCAAAGACGATTTCTCAGGCGACATCTATTAAATAAAAAAACAAAAAAAAAACATTTACAATAAACAACACCGCTAGTGTGAAGAACAGAAGAGCGTGTATGAGAAGGTTGGGTGTCAGTGAAGCAAGAGAGATTTGTAAGGATCGTTCCAGTTGACGATAGGTAGTCTCTGCCTTTCCCGTTAGGTACGTAGAGACGTTAATATATATATTAATGACACCGCTAGACTGGGACGTAAATAAAATGTAAGTACAAAATCAGTCTTCACGACCATTAGCCCTTACTGCAGTTTGCAGAGGGAGTAATTCTATTACCTCCTCAAACCTTCGTATTGACCAAATAGCCAGTACTCAATATGATAGGTAGTAAGCCGTGTCGCCATTTATAATAATAATAATATTTGGACATTATTACACCAATTGAACTAGCCCCTTGGTAAGTACATTTAAGACTTGTGTTAAGGATACTAGTCAACGTATATTTAAGAAATGTATATATATTATACATAGATAAATACATATATAGCATATATAATTAACGACCAGACTGAAAAGCTGTAGAAAAGCGTAGTTCTTCACTCTGCCTCCACTGCTAGGTGGTTATAAGTGCTGATTATTACCTGTTCGGGAACAGGTAGGTTTTTTACGAGGTTTCCCTCACTGTAGCATTCGTATGAAAATGTTAACTAACTGCCATTCTTCTCAGTATTTCGTAGGAGTTTATAAATGAACTAAGGGTCAAAGATCCTATTGGGTAATGGATTAGTAACCTGACACTGTCTCAAATATTAACGCTGAAAAGTTATCGTCACTCTAAGATTCTGTGAACCCTGACAGGAAGATGTGAATTTGTAAGTATGTATGTAAACGAGGCACAAGGAAGTTTAATCCTTTATTATGCCTCCACCAAGAATCATCATCTACGCCATGCAGAACATTTGTATTAATTTATAACCGCTAAATATTTATGAGAAGGCTTATGTTTGGGGCTTGACTCTTGAGCATGTACTTATGGAAATGAAGTTTGAAGAATACATTTAAGAAATGCATCGAATCGGTCAGGGGAAATATCGTGAGGAAACCTACCTGTTCTTTGAACAAGTAATAGTTAGTGCTTGTAAATGGCGACATGGCTTACCACCTACCATCTGTCACATTGAGACTGACTATCTGGTCAACGCGTTCGTTTGAGGTGGCCATAATAGGCATGTTGACAAATTTTGAGAAACTGTTCTATAATATTTGGAAATATATACGGATCATAATAAACATAATATATCTGCGGAAAATTAAGGTTCAGTACTTAAAAAATGATTTTTGATTCATAAATTTAAAATTTGCACCAAAACGCGTCAAAGTGTCATGGCGTCGCTTGCATACGTCACTTTATAGTACAAGGAACATTAGGTGTATGTAAACATTATCTAATTCATATTTAATTTGGACATTTTACTAGTTTTTACATTAAAACATGACTTCGATAGCATATAGGTGGTGTTCCGTCCCTCTGTGTACTAATACGTCCATAAAAACTTCTAAGAAGTTATTTATTTTCGTTCCTTTCGATAAGAAATTAAGAAAGAAGTGGCTTAAACTTGCAAGACGTGATTTGGATGGATTATTAACCTGCACAGCTTTATTTTTGTGAAGATCACTTTGACGTAAGTATTTCCTTTCTTATTTTGTAGAATTTTGTTGCCTAAATTCATTATAAGCTAGTTTTATGGGAAGAAGTAAACATTGATACCTACAAAATTTTTGGAGGATATGATTCTCTTACTCACTGTTACTTATTGAAATCAAATCCTCAATGAATGAGCTATTAAAAAGGTATTTTATTACATTTTTAATGTTATATTGTTATATATTATATTTATAATATTGTAAATAGTTATATGTTATAATATTAAATGTTATACTGAAATAGGTACAATAGATAGCTATTGTACCTATTTCAGTATAACATTATGCTTTCAACGAATTATTTTTATGGTTTAAATAGTTAATTAACTGGTTAATACACAAAACTTACATAGAAGTTTTAACATTTCTAAATTCTGCTGAACAGTCTTTGTTTGATGCCAGTTCCTAGCATTATCAAGTCGATTCTTGGTAAATTTGCGCTTGAAGCTTTTGTAAATCCTCGTTCCATGACTCAATTTAGCGTAATCAATTTACACAAAAGAAATTTAAGTTATAAAACATTAGCGGCGTAATTAATTAAAAAAGCGAGCGAGTGTGTGTAGTAATACAAATGTAAAAAATGTAAATGTAAACAAAGAGAAAGAACTCTGACGTGACGTCATGCGCTCTGATTGGCGTTCAACATGTCATGGCGGATTGCCGTATTTAGCGATTTTATTTTATCGATTATTATATTAATCTTGGTTTTAATTATGAAAAGAATCAGAGTTTTAGAATTAGGAATTTTGTAATAATATTTACACAAAATATTTCAATGAAATTCACTTGTTGTCAACATGCCTATTGCGGAGATGGAAACCTGAACCCTTGACTACCCCACAAGGTTTAATGGTCGTGAAAGTGTTTTTCCTTTTTTGTATATATACAAGAGATCAAAAATAATCTATCAGGGTTGATACCAAGTTGGTCTTTGACCTCTGCCTCACTCTGTTAGACAAAAGGGCGTTATATATATAAATGTACATAAGTATTCACATTAGCCACCATTATCGAATCATCCAGCCCAACTTCAGTGAACCCTGGCAAATCCAGCTGGATGTTTCGCCAGAATATGTAGCCCGTGGCTCTTCTTTCATCCAGCATCACTTTTTGTCCCGTCTCGTCTTTTGAATAGAGGACTGCCAGCAATTTAACCTGATGACAAAATATACATGATTAATAACTAACGGGACTTATCGCGTATGTTTTTATATAATAAAGTTACCTTTATTAACACGACGTTTCGGCTACGTTGCAGCAGCCATGCTCACGGGCAGACTGCCTAACTTTATTATATAGAAACTTACGCGATAAGCCCCGTTAGTTATTAATCATGAGTATAAATCGCGAATCTCTTAAAACTGTAATGACAAAAAATTGTTTTCATTTTATGCTTGGGTGTGAAAAGAAATAAGAAAAGAGAAGTTGAAAACTGAATTCTAAACGTTGCTGAGTTTTTTATGATTTTCAGGTGGTTCAAAAACTGGAGGGTATTATATTTCCTTAGTAACCGTATAATATGTATTTACGAGCACAACATACGCTACACGACTTGTGTATACACACTCCCTTTTTTACTATGGCGGGGTAGTCAAAGGCTTGAGTGATAGATAGCACCCAACGTGATAGGTAGTGAACCGTATCGCCGTATATAGGCACTGACTATTACCTATACTGAGGGACAGGCAAATTTCCTCACGATGTTTTCCCTCACCGTTAGCGACTGTAAATTATGTACGTAAATGAAAAACACATTTAAATTTCATTCATTGGTACATGCCAGAGTCGGGATTCGAACCTAGGACCTTTATCATAAGAAGTCTGAGGTCTTACCCACTGGGCTACAGGCGCGTATTTACGGGCACGTTATCGATATTAAAACAGAATGATTGGTAAGAGTTACTAGTTCATTTTCTATCATTACTATATCGACTCGACGGCATTCTTTAAAAAAAGGCACGGCCCTTACTCCACTAATTAACTTTGACAGCCACACAACTGCGTCGCTACTGCGTTACTTCTGCGTCTCGGCTCTAAAAGTGGCACTCTGCTAATATTTTGACAGCCACAGTTGTACCTCAATAGCGAGTCAATGGTGCTTCAGTGGCACTTGAGTGGCCACTCAAGTATAGAAATGTCAATAGTGGAGTACCAAATATAAGGCTATTGAACTGACATTGACTGAAGTTTGGTTAGTGGAGTAGCTTTTTTTGTTCTTTAGGCAGAAGTAGTTCAGATGTAGTTCGATAGCGCCTCAGTAGCCAAAATTTGTTTGTGGAGTGCCAAAAGTGTCAAATTACGGCCACTGAAGTGCCACAAGTAATATTGTGGCTAAAATGAATTAGTGGAGTAAGAGCCCTGGATGAAAGAAAAGCAGATCAGAGGTCGGCTATTAAACCCATATTTGCACTAGCAGTAAGATAAAACGTTAAAAAGTCACTTACGTCAGAATTCTGAGCTATGATCTTGACGTCAATTATTTCAGGCTGTTTAACTGTGATGACCAGACCTGTCATATAACAAGACTTGGTCGGCTTGTAAGCCTCATCAAACAGAACCTGTTTGTATTCTTTCACTTCTCTTGGAACACACTTCTTCTCTGCATCGCCGTTCGCGCAAACGTGAAACGCATCATAGCCTTTTGACGTTTGAACTGTCAACGACCATGTTCCTTCAGGCTTCGCGTGCACGCTATTAGGTATAGTAGCCATACCACTCACTATATACCCAGATTCATTAGGTTCAAACTCGTGAACAAAATCCAAAGTAAAAGGTGTCATAATAAACTTTTTAGTGTCGTTGTCATAGACTTCTACGAGTGGATATCTAAGATTGCTTTTCAAATCGAAGTGGACTTTGACAGGTTCGTGACAGGTATAGTTGGCTATGAAGAACGGTACCCATTTACTTTTCTGGTTCACAGTGAATGTTCCTGTTGATTGAGTGGCGTCCTGTTTGCCTTTCAGAGCTTGGCTGAAGGGGTAGCAATTCATGATTTCTGGGTAGGAGGAGAAGAATTCGTCGGCCAATATTGTTAAGGCTTGGAGGTTTCCAAACGCGTGGTCGTGTAGCTGGAAGTAGTTAAGATATTAATTAGTTTAAGGCATTCAAATTTTTGAGGTAAAGCATATTTCTAAAATAAGAATCATCACATTTAGAGAGTAAATCAGATTTAAAATCATAGGTGTGCTGAATTGAAAATAATGGAATGAGAGAAGAAAGTGAATTAATTCTTTAGTTAATAAGATATAAGAATCTTGCATATGCGGGTCCTATAAATCAGGAAAACAAAATAACCTTGTGTGCTGTAGAAAATGAAAAAATATTTTAACCGTAAGTGAAATTATTTTGCAATTTTAGAAGAATTTGTAATATTTTAGATAAATTCAGTAGTTCAATTTTACTTAGGCGTCACCTTCAGTCTATTCTCCATCAATAAAACATAAATAAATATCTAAGAAACAAACTCACAAGCTGGACCACCTCAGGTGTCACCTCAACCGGTTTCAGAGCCTTCATCACCCAATACCTCCGCCAGTAAGCCTGCACCGTGATCGCTGCATCATTCCTCTTCATAATCTTGAACAACCTTTCCCTCACTGTCCAACATGATATATGCAGGTCATGAGCAATCGCACAGATCCCTTTATCTTTCGCTTCTAGTACATGATCGATTAAATCCACATCTGTGATTTCTGGTTCCGGGTCACCATAGTTTTTGCAATTACAGTTAGTATAGTTAAAAACTTCGCGAATAGACTCGGTCGGTATGACTGCTAGGCGGTCAGAGAAACAGAAATCCGGATCGTGTAACACGTGGCGAAGAACAATGCACAGGTTATCGTATTCTGGTTCCGGCAGAGTTTTCTTGAGTACCCTGTGCAAGGCTTTATGGAAAAGTTTGTACAGATCCTTCTTATGTCGACCAGTTTTGGTCCAGTCGCAACCTAGTTCCGGTTCAATTGTTCTGGAATGCACAGTTACACATACATTATTTTACATAAATGTATATACCTATATTTAATACGTTATAAAATAATTATGAGAAAACCCGATTTTTTGTAAAAGGAGTAAAAATCGCAATCTCTCAAAAATATTACACAAGCATTACTTACTTATCAAATCTTATCCATCAGGGGTAAGCCAAAAACCACACATCTATTAATACTTTTTAACATTGGTGCTAGGTTGCTAACCTATCGCTCAATAGATTCCATATACCCCTTGTCCCTTAGACACCTCCTAACATGAGAATAACGGCACCTATCAAGAATTATTTATACGTCTTAGCTAGTACGGGACACTCAGTATCTAATACAAATAATAAACATATATATTTCACATTTTTTATAAAAAATGTTCGTTCAATAAGTGATTTTATGATCCTTATGTTGAACAAAAAGATTTTCATTTCATTTCACAATAATACTTACGCATAGAACTCTGTCATCCGATTCTTATACTCAGGGTTCGAATGTGGGGTCCTGATCCAGTTCATGAAGGCACCTCCTATGTCCATCAGCTTGTTCTGGGCCCACGTGGTGTCCGTGGCAGCGTGGGTCTGCACCACATCCTTGGTGTTCACCACCAGGAAGGCCTGAGACATCACGAAGTAGTTCCACAGGCTGTTGCAGTTCAGCCATACTCTGTAGAATAAATATAGAGTTGGTTGTAGATTAATGTTAGTATTCATTATCATCAGCCTGTATCAATCCACTGTTGGACATAGGCCTCCCCCAAATGACGCCACTTCTCCCTGTCAGTGGCCGTTCGCATCCATTTGATGCCGTGCAGTTAGTATAACAACGTCCTAAAGTTAAAGATGGATTGTTATGCAAATCGGCGTTCCGATAGGTTGAATTTTACAAGACAGGTACTTTGGATAATAATTTCGTTATCACAAATTTCTTGATATTGATGATTAGAAATCTAAAGCGATACATCCATAATCAGAACAAAAAGTTGTCATTGACTATACAGACTTTAAGGACAGGAAAGAAATTATAAGAAAGATAGTGGTCAAGGTTTATTATTTCTTAGAGGAGGCAGTGGCCCCAGTATCTATCCATCAGTAATTCCAATCATAGAAAACAACCTTGATTCCCAAACATCAATCACTACAAACTCTATGAAGGACCAAACCTGAAATAGTGTCTTCCTGGTGGCAACTCCACTTCAATCGTCGCCTGGTTACCAGTACACCTAGCAAATTCTCTGGCCACCGTAAATTCTACTGGCTCGTACCACGCAATCTTCTCCAAAACCACATGAGCACAATGAATATTTTGAGGCATTTCCATGTCGTATATTTCCAACATCCTCGGATTCATTGACGATATACATATGATCAGGTTCATCGTCTTGCTATCATTAACGGCAATGTATAAGGGCTCGTGGTGCGGCGCACACATTCGCAGCGGCTGTGTCGGTATCACCTTATTTGGTACGAGGATCTTGGGAAATATTGACATGGAAAAGCTATGCATTGAGGGTACGTGGATAAAGTTGAATTTCTTCGTTAGCGATAAGATCTGGAAGCAAAAAAAAAACATTAATAGAAACACATTACTTCAACAATGACCAAAGATATGTTAAGGAGGCCTGGCAATGTTCAGAAAAAGGTACAATCAGAGCCTTTATGGCAATATACCTAAGTTATCACGTTGGACCTTTACTTACTTACGTTTTCCATTACTTACTTACCTGTTATCTGTGTACGGCAAAAAAAACTCACTACCTGGTTTGCAATACTAGAACACTGACTGACTGACTGACTGATAGTAGTTAATTAATTAGTGCTAATGCATATTAAACTTATTAAGTGTAGGACGCTCCTCTGCCAGGTGGACAAATGACTTGAAAAAGGTCGCTGGTAGTGTCTGGCTGAGGGCCGCGAGTGATCGTGTTTTATACTTTGAAGATGCCTATACCCAGCAGTGGACTGCCACAGGCTGATTAAGGAGTAAAATCAGTAATAGTTTAGCTTACCGGTGGTAATAAGTACCATTCTCTATATTCCTCATTGGGTCCGTTCTTGTGAAAGACTATGATTGACTTCCTAGAACCCTTGTGATCCTAAAACAATCTTGATTATTAGATACAAACAAACAAATTGAATGCGTTCACGTCCTTTCATTCAGTTAAACTATTACAAGCCATGATTGGAACAAGTGATTCATATAAAATAGATAAATACATACATACGCTTCGCGACTTGTGTATACACACTCCCTTTTTTATTGTGACGGGGTAGTGAAAAGCTTAAGTGCCTATGTTAGGTATGAGCCACTCAAAGCTTGCGTTTCACTAGATAGACAACCAACGTGATAGGTAGTGAACCTTAACGTCGTATACAGGCACTGGCTAATATATTTACTGCAGGAGAGGCAAAATTCCTCACGATGTTTTCCTTCACCGTTACTGACTATAAATTATGTACGTAAATGAAAAACACATTTTAAATTTCATTCATTGGTACATGCCAGAGTCGGGATTCGAACCTAGGACCTTTCTCATACGAAGTCCGAGGTCTTACCCACTGGGCTACAGCCACTTTTACAAACAAACAAATTGTATGCATTCACGTCCTTTAATTTAGTTAAACTATTACAAGCCATGATTTGAATAAGTGTTTCATAAAGAATACATACATACATACGCTTCACGACTTGTGTATACACAGTCCCTTTTTTATTGTGGCGGGGTTGTCAAAAGCTTAAGTGCCTATGTTAGGTATGAGCCACTCAAAGCTCGCGTTTCACTAGATAGACAGCCCCCAACGTGATAGACCTTAACGTCGTATACTGCGGGAGAGGCAGAATTCCTAACAATGTTTTCCCTCACCGTTACCGACTGTAAATTATGTACATAAATGAAAAAGATTATATACAATATTATTAAAAATTTAGTTATCTATCACCCAATCTATATATCTATTCCATTGACCTAGTTACCGTACATGCTGAGAAAAAGGCATCTAGTTAGCATTCTATAAGGTTATTCTAATTTAGGGCAGTGATAAACATAACGTCAATGTTTTTTTTTGTTACGTGTTACTTACCATAACATCCAGCTGAAACAAACAAAACACATTATCAATTAGACGAAAAACATCAGGTCTTGAGTCTTCTTTAGGTACGCAGAGTATTTGTGACTACTAATTAACAATATTACTTCCCCTGGTCACTTATTTTCTACACTTGATAGACAACAATTAACGGTGGTGTTTGAGCAGCTTTTACATAAATACTGACTGTTATATAAAACTACATACGCTTCAGAACTTGTGTACGTTCTGAAGCGTATGTAGTTTTATATAACAGTTAGTATTTATGTAAAAGCTGCTCACACACTCATTTTTTATTGTGACGGGGTAGTTACATATTTGATTGCCGATTTTCGAAATTGCAAAGGCGTGTTAGGTAAGTGCCACTCAAAGCCCACGTTTCACTAGATAGGCTGCACCCAACGTGATAGGCAGTTGACCGTATTGCTGTATACAGGTACTGACCGTTATATACATGACTGTTATCTATCCATATTATTATTATTAGTTCATTCACTGAAAAATAACTGTCTCCATTGATTAAGAATACAAAAATTTCGCTGAATCATCCCTTGCAAAGTAGTATCAAGTTCTTGTTTCTATTTTTGTAAAACTGTAAACTTGTTTTGTGGTCCCCTTGAACCCTTGTTACGTAGGGGCCTGCCTAATAAGATATATAACAGTCAGATAGACGCTAAATTGAAAAGGTGACGTTAAGAGTACTTATAACCGCCGAGTGTGTATGAGAAGATGTATGAGTGTCTATGAAGCGAAAGTGGTCTGTCAAGATCGGGACAAATGGGGATCTGTGATCTCTGCCTACTCCTCTACAAGGAATCAGGCGTGATGTGTATGTATGTCTGAATCATTGTGTCATTATATGCTCAGTCCTAACATGTCAGGTGCTCCATCAGGGTCCAAGTCCACTAATGCTTTTTCAAAATCGTCATTCAATATAACTTCACTAACGGTGTGAATATGTTCGTGGAATATCAAAATTTGCCATTTCTAAGGCGAAATTTGACACTACCAACTTCACACTATTACTAAACTTATATTGAACTACGAGTGTGCTAAAACCTAATGTTAACTAGGGCCCCTGATTACACGATCTTGACTTTGAATGCATTAATCAATTTGGTGTACTTCTGCTTACAAAACCATTTAACTCACGGTGACATTGCTCTGGACATCGTAGAGCTGCATGGCATAGGACATTTGCATCATGCCACTGATTTTGAGGAACTTGGTTCTTGGACAATCGTAGTCGGCGTATAGGCCATGATGACGGGCCCAGTCCACCCAGCGATAGGTCTTCCATAGGGGTATCACTGGGGAAGATAGCCCAAGTTAATATGAATGGTTACATACATACACATCACGCCTGATTCCCTGATTCCTGATTCCCTGTAGAGGGGAAGAGATCACAGATTCCCATTTGACGCGATCCTGACAAACCACTTTCGGTTCATTGAAACTCATACACACTAGGCGGTTATAGGTACTCCTAATGACATCATTTTTCAATAAAGCGTCTATCTGACTGTTAATTTTCTTATTAGGTCGGCCCCTACGTAACCACCCTTCCACTTGACTTCAACATAATTCATCCGCATAACATGTAAAGAAGATACATCATTGGGGAAGATAGCCCAAGTTAATGGTGAATGGTTGTGACGACCTATAAGATGGATTCTGGGATAATGCAACTATCTTAAATGCAGCTTATCTTATTTAGCTATCGGCGTAGCTCATTTGTTCGGGGCTTGACTCTGTATCAGTCGGTATAGGGTACAAATGCCGCTGAAGCATGTACTAATGGAAAAGAAGTTAAATAAATACACTAGATGGTGAGGCAAAACATCGTGAGGAAACCTACCTGTTCCCCAACAAAATAACTAACAACAATTAACAAAATATCTATAAAGCGTTATATTTTTTATAACCAAGGCATTACCCACAGACCTCTATAACCCTAGATGCCGCAAATGCACTCATTTCTATGAAAACCGCGCGTGCCGAAATATGCGTAGGTATTATGACGTCACAGCGGCGATTTAGTGATGGAAAAATACTCGCGCATCAAAACGATTCAACGGAGTGCGACGCATAATAGTACATATTATTGGTGCCAAATAAAACTTCAAATGTGATTATGAAAAGTTTATTCATGTAAGATATTGTTATATTATATAATATAGTTTTAAGTTTATCTAAAGTTACTATTAAGTAGGTATATGATTGGCTTAGTGGTACACACAAGTGACTTATCTAATTAATGAGACTTATTTAATTATTCTTCTGACCAAAAAACATAATAAAAATTTAAATCAAATCGTCGTTTTATTACTTATAATAAATACTATTTACAGATATTATATTTCACGAAGTCCGTTTAACTTTGGTTGTAGTTGTGTATACAAGTAGTTCGATTGTGTGCGTTAAGGTGGGGATCGTTGGCACCTACCTACACTAAACAATGTATAGGTACACGTGCATGCCGGCACACATTCATAATCAAACGGACTTCGTAAAACAGAATATCTCTAATTACTCTCCCTGAAATAAAATAAGCTTATTGTATAATTGTCTTTTGGTTACTGAAGATTTTATGTGTTTGGTTAAATAATGAAACCGAATATCAATATATTTATAAATAAAAATATATATATTATAAATAAAATGTACAGAACAAATTTTACTGTAATTTGTTGGAAACCAATTAATTTGCCCCGTAGCATCAATCCACCTTTCTTTAATATAGGGGTCGCTTGGAAACCTGTAATGAAAATTTACTTTACGTTATTCTAATTCTTAACAAATAAATACAACATGAACAAATTTTACAAACATAATTTTCTTATAATTTTATTCAGTTAGAGTACCTATTTGTAGTTTTGAAATCGATTCGAATCGACAACCATAACAGGAATCGATTCATGTGCACAACACTATTTGCCTATTTGGTAAGATGAATGAGAATAACCTCTGTACCACGAAGCGCAACTACCACTGAAAGTATCGATCGATTCCGTGTTCACTGCTTGCTTTATATGAACTGATACAACACCTTTGTAACTAAATGCAGCAATGTAATTAAAACACGTAGTATGCACACATTTACATGTATTTTGGTGGTTTACATAGTAATAGACACAAATAAGATAAAATAATTGATTTATAAATAAAATACGCACAATTAAATAACAAATTTACTTACCGGTGAAAAGAAATATTTCCATGATCTCGGCTTACTTTTCTTGAATCATTTTTACAAGATATTACGGCACAACTAGGCATTTTTTTGAGGAGCACTTCACGTTCGACAACGATGACGGTCGGGACGGAACTAAATGAACGCAGTCAAAAGGTTGATCAATTGTAATCTTTTTGACACGCAAAGTACGTACACTTGCGGTATCTAGGTTATAGAGGTCTGTGGCATTACCTTTGTTACCTACTACTCTTTTACTTTGCCATTACATAAAATATACACCACAACTCCCGTTTTTGTTGCAAAATCTACAAAATGGCCTACCAGGTTCAGCCAAGGGTCTCTTAAGCGGAACGTCTCTGCTGACCATCACGATGCATTCCATCTCGTGGGACGGCGTCAGCCCCGGCAGCACGAAGAAGGGAACATCTTCGGTGTCCTTCAGCAGCATCGTCATCAGGGTGCTCCGCTGGGGCAGCTTTTGGTCTTGCTTGCTGCGCTGGTCATCATACATACACAATGGATTCACGTACAGTCAGCTTAGCTAATTAGATGCTGTTTTTCCCGGCAAATTAAATCGGACGATGCACTAGCAACCTATCACCATTGTACCCTATGCCATCACCTTTCATGCCAAAAATTAACCTATGAGATATATTATTAAGGTTCTGTCCACCCAGAAAGGGATTAAAGTACAGTCAGCGCTAAAAGTGCTGTCCCGGTAGCGTTTTATAAGGTTTACGTTTATAAGAACAAAAGACGATATTTTTCATTTCGAAGCACGCGAACGTATAGTGGCCATGACAATGCATAAAGGCGCCAGTTATAAAATGTAAAATATTGTCTTTCGTTCTTATAAACTTTAACCTTATAAAAAGTTACTGGGACTGCATTTTTAGCGTTGACTATACTTACAGAACCTTGATAATATATCTTATAATATGTTAATTTTTGGCATGAAAGGTGATGGTATATGGTACATTGGTGATAGGTTGCTAGTCCATTGCTCAATAGATTCAATTTACGTTTCTTAGTCGTCTTCTATGACATGTCGGGAAAACGGCAGTTAGTATTATTTTTATGGCCCAGACTAGCAATGAACAACTGCAGACTATCTAATACATACATGCATACACATCACGCCCGCTTCTTTGTAGAAGGTTCGGCGGAGATCGCGGATCCTATTTTCGCTTCATTGACGCTTACACACCTCATACAAACTCAGCGGTTATAGGTACTTCTAACGTCACCATTTTTCAATATGGCCATCTGAAAGTCGTGATATTGCTTATTGGGTCAGCCCCTACACCTCCCTTCCATCACACTTACATATATGTGATACTAGTGACCCGCTCCGGCTTCGCACGGGTATCAAATATATAGCCTACTCCACTATTTAATAGATGTTATAATACAAATAAACCTTCCTCTTGAATTACTCTATCTATTAAAAAAAACCGCATCAAAATCCGTTGCGTAGTTTCAAAGATTTAAGCATACAAAGGGACATAGGGACAGAGAAAGCGACTTTGTTTTATACTATGTAGTGATGTAAGAAAAAGTCTTTTCATAATAATTGGTACACTATTAGTCCGTTTAAACCAGTCCCTTGTTAAGTTAATATAAGAGTTTATAAGACGTAGCCTTATAACAAATTTATTTTTATTATGATTGATATTATGAAATTCAATTGATATTATTTACATTCGTAGTTTTAAAAGATTCGCGATTTATACTCATGATTTATAACTAACGGGACTTATCGCGTAAGTTTTTATATAATAAAATTACCTTTATTAACCCGACGTTTCAGCTACGTTGCAGTAGGGTTACGTTGCAGGTAATTTTATTATATAAATAGGTACGGGATAAGTCCCGTTAGTTATTAATAATTTACATTCGTTTCGAGTGTCACCTTTCATGGAGACTCTACTCACCTTTACAGGCTGTGATTTCGCTTTTTTCTCCGCCTCATCCCACGTGTAGATAGGACAATAGTTTATAACTGTAGCCCAGAGAGTGTCCTCGTCTGGAATAAGAACGAAATAATAATAATAATATTTGGACATTATTACATCAATTGAACTAGCCCCTTGGTAAGTACATTTAAGACTAAACTTGTGTTAAGGGTACTAATCAACGTATATTTAAGAAATATATACATATTATATATAGATAAACACAGATATAGTATATATAATCAACCACCAGATTCGTCAGCAGAAGAAAAGAGTAGTTCTTAACACTGCCTCTACCGGGAATCGAACCCGGGACCTCGTGATTAGCGTTCAGGTTCATACTATTATTTATATTAAAATTAAGTTTAAACTTTGGTAGCATAAAGATATTTTACTGAACCCAATAATCTAGTTTCATAACTATTCTTAAGGGCTGATTAAACTATACCGTATCACATACCTGTGATATTAATGTCCCTGTAACTGAAGCCTGACAGGGCGTGTATGAAGTTGAAGTTGGTAAATGGCTCATCTTCGATCTCCTGAAACTGGTAGGCTTCCGACCGATAGAGAGCGTCATCTTCATCGTTTATCTCGGTTGCTGCTAGTTTCAAGAGTGCCTGGGTACAAGATACATTTTAATTGAACATAACGAATTCATTCTTATTTAATTTCGTCAAGCAAATTTCCAAGTTAGTATTTTTAACCTTTCCTTACCATATTTTCCATCACCGTAGTTCAACGCAAATTAATTTTACCACCTTGCCTTAATTATACAGCATAGCTGTAGGTACAGCATAGATATTCTACCTAAGTACAAATCACGCCTTCTTGATACATTTACACTCATTGAAAAAAGCAATGAAACACTAACATGATAGATTTTGTTAATCGCATCATTACAGGCGCATAGGTTTTTCAACATAACATTCCTAATTACTCATACCTACTATAAAACATTATAATACAAATACATCACCCCATTTTACATTAAGAGAGCGGGCAGAGATCCTTCGTACCATTTTTATAGACACCCATACACCTCCTCATACACACTAAATACCTACAAACCTTCGATATCAAAAGTGGCCACAGTTCCACACATAGAGTGCCAACATTGGTACCGGATCTCTTAGAATCAGGTTTCGCTTTTGACACAGAAGTAAAAGGCAGGAGTGGATTCTGTTCATCATCAACAGGCACCATATCATCCACCCAGACACATCGCCAGGTACCAAGGTAGAAAAGACGAACAAGATAGCAACCTGGAATGGAAATCACTACATAGTATAAAACAAAGTCGCTTTCTCTGTCCCTATATCCCTTCTTCATCTTTCCCCATCTTTGAAACTACGCAACGGATTTTGATGCGGTTTCTTTTAATAGATAGAGTGATTCAAGAGGAAGGTTTATATGTATAATAACATCCATTAAATAGGCAGAAGTGCGAAGCCGGAGCTGGTCGCTAGTATATATATATTTTTAAATACTCACGATTTATACTCATTTTTTTCCTATATAAGACCGGGTTGTATCACGATAAATTAATAAAGATATAAATACCTTTTTATATATCACCCATTTGCTGAGACGCCAGTCTTTCCGTGACCACGGCTAATGCAACTGGGTCGAAACATCGGGTGAAATAAAGGTATCTATATCTTCATTAATGTATCGTGATATGACCCTATCGCATATAGTAAATAAAATACATTAAAAATATTTTTGAGAGACCATTCACCCTTGCAGTTAGAGGTTCATGTGTCCATCTTCGCAATTGCGAAGGTAGTAATTCTATGGACACTTCGAACCAATGTGTTCACCAGATAGTCAGTACTCAATGTGACAGGTGGTAAGCCATGTCACCATTTACAAGAACTAACTATTATCTGTTCGACGAAGAGGGAGGTTTCCTCACGATGTTTTCCCTCACCGTATTATTCGATGCATTTCGTAAATATATTTTTATTACGAAAATAAAAAAAAAAACAATCATTAAACTTCATTTCCATCGGTACATGCTCGAGCGGGTTTTGACCCTTTACCCATTGATACAAAGTCAAGCCCCAAACAGCTGAGCTACAGTGACTTGTGATGATACAAGCCCAATATTTAAACTAAAAAGTGACCTAGGATATATTATATCTCCGAAGTTCTATCCACTCTGATAGGGATTGAAGAAATATGTATACGTGTATTATTATATTAGATAGAATTTATGTATACGTGTAACTAACCTAACCTACCATTTCTGGCTAGCACAGGCTTGTGCATCTGACCACCTCCAGGCTTTATCCCAGGGGAGTAGATATTGCACCTTGCGTGCCAGCATTCCGATGGCATGGTGTACACGAAGTGTTCCCATTGATGCTCTACCTAAAGATAGAGTTTAGTATAAGGTATAGAATCATGGAGTAATTAATGAGAGGAGTGGGCCTTACGCAATATTTGTATGGAAACTAGCGTGGCATTACGCGGGGTGAAACGAAGTACGCGGGAAGGAGGAAAGATATTACAACCATTAAAACACGGCATTTTGTGAGACAAAACATAAAATCTTAATATAAATCTTCTTTCTACTACACATTTTCAGACTCCGCACTAATTAAAACATGCCATTTGATTAAATGCATTAGCGGAGTAAGGCCCCAGTATGTTTAAGGAAGATAATTCAATGCACATCAAAATAACTGAAATGTACACCAAAATATAGCTAAAAGCTCAAAGGTAAGGTTTAGGTTGGGACTGTATTATTTTGGTGTACAATTTAGTATTTTAGGAGTGTATTCTCGTATTATCCGATGTTCCTTTAAACACTGTCTTATGTTTAACATGAGATTATGTATTTATGGACGCTTGTTTACATACTAGTTATAATGAAATGTATTTACCGTAAAATTCTCCAATTTATTGAGGATGTAGCACGCGGACATCACTTTTCTGGCGAAGGATGAAGCGAAGAGGATGTTACGATAGTTCATCATCAGCTCCGGACATGTTAGATCCATTATGCTCTCCTGGGTAACAGATACATATCACTACATAGTATAAAACAAAGTCGCTTTCTTTGTCTCTATGTCCCTATGTTAATAGATAGAATGATTTCAGAGGAAGGTTTATATGTATAATAACAGCAATTAAATAGTGGAATAGGCTATATATTTTATACCCGTGCGAAGCTGGAGCGGGTCACTAGTGTCTTAATAATTCGATGTAGCTCAGTTGTTTGGGGCTTGACTTTGTATCAGTGGGTACAGGGTTCAAATCCCGCTTGAGTATGTACCAATGGAAATGAAGTTTAAAGAATTTCTATGTACATTTTCGTAATAAAAATACATTTGCGAAAAGCATCGAATAAACCTGTTCCCGAATAGATAATAGTCAGTGATTGTAAATGGCGACATGGCTTACCACCTGTCACATTGAGTACTGAGTATCTGGTCAACACGTGGGTTTCAGGTGGCTATAAAAAATCTCATTTCCATACGAATAGAACCAAGGTTTGAGCTCATATCGTCAGAACAGATCATATACTCAAAAAGACATACCGAAAAACGGTTTATATTTGATATTTGACTGACTGGCACACTTTAGTCTTTATTCTCATTTATTTCTTTACATTTGCATAAGTTTTCGGTTCCTAATATTCATGATTAATGAACTAAACTTAATAAGGCTTGCAATATTGAGATGTCGACGAAAGATTGTTATATATGTTATGTAATATTGTTACATAAGACGTATATCGAATATTTATAATATTACTTTATTATATTATAATATTTTCCCTCAATGCGTTGAATGCAACGGTAGGGAAAACATCGTGAGCAAACCTACCTGTTCCCCAAACAGGTAATACTTAGTTAGTGCTTGTAAATGGCGACATGGCTTATCACCTGTCACATTGAGTACTGACTATCTGGTCAACACGTACGTTCGAGGTGGCCATAGAATTAGTACCTTCGTAATTGCCGAGACGGATACCTGAACCTCTGACTAACCCGCAAGAGTTAATGGTCGTTAACGCGTTTGTCTTTTGTCTTTTTATATTGATCTTATCGCCATAGAGATAATTTCTAAAAATTTTTTTCCCTATCCTTGCAAATTCCTTTCGCCTCCTCATACACACTCCGTTGTTATAGAAACTTTTCACGTCACCCTTCATTAAATTAACCTTTTGTTACCATGTTCCATGCTATCGTTTTAGTTCTCTCTCGATGTATTTCTAAACATTCTCAATTAACGATACATACATAAACATTTATTTCCATTAATCCCTGGGCGTGGACAGAACCTTGGTAATATAATATCTCATAACTCACTTTTTGGCCTTTTTTAATATTTGAGGCTACTATGTCAAACTGAAAACGTCTGACAATATTCTCCTTTTCCGATTTCAACAATTTAATAACATGTTTTCAGGACACACTAAAACCTATATATTTCCATAAATACCTCGAATATAACCGGTTCGAGTCCCCATGCATCTCTAGCCAGGTCTTCAGCCATCACCCATTCGTTCAGCCGTATCCTGGCAGTCCTGGGCAGTGGCTGCGTCTGCTCATCTGACCACTTGACATCGTGGGACAGTTTCGGCTTTTGATGCTGGCTGGGTTGAGCCATGGTAGCTGGGAGTTTGGTCTGTGGTGTAAGGTAAATTAGATGTATAATATCATCAATCAATCAGCCTATGTCAATCCACTGCTGAAAAGCCTCCCCAAGGGTACACAAAACACGATCACTCGTGGCCCTCAGCCAACCACTACCAGCGACCTTTTTCAGGTCATCGGTCCATCTAGCAGGGGGGCGTCCTACACTACGTTTCCCGAGACGCGGTCGCCATTCGAGAACCACTTTGTTCTGTATAATATGAGTAGAGATCAAAAATACGAATAGTTAAGTTTAGTATAAGCATATTAGGCCACGAGTGATCGTGTTTTGTAGGTTACTATTGGGGAGGCCTACGTCCAGCAGTGGACTGACATAGGCTGATTGATTGATTTGTTGTAGTAGTAAGAATATAATTACTAACAAGTCCCCAATACTCGTAGGATATCTCAGTATCTCGGAATTCACGAAACGGGCAAACCAATGATGCTTCTTCTATAACATCTGGCTTTGACATAAATGATTTATTCATCTTTGGTGGTACTAAAGGTACTATAATACTGTAGTATTAGTGCTAGAATAGTACTAGGTTTCACTTTAATCTATTTTCGTACTAATTCAGCTTTGTAAAGACTTTATCTGTATTAATAAGAATTGTTGTTATGGCCGTTTCATTTCAATTCAATGTTTTATGGACATTGAATTGATATTAAGAGGAGTATTTGTCGGGAATTGGTTTAGTTGTCAGTATTCATAAATTAAAATTTATTTAGTTTTTATAATAATAATATTAGGACATTATAACACCAATTGTATTTAAGACTTGTGTTAAAGGTACTAGTCAACGTATATTTAAGAAATACATACTTATTATAAATAGATAAAAACATATATAATCACCTACCGGACTGGAAAGCAGAAGAGTACCGTAGTTCTTAACTCTCTCTCTCCACTGGGAATCGAACCCGGGACCCCACGATTAGCGCTCAGGCGGCTAACTGATCGCGCCACGGAGGTCGTTATGGATAGATATGTTTCAATACGTATATGATTCATAGAGTTTATGACTTTCCTACGGACAGTTGAAAGTAAATTTTGCTTTAAAATTCATGAGTTTAGAATCATGATTTTATGAAGTTATTGAGAGGAATGTTGTTGATAAGATAAAAGGAAGAATTAAAAATTAAACGGAAAGAAGTTACGATCTATAAACTTCGTAACTAGATCATAACATCTTTTTTGGTTTAATCTTTAATTGAAAAGCCATTCGACGTACTCAGTTGTTTGGGGCTTGACTTTGTATTAGTGAGTACTGGGTTCAAATCCCGTTACGGTGAGGGAAAACATCGTGATGAAACTTACCTGTTAGCGGAACAGGTAATAGTTAGTGCCTGTAAGTGGTCACATGGCCTACCACCTGTTACATTGAGTACTGTCTATCGGGTCAACACGTGGGTTCGACATAGAATTGCTACCTCCGTGATTGTGGAGATGGATATGCGAACCTCTGACTACCCCGCAAGGGCTAATGTTCGTAAACTATCTAATTATTGAGTAACTACTACGTAATCACCGCTATGGTCACCAATCCAAACCCTGACCACATCTAGCATTGCTTAACATTTACGATCTAAGCCTTACCTATGTGTCAAGGCTGCCACGGCCATGGTGATACATATAAATCGTATTTAAACCAACCATACAGGTATCGACCACAATTATATCGATACATGATACAAATATCAAACAATTAAGACATTCTGACATTGAAATATCGATTTAGCATTTTGATTTACTACCTCCCATTAGGCAATTAGAGCTGCCGAAACAATATAAACTATTCGATACATAGTATTCGGTTAATTGATTGGAGATAATCGATTAGTATCGGAGCAGGGTCGACCAGATTTACTGGTTTTGTGCCTATTGTTTTAGATTAGACCAGTTGTGTAATAGCGTTAATTTGGGACTAAAGATATGCAACCAACTGGTTTTCATTTATATAACTTTAGTAACTATTGTATGTTGATTAAGTGTAATGTTATGGATTTCGATTAAGATACATTGTATGAATAGATGTAAGTTCTGATAACAATAAATAATAAATATATAATAAATATATACATTAACTGTATGATTCTTTCAACTTCTTATATTACTAATTATTATGAATATAAAACAAGATTCTTATTATAATTTCAATAAGTACTATATATTTTTATGTATAATGTTGGAACCTTATGGATGAGGTTGGTTTTTAAACTAAAATTTAAGATTTTGATTCAGTACCTGCATATATGCTTTTAATATATGAGCATCACGCCAGTTTTATTTCAGTAAGCAGGCAGAGATCACAGATCCTCATTTTTCAAAATCCTAGCAAAGCACTTTCGCTTAATTCACATCCCTAAACCTTTTCACACACTCGACAGAAATAAGTAGTTAAATAAAATGCAAATAATTTTAATAGATTTAATAATTATAATTTAAATAAATGGTAAACTAACTCACTTATTGCTCGTATGAAACAGATACTATTTTCTTCATTACACAAATTTATTCTTTAAATAAATTAATATTAATACCTACTAACCTTTAATATCGTGTTGTTCTATTACAAATCATAGTCTGAACTTTAAATTTCAAAATGTTTACAGTATCTTAGCATTTATAAAGTTCCTCTTTTGCATATCACAACAAATAAAAAACACAAATATTTCGCATTTAAGAAAGGTGTCTCAATTAAAACTTGAATAAATTCCGATCACCTTATCTAAATATTTATTCGTCATTATAATAATGTATAAATTAATAATTTTCATCATTATCAACGTAGGTATTATAATAATACATTTACGAAATGCACCAAATACTACGGTGAGGCAAAACATCGTAACAAAACTTACCTGTTCCTCAAACAGGTAATAGATAGTGCTCACAAATGGCAACATGGTTTACCGCGTGTCACATTGAGTACTGACTATCTGATCAACACGTGGGTTCGAGGTGGCCATAGAATTACTACCTTCGCAATTGCGGAGATGGACAACCTCTGACTACCCCGCAAGGGTTGGTAGTGAACGCGTTTGTCTTTGTCTAAGCGTTGACATAGAATACTACCTATCATGATGTGTGCTGACTATCTGATGAAAAGTGGGTCCGATGTGGCTATTAATGAAGAACTGAAATGCTTGAATGTTACAGAGATGGACACAATAACATCTGACTGCCCGTGAGGGATAAATTCCTGAAGTTTTATGTAAACAAGTAGAGGTGTTTGATTAAAATGTTGTATACAAGGCATAAAAATCTGTTTTTGTATGTCATATAATACTTAAATTTTGTCATTTTTTGTCGCTTGTTAAATATTTGCTACTAGGATTACATTTCAATATAACAGTCAGATAGACGCTATATTGAAAAAAGATGACGTTAGGAGTACCTATAACCACCGAGAGTGTATGAGAAGATGTATGAATGTCAATGAAGCGAAAGTGGTCTGTCAGGATCGGGACAAATGGGAATCCGTGATCTCTGTCTACCCCTTTACAGGGAATCAGGCGTGATGTGTATGGATGTATGTATGTAATTACATTTCTTACTTATATAGACCTTAATAGTCAATATTCATATGTAGCATGTTACACAGGGTATATAACGAGTCATTTTACACCCAATAGTCAGACACTATCGTAACAGGTGTACCATATGTGCAAGCGCCCTAACTATGGCCAAGAATGCTTTCACTTACCGTAGCAGTAATTCATTACATCACATCGCCTCACCATATACAACGATCTTTCGTCAACCTGTTATCAAATCTCAATATTGCAAGCCTTATTAAGTTTAGTTCATTAATCATAAATATTAGGAACCGAAAACTTATGCAAATGTAAAGAAATAAATGAGAATAAAGACTAAAGTGTGCCAGTCAGTCAAATATTACGTCAAAAATCGTTTAAAAATTCAGGCGATAGCACATAACTATTAACTGAGTTTAGGTATCATAAATTTTATGGATAACACGTGTGACACATTCCGTGCTAGTCTGGGACGTTAAAAGAAAGCGAATTAGCTGCCGTTCTACTTACCATGTGGTAGGAAGCAACTAAGGGAATAATGGGGTAAATGGAAGATTTTTAGTGATGCCCTCGCAACCTGAAACAAATATTTCATATGAAATCACAACAATATTCGTGCTAAAAATCGACCCAGGAGATATTATCGTATCTCATCTCCGAGATTCTGTCCACCCCGAAAGGGATTAAAGGACGTAAATGCATAACACATGTGGAAATACTGAAAAATGCTTTATAATATAATTATTGTACGTCTTCCGTAGAAATGGGTCGTGTGTATTGAGTCTTTCATTGCGATTTATGGTAGGAGGCTACTAAGGGACTAAAGGTTATTCTATTGAGCTAAATGGTACTAAAGAGATTATTACAAGGTTCCATTAATCTCAAAAAGGATTAAAGAACATATAATTTCATAGACTATCTCAAAAGAACTATCATACTTCGTAAATATATACATATTTCACTCATGTCCCATTTCCGATACTACCACAAACCTCTGTCCACCTCACAACCAATCACAGCCTTAACAAGTGTAACACTCGAAACGAAATCAAAAGTAAACATTGTCACTTAAGCTTACATGTATATACCGATCTACTTAGCGACCAGTTTAACCTGACCCTCGGGTTTGTAATTAAAACCCCCTTTAGGTTCTTATTCTCAAAGGCTTAGCGGGGAAGGGGAGGTCAGTATACTGGTTCCATGGCAACTTTCTCTCGTTTTGCAAGTGATACAATTTATCATTGCATTGCTTGAGACAGTTTTTTCTGTCCAATCCCTCGGCAGGTGAACTTTAAGCTTGGTTACTTTCATTTTTTTGTGTTGTGTAACGGGGTACTGATTGTTCATTCATTACATTGAAAACAGTACCTAAATACATAGTTATTTTTAAACACTCGCGATTTATACTCATCTTAACTTAACTATGTGAGACTGGGTACATTGAAAACAGTACCTAAATACATAGTTTTTTTAAACACTCGCGATTTATACTTATTTTATTAACTATGCGAGACAGGGTCATATCACGATAAATTTATAAAGATATTTGATTACCTTTATTTCACCCGACGTTTCGACCCAGTTGCATAGGCAGTGGTCGCGGGAAGACTAGCTCTAGTACATTCATTATCATTATATTGAAAACAGTACCTAAGGGGATTGTAATTAGATTAATAGTAATAAATTAATTATCTGATTACAGCAATGTTAAAGAATGTATCAAAAGATAAAAGTATTAGAAACAAATGACAAATACATACATACATACACATCATACCAGATTCCCTGTAGAGGGGTAGGCAGAGATCAGATCCCCATTTGTCCCGATCCTGACAGACCACTTTCGCTTCATTGACACTCTTAACATCTTCTTATACACACTCGGCGGTGATAGGTACTCCAAACGTCACCTTTTATCAATATAACAATAATTCAAATGATAAATAATACAAAAAAAACATTGCTATAAATAAAATGATTTAATACACGTATATTTCACAGCCTTTAATCCCTTTCGGGGAAACTTAACCGCTAAAACTATATGATGAGGTGTATATGTCAATAATTTGTCAGGATCGGGAAAGATAGGATTCCTTGATATCTGCCTACCCCTCTACAGGGAACCGGGCGTAATGTGTAGGTATTTTATATATTTCATATGAAAAGGAACTGATTCGAAACACATTATTTTTCGACAGATAGTCTAGTACCCAATGTTTCGTGGCGCGATCGGTTAACCGAGAGGCGCGAGAGGTCCCGGGCTCGATTCCCGGTGGAGGCAGAGTTAAGAACTACGGTTTTCTTCTGCTTTCCGGTCTGGACGTTGAATATATATGCTATATATTTATTTATCTATCTATTAATTATCCGTATACATTTATTAAATAGGCGTTGACTAGTACCCTTAACTCAAATCTTAAATGAACTTACCAAGGGGCTAGTTCAATTGGTGCAAATCTCCTGCGTGTTTCCCTTTCACATTCTTTTTACACACGTGCTGGGACGTATAAATAACACTAACTAGCTGCCGTTCTTCCATGTCACAATTAGATATAGTAGGAGTCTACTATGGGACTTGGGGAAAATTGAATCTATCCGGCGATGCACTAACAACCAGTCACTAAAGTTCCATTATGACATTGCAAGCCATTCATGCTCTATAAGTGACTTAGCAGATATTATATATCCAAGGTAAAATCCACTCCGAAAGAGATTAAAGGACGTGAATGTTTACATACATATGTATATCTCCTTTGACAATATGAGAAAAATGGCAGCTAGTCAATTACGTATGTTATGCTACGTCCGTAACTTCTAGAACTCGCACAAAAGTTGTATTTTCACTTGACATTCAAGTATCGGACACCAGATCACCTTGGCTCTGTCTCCGCCGCTCAGATAAGCTCGAGTGACGCAAAATAAATAACTCCGGCTTACAAACAGTCATATTTGTACCGAGGGATAGGCAGAATATTGAATACTATTTTAAAAGGGTGACGTTAGAAGTCATATAACCGCCTAGTGTGTAAGAGAAGATGTATCAGTGTCAATGAAGCGAAAGTGATCTGTCAGAATCGGGACAAATGGGGATCCGTGATTTCAGCCTACTCCTCTACAGGAATTAGGCGTGATGTGTATGTATGTGTGTATAATATTTGACACCTCTTATAAGCGAAAGTGGCATCTCACGGGATATACAGAGACTATCGATCGTCACCTGCAACGATCCTGACAAAACTCTCTTGCTTCACTCACACCCATTAACCTTATACATCCTCTTCTGTTCTTCACTACGTACACCCGCCTTGAGAAAAATTGCTCCAATTTAATCTGTATAAGTTCTACGTGCCTTACCCCGTCCAACTCTACTTTCCACTTTGGATCTTTAATTCCTTTCGTAACCATCCTTTCAATTATCCTAATAAATAAATAGAAACATATAGTTAAAGAACTTAAACAATTATACAGCTCATAATTAAACTAAAGAAACTAAAGCAGATTTGTAGCATATTAGAGTTTACTCCTTGTTTAGTCAAGACAATACAAACAAAAAACGCGTTAACGACCATTAACACTTGCAGCGTACTCAGAGATTCAGGTGTCCATCTTCTATTTGCACCTCGAACCCACGTGCTGACCAGATAGTCAGTACTCAATGTGACAGGTGGTAAGCCATGTCACCATTTACAAGCACTGGCACTTCGGGGAACAGGTAGGTTCCCTCACGATGTATTCCCTCACCGTAATATTCGATACATTTCGTAAATGTATTTTTATTACGACAATGTACATTGCATTACATTAAACTTTATTACCATTAGTACATGCTCAAACGGGATTTGAACTCAAACAGCTGAGCTACGGTGAAACTGAGTTATTCAACCTATTTACGGTCAAGAATACTATGAGAAAATTTGTCATAAGTCAAATTCTTAGTTGCTGCAGGATAAATGGACACTAGTAGATTGCTACGTACCTAAGGGTCAAAGAAATGTACTTAGCGATGGACTTGCTACCAGTTATGAATATTCTGTATCAATGCCTTTACAAGCCATGTTTATGATAAAAGTGACCATGAAGATATGATATCTGCAAAGTTCTGTTTACCTTGAAAGAGGTTGAGGGACGTGAGTATATGTTTGGATGTACTTTACTAAAAATATATGTCAGTATTTTCACACTTAAGTTACATATATAACGTCACCTTTTTATAGGCTTCAATTTCGTAATTCTGCGTTATATTATATGTTAAAAAGGGTCACTATAGAAAATTATGCCTAAATATTGGGTAAAACTCAAATATTCTCTTATCTATCGCTTCAATCATATGTAACTTGATAGGAATATTGGTTAACACATTTTATTAGGTTCATTATTTAAAAGCCAATGATTTAAATTATGCGAAGGCTTATGTTGCATAGGAAGGCTGTTGAATGTCAGTGGCGATTTAAATGTTACTTTGTGTACAAATAACTATAATATGATACTAGTCTTACAAACATGGTGGCCATAGAATAACTACCTTCACAAATGCGGAGATGGACACCTAAACCTCTGACTACCCCGCAAGGTTTAATGGTCGTGACAGCGCTGTACAATAATCCGATTTTTATATTTTATTAGATCGAATTGTAGATTTTCTTCTTTTTTTATTCTCAAGGCAGGTGTACGTAGTGTAAAGTAGAGCATGTTTAAGAAAGTTAATGGGTGTGAGTGAAGCAAGGGAGATTTGTCAGGATCGTTCCAGATGGCGATCGATAGTTTCTGCCCATCTAGGGATGTAGAGGCGTGAATATCTATATGTATGTATGTAATATTATCCGATACGATGATCATTAATTATCGTGACTAACATATGTGTTTAAAAGGCAATATCTAGACTATTAGATCGCTAGCACTGAAATATGATTTTTTCATTAGAGCTAAGACCGCCTATGTAGGTTAGGTTAGCAACGCGTCGTTTTTAGATTTTTTCTTCATGCATAACTTGATCTTGGTGAAATGTGAAGAAATCTTCGTGGCACATTAGTTGAGCCGCGATTGCTTATGTCTCTGACCCAGATTCTATTATCGATTGTAGAAACATAAATACTAGCGCATGCTATGTGTCGTGACTGTCACTAGTTACTGTCAAACGTGTGTAGGCAACATTAATTCCATTATTCTTTATAGTCATTGAACTTTGCTTGAGTTTTCGTGCCAATATTCCTTCAATGAATTCTTTCTTCATCGTTCTTTTGCAATAGGTCAAAAAGGATTATCTTCATAAATTAATTATTAATTTGACTAATAAAAATTAAATTATATAGAAAATATTTTTATAGTCATCGCTGTCAGAGGGTGGTAGGATTCCCAAGACACTGAAAGCATTCCCCCCTCTGAATAGCTATGCTAATTCTCTGAGAGAAGAATGCTCCAGCCCTGAGATCGCCAAACTTTTCAATTAAACGGAACGATATTTCCTTTACTAATTGATGACCCACAGGACCCCAAGGACCTAAAGTCTTAACAGCAAACGGGACAAAACAATACTCGTCCGCAAGTGCTGAGTACTTCCTCGAATTAAATTATTAAATTTGACTAATATAATACAATTATTAATAATTCCCATGCTAGTCAGGAACGTAAAAAGAATGCCAACTAGCTATCATTCTTCCCGGCATGATGTAAAAGTTGACTAAGGACTATGGGTCGACAGGCACTATTGGACAATATGATAGCAACCTACAACCATAAAACCATGAGAAAACTATAATAAATGCTGAAAGTGACCAAGAAGGTGTTATATCTGCATTTCACTAGATAGATAGCACCCAACGTGATAGGTAATGAACCGTATCGCCGTATACAGGTACTGGCTATTACCTAACCCAAGGGATAGGCAGGTTTCCTCACGCTAGTTTCTATCAGCGTTAGTGACTGTAAATTATGTACCTAAAAGAAAAACACATTTTTAAATTTCATTGATTGGCACATACCAGAGCTGGGATTTGAACCTAAGACCTCTAATAAGAACTCAGAGGTCTTACCTACATGACTACATACGCTTACAAATAGTAAATACAGAGAAAGACAAAACGCATTCACGACCATTAACCCTTGCGGGGTAGTCAGAGGTTCAGGTGTCCATCTCCGCAATTGCGAAGGTAGTCATTCTATGGCCACCTCGAACCCACGTGTTGACCAGATAGTCATACTCAATGTGACAGGTGGTAAGCCGTGACGCCATTTACAAGCACTAACTTACCTGTTCGGAGGAACGGGTAGGTTTCCTCACGATGTTTTCCCTCACCGTAGTATTCGACGCATTTCGTAAATGTATTTTTATTACGAAAATGTACATAGAAATTGATTAAACTTCATTTCCATTGGTACATACTCAAGCGGGATTTGAACCCACTGATACAGAGTAAAGCCCCAAACAATTGAGTTACGTCGAATTATAGCTTATAGTAAAAATATGTATGGATGTATACGCGCCTAGTTAACTATGCGAGTGAAACAATACCTTAAGCATAGTATACCAATAAATCATTTAATACGCGACACACGTCAGGCATTTGTATGCATATAATTTCACTTTCACTTCGACAAATGAAAATAATATCTCCTTAAATTTTGACACGTTGCATTAGTGGTCAGCTTAGGTTTCTATTTATAAATATTTTATTATCCTTAACAAAGTTGTACTAGAATTTACCTGTAATATTTACAAGATTCTGTTCACCCAAAAGGGATTAAAGGACCTGAATATTCTTCCTTTTCTTTAATCCTTTCGAGGTGGATAGAACCAAGGGTGCATGATAACATCTTACAACTTAGCTGAAACGTCGGGTTAATAAAGGTAACTTTATTATATAAAAACATACGCGATAAGTCCCGCTAGTTATTAATCATGAGTATAAATCGCGAATCTCTTAAAACTATAATCTTACAGCTCTTTTTAGCACGAATATTAAGGTTGATATGTCATATAGAACATTAGTGAAGGGTTGTTAGTTCATCAACCAATACATTCCACCTAGTCCCTTAGTCACCTTCTACGATATGTCGAGAAACAAAGGCAGATAGCTTGCTTTCTATTTAGGTGTAAGACTAGCATGGAACCATAGTAGTACTTATTAAACTATGTGACGTAGAGAAAAATATTGTGTATGTATTGTAAAGAACAGAAGAGCATGTATGGGAAGGTTAATGAGTGTGAGTGAAGCAATACAGATTTGTCAGGATCGTCCCAGTTGGCGATCGGTAGTCTCTACCTATCTATTAGTAGTAGAGGCGTGAATATATGTGTGTAAAGTGAGTTCGTTGTAGTCAGAAATTACACATTTTACAATTGCGGAGATGGACACGTTTACATATGTATACGTTGTTAGGGATATTAGTCGTGAAGTATGTTGTAAAGTTAATTTTGTATGTGCAAACATTTGTGTTTACAGACAAATATACACATCACGCCTGATTCCCTGTAAAGAGAGGGTTAGGCAGAGATCACGGATCCCCAACTGTCCCGATCCTGACAAACCACTTTCGCTTTAGTGACACTCATACACCTAATACACTTACACTCATACACACTCGGCGGTTAAAGGTACTTCTAACATCAATATTTTTCAATATGGCGTCTATATGAATGTTATATGTCTTAGTCGTGAATTATGTTGTTACAGTTAATTTGATGAGTGTAAAACTTATGTGTTCAAATTAATGTATTTATGTAGAGTTGCGATAAAATCTGTGTAACAAAGAAACAAAAAGTTAAATGTTATGCCTGATATAACATATACATCACTAATATAATTATTTGGGAAAACCTAAATAAATGTTTTATTATACAGACAGGTACACTACATACACTATTACACCAATTGAACTAGCCACTTGGTAAGTACATATACGACTTGTAGTAAAGGGTACTAGTCAATGTATGTTTAAGAAATATGTACTATACACTTAAGGAACAAAAAATAATATCAAGTCTCACTATAGTCATAGCTATCGGAGGGTGGTAGGGTTCCCAAGACACTGATAGCATTCCCCTTTGAATTACAAAAACTAATAAATAATTTATTTAGAAATATATACTTATGGAACATAGATAAACACATAGAAAGCATATGGAAATGGCTTACCACCTGCCCAATTGAGTACTGACTATCTGGTCAACACCTGTGTTCGAGGTGGCCATAGAATTACTATCTCCGTCATTGCAGGGACGTAAATATGGATCTCTGATTACCTCGAATGCAGAGACGGAAACCAATAGCGGAACTTCTGACTACCTCGCAAGGGTGAATTGTCGTGAACGCGTATGCCTTTTTTAATTTTTATGCCTTTTTACGGTGACATGTAACATTGACTTGACTATTACGTTTCCCGACTATTTAGTGAAAAGTGTTATTGCTTTAAGTTCTTTAAGTTACTCATATATTACATACAGGTATTACTCGTTTCTCTTAAGTGATTTAAGGACGTGAACGTGTATGTATGTATGTACTTGTTTCATATGATTTCCTGTACACACGAGATAAGAAAGTAGAGTTTTGTATATAGCTCTGCAGTGACATTATGTTAATCGATAATTTCACGGAAGTTCGGCTTGTCTTTTGAATGCAGATTGGTATACCCGTCCTGCTCGCTCACCAGCTCTTGTGGTTATGAGTGAAAGGAACGCGCGCGGAGTTATACTTTGACGAAATAAATGCTGTTTGATATGGTAACTGGTTTTGATACTTCAATTTCAAACTGGTCTATATTTAATGTACGGTTTATATTTGCGGTTTTGTAGTTGTGATTTATTAAATAATAGATTTTTTTATATATGCTTTTTTGTTCTTTTATTTAGCATTTGTATACTTATATATCTGGATACATACAAGAGTTAATGGTTGTGGATATGTATGTTCAAGTTGAATAATGCTTGTAAAATGTGTTAAAAAATTTGTTACTTAATATTAAACTCTAGTATGACTTTACAATGCTCTTGTTGGGTATATTTGTTAATCATGACTTTATATGTATTTATCTAATTAGTGTAATTACTTAAGTAATAAATGTTCATACATGAATTTGTTAGCTTTTAGTAATAAAATTCATATGAAATTATTATAAGCAATTTTTGGAAAATTTTGAACTTTGAAAATAAACAATTTACATTACACATGGAGATAAAAATATGCTTCAAGATCTCAAAACCATTTTGTAGTGATAAGTAGCTTGACTTAGCTACTGAAAGAATTCATTTCACCAGATAGTTTTAAGCTTGATCGATGGTGAGATTAACGCCGTTCACAAATAATTTGTACTGGCCTCAATATTTTATTATTACATTAGTTTATTATTTTTTTATATAAATTATATCGTATTTTAGTCAATTCGTAAATAATCATGTGATTACAATTGTAAATAAATAAATCCGCAATTAAAATCTTAGCACAGTAGATCTAAAAACAAAGTTTATTAATTAATAGCCTTCTTAAATTATAATTTACATTATATTGATTAATAAATAAAAATCTCAACAATAAATAAAAGTACCAAGACCGCGTACCCCCAGCCTGCGCCGGCGCAAGTCCCATTTGGAATTGTTAAAACACTTTCGGTTGCCACTCAGTCCGCGGCAACCTTTCGAATCGTTCACACGGAGAACATGATAAGGCTTTGACGGCTTTTCAGTAGGAAGGCTTTTAAGGAAACACCCAGTTCGAATACAGTGATACCTTCACCCTAGAGTGATTGGCTGAAAAACTGTGACCTACCCGCTAAATTAGTGTTCGGTATTAATTGAAACTTAATTTTGGCGTTACTTTGTGCGTTTGTGTGAATTTCTTAAGAGTTCGCAAGTAAAGAAAGTAGGTGATTAAAATGGTGAGTGAAAGTTTCATTTATTTTATAATGGTCTTTACTTAGTTTATTAAGGTGGTAAACGGACGAGCGCTCTTGGTACTTTGGTATTTTTGGCAATATTTCGAAAGTTTATTTTGTATGGATATTGAGAATTTCCAAGGAATGAAAGTATGTTGTAAAAATAATATATAAGTTGTGAAAAATATCATGACAAAGTAAATTTATGTATTGCATTTTACAAACAATATTTTGTAGAATTAATAAACTTTGTAATAATTATTTTCTCCAGTACTTCCAATATTTTTATATAATTTTGTATTTAAAGGAAGAGTAAATAAATACGTAAATATATATTATGCACCATGATATTAGAAAAACTAATTGCAATATTAACTTTAATCTATTTTTAGATATTATTATAGTCTATTTGTCGAGGTATTGAAATTTCAACACATACATACCTTTAAAATTCCAAACCTGTCTTATCATCAAATCATCTATCACTACTTTTAATAATGATAACTAACACCCATTAACAAACCATAAATAAATGACCAGAAGCAAATTAAACGCCTCAATAACCGCATCACTTGAACAAAAAATAACAATACTAATTACCTTTATCTATTTGCAATAGATTATCACGCAACAAGCATATTTTCACTTCATTAGGGTACTGACACACTAACACGCATTATTTGTACACAAAGATGAGTCAAGAGTTTTAGTTTTTTTATTACACAGCATCTCTACAATAAGTAGAGTCACGATTTGTATGTAGAGTCTCGTTTTTTGTTAGCGGTGTAACTGTTAAGTAGAGTAGAGTTTTAGAGTTCATTGATCTGGGATTGATTGGATGTTACCAGCTGTCTTAACAGGAAGTGATTAAGGACTTTGAGGTGAAGATGTGGTAGTATGCAAAAGGATGGAAATTCACTAAATTTGGTTTATGTTAAGTTAAATCGGTATTAAGTTACATTAAATAAGAATAAATTAATTTAACTCATCATACTACAATTATAGTAGACTTATTGATATGAATAGTCACAATTAAATAATTTTATTAAACTTTATCCCATATTTTAGTATCATATCTTCGTAAAATTTCAAAATACACTCTTTTAAACTCTCTTTTACGAAATCCAATTATCATACGTACAAAAGCCTAAAACCTTTGTCACCATAAAAGAAAGTCTCCGAACAATAAATATCTGTTATTTATACCATCTTTGCTTACACCACATAGCTTTGGCTTGAATGTATCAATTTCACCTAAGCCAACGTAGTCGCCGAGAGAAAGTTGGGAACGATAGAAAATGTAGAGTTAACAATATTTACTCTACTTGCTGTTCAGTGGGTAAGGCTTTAGTTTTTTAACCAAACATGCTTATCTGTCACGTTCAATACCTTAAAGGTAGACAGTTAGTCGAGATTATATCTGTTGGCATGTTAATTTAAGTTTCAGATGGAATGAAGTGATTTCGATTGTTGATTTGCGATAGGGTTATAAACTTCTGATTTTATTTTAAACTATTTTATGCAATGCAATAGGTTCTACTTACTTACTTATTTAAGCTATTTTACAATATCTTTTTGCTGTAATGAAGGAGTTATAAAGTTTTCTGTACACTGTATAATATACCAATAACAAGGAAAAATATAAAGTCTCTAACAAATTGATACAAATATAGAGTTCACAAAACTTAATAGGAACGTATATTTAACAGTTACAGGTATTACGAACAAACAAAACTAGTACTCGAGATTACAGTTCGATTGCTTGGGTACAAATGGCTTCGAAAGACTAAGTAAAAGTCTAAAGAAATCGGAAAGTCTAGCCGCTAGACTGGATAATAAGCGACTGTCATTTGTCTTTGGCGAGAACTTTCAGTCATTAAGCAAGTATAGTGAAATATGAATGACAAAACACTTGCCCAACCAAAGAAAATATTTGACTCATTAGAACGGACAATGTGACTTATTATCCAAACACTCTACAAGAGCAGAATAGTGTTGCCGTATTTTGAAACGGTTGCAAAACATATCGTTTAAACGATTGGATAAAATCGCTGGTTTCGAAACTGACATATTTCGATTGCGCGTTGAAGTCTTTTATACGGGCTGGGTGGTAGAGCTTGTTATCTTAGCAATGTAAGATTTCTGATATATAAATAGCCTTTCAAAGCCTTAAAGAGTATATTTCTGACATATTTGACTTAATTGTGATATACCTACTTATATATTGGCTTAAGAGATCAATGACCCTTACCCTTTCGATTCTGTGTTAAACCTTCTTTTTATTCTTGGTTATCAGTTTTGTATAATCTTTACAAAGATGACTAATCTTATAAGAGGTTCTGATTTCACTTTAAAACCTTACTTTTATGCGGTATGACTTACAAGGAAAACCGTCACGCACTATGTCTACTTCTAACCATAACACGTATTATTGTTACACATTCAGACTATTAATTTCTTTAATTAATATTGTTACTTAGTTTTTCAGTAGAAGACTTTCATTTTATTACATTTATAACAATAAATGTTTACGTCGTAAAGCCAGCCATGTTATTGCTTTAGATATTTAAGGTAACTTGTTTCAACTTTGAACAAATGTATCTATATGTTATAGTTCTATAAGTGTGTTGCCAAAATTCTCATAAACTAAAAACGTTAAGTCACATCTATTTATATACCAAAACTAAAGCTCGACCAACGAACGCCATTCAAAAGATTAACCCTGAAAATTAAAGCAGCTAAAAAGAAAACAGAATCAAATTCTCATGCTTATACATTCGAAGCAGGTCTTATCTTTATTGATGAGATGAGGTGACTGAGGTCGAGAGAGGTTAAAAGATTAACTTAACCATATTGAGCTGTTTCCGGAAGTGTATAAAGTTGTCAACATAACTTATTAAGTGTCAAACATGGTGATAAGTAAAGAACTTGAATGGGGACTTTCTTTGTGGGGGATTGAATTGAATGAATTATATGTGAAAGACTATTAAAAATAGATGATAAGTTTATAATGTAACAACGTTTTATGTTTCATTAAATACTCGTAAATTCGTTACATATAAGTACAGAAAGGTAAACAAAATAAGATGAGTAAAACCTTCACAAATTATGTAATATGCTTACAGTATACTAGTTTATCCCCTTCAGTTGTATAAAATACGGATGTAAAGAAGAAATATTAATTACTCTTACAACCTTTAACGTTTCTTATAACATTCTATAGAGACAGCTGGATATAATATGTCCAAGTTCTAGGTTTCCAAATTATTTAAAGTCTAGCAGTCTGTACATACATACACTTAAGCCCTTTATCTTATCAGATGTGTACAGACCCTCACATCAATTGTTTCCAAAGTTACCTTTAGCTACTTCAAATGTTGTTCCTACGTCCAACTTTCTACAATTCCGACAACAACAAAACTGTATGTTTATTTGAACTCTGCATTCACATAATTACCCACAATGAAAGTTCTTACTAAATGTATCATTACACCGGTTCGCTTCCATGAAATGTGTATTATTTTTTTGTTTCTACCTATTATTCGCTGCTATACAGAAGGGGAAAGTCACTCTCTCTAACATTCGTTGCTTTTGTTTGTTATTGACGAAACGTGGTGCAGATATCGATATGGTCTTTGTACACATTTAAGTACATTCACAGAGTCACGTACAGAACCTGGTCGACGTAATCTCTCCTCCACTATAGGTATCTAAACTATAGAGATTGAATAATAGTGATAAGTTTCTTGCTTATATTTAGCTTCAGAATATAGTTAACTTGTTAGCAATCTACTTACTTTCCAGTTCTCTACATAAATAAACATTAATTCACATCCTTTAATCCCTTTTGGTGTGAACAGAACCTCGGAGATTCAGTATCTAGTCTAGTCTCTTTTAAGCATGAATATTGGGGTCGTTTTTGAATATTAATGAATGTATAATTGGATGAATGTATAATTGATAAATAATCATGAATATTGAACAAAAGAATGGTGACAGGTTGGTAGTCCCTTGCCCAATAGATTAATAAATCCAAGAGACCTCCTACGTCATGCCGGGAAGAACGGTAGCTAGTTAGCATACTTATTATGTACTTCTACTACTTCCCAGTTTACTCGGAACCATAAATAAATTTTATATTCCTACAAAAAGTCAGTACCTGTATGCTATGGAGTTTTTCACTACCTATCACGTTTGATACAAATAATCAAATAAAATTGTTTATTTATTTCATATTATGTAAATTTTCACAATAAAATACATCAGCGTAAAACGTACAGCGTAAGCTACTACAGTATGACAAAGAAATTATGGCCCTGTATCTTACTATCACAAAATTTACTACCTATTGACGTTAAGAGAAAAAATCGTAACTATCGATTAATCCCGATACACGTACGATTCGTATCGATTCTCACCCGAGTCTTGTCTCCACCGAATATTACGTAAACAGGTACGTAACCTCAATCTTTCATTGCCCAAGACAAAACGGAGCGATTACGCTTTCGTTGTTATACCAGACGGAAACTAGTACTTTGCTAACCTTAGGTTATCGGGTTATAATGTAATTGCTTGATTTATAATGAGTGTAGGATGTCCATAGTTTGATGAAAGTGGTGGAAAATTGATTCTTTTCACACAATTGGTGACACTAGATGAATTTAATGTTAGTAGATTGTGACTTAAGATCATTGTCCACACTTTAAGACAGCAAATGAATTTGATGAATGTTGTAAAAGGTAGCTAAGAGATTAACGTCTGGTTTTAGGTATCATTACATTTTATTTGTTATTTCGTAGATAAAGATTAAGGAACTAGGGATACATGGATTTAAAAGGCAATAGGCTTAAAGGCTCTTCTATACTAGTATCATTATAAAAGTTAAATTGTAGAAGTACATTAAGGGATTAGAGATAAAGTAATTTATATGGCCATGGGCTAGCAACCTTTTTATCCAAAATACCTAGCAATAAGTCTGCACCAAAATACCTGCCTTTCTACACCCACGGAAGACACGTTTGCCTATTGCATGCATTGCGAAACCGAACTCGAATCAGGACGTTCAGTCACTGAATCTAATGAAACACCATCAAGCAGTTATTAAGTGTGTGCACACGGAACGTTTCGTAGTGAGGTGCTAGTCTGGGACTTAAGTGAAATTGAAGCTAGCTGCTTTTGCTTAGCGAGTGGTTAAGAGAGTAATTTACTGACTTACGTTAATTTTATTGGGTGATAGATTGGTAACACATACATAGAATTTACGTTAGGAGTACCTATAACCGCCGTGAGTGTATGAGTGACACTGGAGCGAAAGTGGTCTGTCAGAATCGGGACAAATGGGGATCCGTGATCTCTGTCTAATCCTCTACAGGGAATCAGACGTGATGTGTATGTATGTATGTACATAGAATTTTATATAATTATTGCTTAAGTAAATAAAGCTATTATATCCTCAATAGTTATTGAATAAGCAATCTATGGGAAACTTATTTTTAAGTAAAGTTGCCAGTTTAAAAGTGATATAAAACTTGACTGTAACATATAACATTCACGTCCTTTAATCCCTTTTGGGACGCACAGAACCTCGGATATGTAATATAGATTAGTAATCTGTCACTAATATTCTGTATTATTACCATCACTGTGTAAGTAGTCCTTTTGAGAGAAATAATATAGTTAGTTGGAATTGCATACACACAGGAACATAATCTTAAAAGGCGTCGAAATAATGCACCAACTTTGGTTATATTGGGTATTGCTTTACATTAGACTTTACATTTAACATTACATTACATCTTACAGGTGTGTTAATCAGAAGGTAGTCAACTTAAATATTTTAAATTATGATTCAGCAATGTACTAAATGCATCTATTATGTATATGTTTTTAATGCACAAAAGTTTGCATGCAAACTAGAAATTCTAGTTTAATATTTTTTCATATTGTGTCGCATGTTTTTCAACAAGTCTTTTGTATCTACAATATAATTCATATATGTACAATGTATAAAATCAAGTTTTTACATTGCTCACAAAGATGTCATAACTTCAGAAACTAATGATGTAGATTACATATTCAATAACTAATAAAGTTATAATGACATTACATACATACACATAACGCCTGATTCCCTGTAGAGTAAGCAGAGATCACGGATCCCCATCGTGATCCCTTATTCACTTTTTACGACATTTCAGGCAGCTAATTACATTCAATTGAATACCAGCCTGAAACGAAGCACGGGAAAGTCTTATGACCTTATGAAAGTAGCTAGCGTGATCATTACTGGGTAATTGTTAGGTTTCATTATTGCTAGTGTATTTATAGTTTAGTGGTTAGAGCGTGGAGTTCCGGATTCGTATTCCGGTTGGTCTATTAGCGTTAATGGCTGGTTTATGGGTGTGAGGTTACGTTTTTATGGTCTAAGGTTCAATGCGTGGTGTGGGATTTGATTGGAGAGATTTTAAATGGCTTAATTACATACATATATTACATACATACATTATATTTGACGGTTTGGACATGTTATGCGGATGAATGATAGCAGATTGACAAAAGGAATATATGTCTGTGAAGTGGAAGGGCGGTTACGTAGGGGCCGACCCAATAAGACTTATGACAGTTAGATGGACGCTATATTGAAAAAGGGTGACTTTAGGAGTACCTAGAACCGCCGAGTGTGTATGAGAAGATGTATGAGTGTCAATGAAGCGAAAGTGGTCTGTCAGGATTGGTACAAATGAGGATCCATGATCTCTGCCTACCCCTGTACAGGGAAAGGCGTGATGTGTATGTATGTACATACTCATACATTTACTTATGTCTTCTATTCTATTTTAGTAATTTAAAATGTATTACTATATGTGCATATATTAAAGACTGTATGTTCAATTCAAGATAACTTTTTCTTAAAACCCCTACTTATAAGATTGATCTCTATCTACAAGTTTTTTCTATTGCTTATCCCGAGATTATCCTTTTGTTAAGGTAGGTATTCGTATCATATTTAATATATAATCCTGTATTGGTATGTGGTTTATTTAATTTTTTATAATAATAATAATATGTCGGACAATATTACAGCAATTGAACTAGCCCCTTGGTCAGTTCATTTAAGACTTGTGTTAAGGGTTCTAGTTAACGTATATTAAAGAAATATATACCTATTATATAAAAATAAATGCATATATAGTTTACATGATCAACAACCAGACTGGAAGCAGACGAAAAGCGTAGTTTTTAACTCTGCCTCCACTGGGATTCGAATTCGGGACCTCGCGCTTAGCGTTCGGGTGGTTAACCAATCGAGCCACGGAGGTCGTCAATTCTTATCATATCCAGCATATCATGTATTTAAGGTTGTATATAAAGTTGAGTAACAACCAAACCACTTGTGTCTTTCCCAACCTATTTTGGTCAGGACCATGCCGTTTAAACTAGAAAACTAATTTTGAATTCATAACCAGGCTTAGTTCGCGACAATTTCGTATGTGCAACCTTAACCAGCATAACTTGAGCTGCACCTCACTAACATTATATACCAGGCTTTAAGACCACGGGAGGTCATTAAGTTTTGGTTCATTGGGTTGAGTAACTTTTGTGTCGAAAGCAACGTACACAAGGCCGGCTACTTAGTAAGGACACTACTATTTATTTATCTATACAGCGTTTTAATAAGACTCTAACCCGTTGATATAAGGTCCATTTTACAACGGTTTAATAGTGGTTAAGTGTCAGTGGGAAATGCAACTTCGGACAAGAATGATAAGGTTGGTTTTCGATTGGTATGCTGGTTGCACTGTGCCATATGATCGTTTACCAACGTATTTTTACATAATATCCGTTAATGATATGTGTAAGGAATAGTTGCTCGTAAAATAATAAATATGAAGGACGATTATATATACATATATTCACTATACGTCACTCAAAGGATAGGCAGAGACTATTGATCGCCACCTGAAACGATCGTGTCAAATGTCTCTTGCTTCACTCACACCCATTAACCTTCTCATACATGCTCTTCTGTTCTTCATGCATTAAAAAAACTTCAATATACTTAAGTGACGTTTCGATTCGTACGTAAACGTTTTATACCTTATCCTACCTTTTTCAACCTGCTATCATATTTACAAACATTCACGTAATTTAAGGTCCTTAAGGCTAGACAGAGCATTCGAAAAATTGTATCTACTCAGTCTTTTTTAACAAAACAAATTAGTGTTTGCTCATCCAAAATATTACATTTACCTTAGTCCCTTAGTCGCCTTCTACATGCCGACATAAAAGAAGGCTAATAAGCATTATTTTATATCAAAACCTGGCTCGATATGGGAGAATAAACTACTACTGACATATACAGCGAAGGTTTAAGCATTTAAATGTAGTAATATCTAAGTATATTTAAGCGTAAGCAAAGCTTTAAAAGGTACTAATAATGAAGTCAAGTTGAATAGTTTTTATTCTATAGAATTATTGGTTATTTTACTCGTGTAGTACATAGCAAAAGAATAACTTAAAAACGTTTTAAGCTCTTAAATATAGAGCAGATACTTGTATAAAATATACTTAACTAGTGACCCGCTCCGGCTTTGCACGGGTATAAAATATATAGCCTACTCCACTATTTAATGGATGTTCTTATACATATAAACCTTCCTCTTGAATCACCCTATCTATTAAAAAAAACGCATCAAAATCCGTTGCGTAGTTTCAAAGTTTTAAGCATACAAAGGGACATAGGGACAGAGAAAGCGACTTTGTTTTATACTATGTAGTGAAGTGCCTATACGTACAGAAAGAGGATTATTCGTTATTGCTACAATAAGCTTTGTATTCAGTATTTTAGATTACAATACGTTTACACATTCACAACCGTAATAGCTAAAGGGTAGATAATTATGTATTATTGATTACAGTCAATATATTCCTCTCGTCACAATAAGTCTGTTATTAGGAATAATATTTAAGAAATACATATCTACAAATACTTTTGATAACTGTATTTGTGATTAGTCTCACCTCTTCATTGCAAAATATATACTTATTTAATAACATCTAACATTATAGAAAAATCAGCTGATCATAAAGAATTCAAATACCAATCTAGAAAAAACCAGCTGGTCATAATAAATGCGTCCCATACTACCACGGAACCATGCGAAAGAAATAACGAATCGTGTAACCCAATCACGTTGTGAAAGCTCCATTTATTTTAGGATTTAATCGATAATTTAATTTCAATGAAAATAGCGAATTCAATGCCAAGTAAAAGTTTTGATATGCCTAAAACGAATCCGTTTCCGAAACAGCCTAACTGCTGCTAAGGTTGCAATGGAATGTGAGCTTTAATATGTCCCAGTTGGGTTCAGTTTGCGGTGTGTTATGCTGATTTTATCGATAAGCATGTCACGCACTAGTTTACTTTTTGCTGACAATTCACTTTCTTGTTTGGCCTGGATATGGAAGAAAAGATCCGCGTGAAATGAGTCTACAAACCTCTTTTCTGATTAAATTTTAAAATGTTCTTTTACTAACAAAACTCATAAAGTAATAGTATAATAAAGTTGTAGGAAACTATTACGCTAATTGAACTAGGAACTTGTTAAGTACATTTATAATTTGTGTTAAGGGTACTAATTATCTAATTATAATAATCAAGTAATTTAATATATTTATAAACATACATTCTCCCACCTTTATTTCTTGATATGCATACTATCGATCGCTATCGTTCTTTAAAAATAACAAACATTGTATGTATGCTATTCTATGTAATTTAATATACATAAGTAAACAAGTACTTCCATACACATATCACGCTCGTCTACAAAGCCGGGTAGGAACACATTACGAAACCCCATTTTTCCTAATCCTGACTACATAATTTCTATTCATACTCATTAAATGATTATAGATTGTTCTAAATTAACCCTTGTTTTATATTGAGTGTCATACGTCTAATGAATATTCCAGTAACTTGACTTCTAAAACACATGAGTGCACAAACTAGTAACATTATAAGTCACATTCTTATAATGTTCTTCTCACCACGTCGTGAAAGGTTACTTGTATATTTTAAGTTGTAAGTGATAATCTTAGAGAGAATTTGAGCTCCAAGGTCCTTGTTTATGTTTTTGTGTTTGTGTGATGTTTAGAATGTTAATTCTGTAGACTGTATGTCTAATAATATCAAATGTGAATAGAATTCAGACATCAAAACTTTTCGTCTTATTCACCATTGATATATATGCATATTAATAGTGAATATGACAAAATGATTTGTATAATTAAAATTATTTTGTGCTATTCACCATTTATATGTTTAAATAGCATGCTTGGTGGAGACTTTAATTATATGTAGTGAGCCGGGCGTACTGCCAAAAGAAAAATGCGTTCACGACTATTAACCCATGCAGGGTAGTAAGATGCTTAGGTATCCATCTCCACAACCGTGGAGGTAGTAATGTAAGGTGTAAATTCTATGGCTACCTCGAACCCACGTGTTGACCAGATAGTTCGTACTCAATGTGACAGATGCCAAGCCATGTCGCCATTTACAAGCACTAATTAATACGTAAGGAGAAAATACCAAATCCTTTTTTAAATACGTGTCGAGTAGTTATACACCTAATTATATTAAATTGAAATCCCACACCATGCGGCCTTTTAACTCAATTCCATACAGCACAAGACATAATTAATTTTTAAATAAAACGATATAAATCGTCATGTAAATATTAACCTTACGCCCAATAACCTTCTAATGCTGACCTCCACAATAATCTTAATATTCATAGATAAGTATATTAACACTTCATAATTTACTTCATTTCAATGTCCCGTTTTAGTATGGCACTTTATATGTGACCAGCTTGAATTTAATTGAAACTTGACCAGAAGTTTGATCTTCTTAGGTTTATAAAAACTTTTAATATCGTATAGTCAGTAATTAATTTGACAAGTTACTATGTATTTCTCGATACACTGTTAAATCAATACCTAAAAGATTACAGTGTAGTATTAATTACGAAGTAAATGATGCTACATTGAACCTAGTTTACAACAGAAAGTCAGTTCTCTATGATTTAAAAGTTCGCAATTTTAATAAGTAACGAATATTGCTTATTTCTGAGTATAGGTAGGTTTTCACACCTTAATCGTAAATGTGATATTTCCCCGAAATGAGGTTAGTAGAAAAGGCTTGAATTAATTGTCTATATTAACGTAACGTTAAATATGTTTTTCTCTTTTGTTACAGGTATGTATTCATATGAAAACTGAAAAAAACTACGACTATAAACGAAACCCCAACACATCAAGACATTGAATCTCTTAGTCGGTTTTTACAGTAAGAGTAACGTGAAATGCTTCTGGTAAATTATTTTGTAATCTTTTGATATACGAGTGAATTTATAAGTTAAGGGATGTTAATTATAAAGTCTTATCTCATGTTACATATTTACATACATACATTTGTCTCAACGTCCCTAACGAAGTAGAAAGATTCCTGACAAATCTCTCTTGCTTCACTCACACCCCTTAACCTTCTCATACACGCTCTTCAGTTCTTCACGCTGCGTACAACCAATATATTTCTTCTAATTTGATTTCATTAATTAATTAATCTGTTTCGAGAAATAAAGGTAACATTTTATATGACTCAATTATTCAATGCTTTTCTGCTGTTTTTCGGTCTTGTCGTTGATTATATAAGGTAACATTTAGATAAATATAGGTTTTAGACGCCAAAACTTGATTATGCAATAGTCTAGAATAACCTATAGATTCCACGTTCTATTCTTTCTGAATACTAATTCAAGGTTATACTTGATCCGTCAGAACTTTAAATATGTTTGTGTCAAAATCAATTCAATTTATTATGTAATGAAACGTTAGTAATTGTGAAAGATTCGCGATTAGGAAACCAATTAAATGTTTCAGGACCGGTAATTGGTAATTGATACACGTACACACTTTAATACGTGTTGGAGACATACTATGTTTTTGGTTACTTTAATTACTATCGGGGTTGTGATGACATTATTATGAAATATTTTTGACAGGTCGATTATCCATTGCATAATATATTATGTTTATCCAAAGTAACCCCCTAAAAATCAGATAGAAACATACACAAATGCACATAACGCCTGATTATCTCTAGAGGGTTAGGCAGAGATCACGGATTCCAATCTGGCCAGATCCTGACAAACCATTTTATCTTCATTGACACTCATACATCTTCTCATCCATACTCAGTGATATCATGACAGTCATATAGACGACATATTGGAAAAGGGTGATGTTAGGAGTAGCCATAACCACTGTATTCGGATGTAAATAAAGTGAGGTTTGTCAGAATCAAAAAAGAAACAAAGAAAAACAAAACAAACAAAACAACAAAACAGCTAATATACATTTTGACATAACACTATACACAATAACAATACATATTAGGAGTAGGCACTTGATACAGTGAAAAAGAAATAAGTATCCATAATCCCTTCTTACCCCTTGTAAAGAAACAGGTATGTATGTATAAAATAGGAAGGTGTCACGATGTAATGTGTGTGTATGATAAAGTGTATGCCCAGGAATCAAACTCGGGACTAAGAACATACTAATTTACCTAACCCCTAGGTAACTACTTTAAGACCTTTTTAAGTTAAAGCTACTAGTCAACGTATAGGTATTTAAGAAATAAAATAAAAATATTTTTAATCAACATAAGGATATTAAAATCACTTATTGAACGTAAAAAAAAACATTTTTCATAAAAATATGCCATTAACATAAAATTTATTCTTAAAATAATCAATCAAATTAGTTTAATAAAACTAAAACTAATGGCACTTCGTAAAGAGAAACTCTGCAGATATATTCACGCCTTTACGTCCCCAAGAGGACAGACAGACACTATCGTATGTATAATTCTCAGTGTTGAGGTCGTGAATTTCTCACAGACTGACTGGTTGTCATGACCTCGCTCAAGCATTAGCATTTTGGAATTCATAGAGGTATGCTAGCATTCACAGCTAATTAATGGTCGGAATGACTCGATAGGTTAGCGAAATAAACCTGTTTATATAGCTGTATTTCTGTTCAGCTTAAAAGAATGACTGTGCTAGTCTGGGACGTAAAAAGAATGTTAATTAGTTGCCTATCTTCGTGATTGCAAGAAGCAATTTAGAGATTAAGGGTTAATGTGATGTTTTCAGTATTGGGTTGGCAAGCTGTCACCAATCTTTTACATATTATGTATATGGTAACTTAATACCATACAAAGTATCTTAACACTCTTTTATTACATACACATTACTTACATACTTACATTATTTAATAGGTGGACAGATTTTTGGAAACAGATACATATATACATATACACTAAATCTTGACGTAAATACTGCTATAAGTTTAATGATGTGTTTCCAAGAATCTGTCCACTTTTAAGGATGTAATAAAGGAGTGTTATGGTACTTTGAGTGGTATTTAGGCAAAATACAAAATTAGTCTTATATGTTATAATAATAATAATTGAACATTATTACACCGATTGAACTAGCCCCTTGGTAAGTTCATTTAAGACTTGTGTTAAGGGTACTGGTCAACGTATATTTAAGAAATATATACATAGATAAATACATATTTAGCATATACAATCAACGCCCAGACTGGAAAGCAGTAGAAAAGCGTAGTTCTTAACTCTGCCTCCTTCATGAATTGATCCTCACGACTAGCGTTCCGGTGGCTAACCGATCGCGCTACGGAGGTCGTCAAATGTAATACGTATATGTTTTTGTTATACTTTGTTAGGTAAAATACAAAGTAAGAACTGTACTGATTATATATAATACAAAGTTAAGCGTTCGCTAAGTGTGCCGATAAATTCGTAGAAACCCTTTCAGCTTTGCGTAACTTAGCTAAGTAAAGTTAAGTGAAGTTACGTCATAAGTACGTTGTATGGGGTCACTTGTTGTTATACCGTAGTATGGAGTGATCAGTTAAGAACTAGCTTTGTAAATGGCCGCGATTTTTAAGGAAATTGTGTGTATCGATGTTTGAAAATATTGCTAACACATATTTTACTACGTGTAATGTGACATAATTGTCAATAATGTTTGCATGTTATATGTAGTCAGCTTATGTATGCTTAAATAATGACATACATACATGTCGTATACAATATATAATACTATATTTTTTGTTAGATTAAAGTGTTTTTTGTACATATTTCGTTAGTACCTAGTAGAAAGTTAGCACAAAAAATGGTTAATAATATATAATATTAGGATATAATTATATTACCTAATACTAATTATTTTCACAATTCTTTTCTTTAAAATTCTTCAGGGGGCGACCTTTTCATTCCCTCTCGCTATTGGCACAGATCTAAGCAAAAGTGCTAAAGGCTTGTATGTGACAACATTGACATACTTTTGCGCAATGCGGTTTGTTTGTTGAATGGCTTGCTGTGAGGGAAACTTTACGAAGTTGAAGTATGAAGGGTCAACTTCAAGTATTGGTGTGGTAGGGATAAACTCTAACTTAAAATATGACATAATAAACTTATATATAATAACTTATAATATTGTTTGTTCATCATTAGAACAAGTATTGTACATTCGATGAAAAGCTTAATCGGTTATATTGATACATACACATCACGCGTGATTCTCTATAGAGGGGTAGGCAGAGATCACCAATCCCCATTTGTCCCAATCCTGACAGACCACTTTCGCTTCATTGACACGTATACACCTCCTCATAAACACTTGGCGGTTCTAGGTACTTCTACCCTTTTTCAATACGGCCTATTGATATATAAAATATATAGATATATGAATTGTATACTTTTAGTGACTACAACCAATTTTAAACTTTGCTTATCAACAAAAAAAATTATAGTATGACTACAAAATTGCTACATATAGCGCTTGCGTTCCTACTAAGAGGTAGGCAGAGAACACCGATTCAATTTTTCCATGGCAACGCACTGTCACTTTATTTACATCCATTTAATTATTTTTATACCTCTTAAGTGGGAAAATTGTACAACATTGAGGGAATAAAACTATTATTTACAATAAAAAAATACTTTAAAGGAGAAAGCCACGGACCCCAACAAACTGGCAACATTACCATTAACATTACATTTTCCATTTACATTGTATGACATGTAGCAGCCTTAAGTACTTTTTAGTATATCTTTTTTGAATATTCATAGTCTTTTAATTCGTCTCATTGGCTACCAACATAAACAAAACAATCCACAGCTACATTACATATCTCCACACTTCAATCAAAGTTTTTTAACACTCAGTTTAATTGTTTCCCAAGTACGTATGAACGAAGATACCATCATGCTTTTCGCATTATTTGTCAAATACAATGCCTGTTTTCTTCTGATTGTGTTCTGTGGTTTTCCTACTGGCTGTTCGCACGATCACACTATCTTTCACTTGTGTTGAGATCGCAGATTTCTCTTGTTTATGATTGTGTTGGTACTTTTATGGCTTTAGTATGAGTTTTAGTTATATTGTACATAGGTAGGTAGTAATTATGAGTGAAAACATCGTGAGGAAACCTGCCTATCCCTCGGGATATAATCTACCTATCCCTCAAGATATTACAATAGCCAGTGCCTGTATACGGTGATACGGTTCTCTACCCATCACGTTGGGTGCTATCTATCTAGTGAAATTGTCTTTGAGTATACCTAACATGCCTTCGAAATTTCGGAGATGGGCACTTAAGCTTCTACTACGCCCCAATAGAAGTCGTGAAGCGTATATTATATGTAAATATGTATGCACTACGTTTTATAGCGTTAAGTTCTATGAGAGTATGTCTACTATGATGGACATAACCTCGGAGATATAATGTTATCTAGATCACCTTTAGTATTATTATCGTTGCAGTGTTGTGATAGTAGTATGATTTATTATTGTTGATTTATCACTTTAAGTTTTATATTTATCCCTGTATCTAAGTCGTATTTTTCGTTACGCTAGTAAAAATTGTCATATATACAAATATATGTATAAATATTCTTGTAAAACTCATTCAAAATAGTCAAAATTTGTATCCTAAACATAAGCATATCAATTGGCCAAAACCCACTTTAACTACAAAACTACAACTACAACTGTCGTCACAGTTTCAGACAGGTTACATATTTCGCTGGCTGATTGGCTTTATGCAATGTTTGCAAGCCATTGCCCAATATATGAGTGAACCAGTCTGCACACTTTTCATGTTTGATTATCCATGCAAATAATGAAGCTGAGTTTGCTTGAGTTAAATAATATGTAGTTTAAGTGAAGCTGTTTGTTTGACATCGTTATGGCGTTATGTAAAATTGTAAGGGTTTTAATTTGTTCCGTGATTAAGAGTTAGTGATTGGTAGGGTCCAAGGTTTTGTCAAGTTATCGAATTAATTATTACTACATATATCTAATAGCAAATTGAGCCACGGAAATACAAAACTGAATTCCGTTACTATACTTAATATCATTCAATTTTACCTTATACATACATGTACATCGAACACAAAAAATGTCTCCAAGTTTCTCTCCACCACAAAACCCTTAAAAAGACCTTCATACATGTATGTTACTCTACATATGTATGTATGTATACACACGTAATATTCGTCGTATCCTAAAACTTCATCCTCGTTGGGCGGGATCGTCCAAAAAGGTTGTGCCATTATCGTAAACTCCTTGAAGGGACCTTGGGCACGGAATCTCTTACGAAAATCTTTACGACCCTCGTCCCTTTTTACATTCGTTAATGAACCATTGTGCTGGCCAACGCTGTTTGCTGATGAAGATAAATCATTCGTTTAATCTTTGCTGGTGAAGTTTTGCTGTTTATGACTCGCTAAGTACTGGTTGTAGGTTCAGAGCGCAATTGGAAATAATTAAGTTTTGAAAAATTTAATTAAAGTTGGATGGATGGTGTTTCAAGAAATGTAATATAAAATTTACGATCATTTTCCTTTGTGAAGAATCCAGAGGCTCGAGTGTCAATCTCTGCAATTGCAAGTGATTATTTGGCCTCGAACTCCTATAACCAATTACTGAGTTCCTAACGTAACAGGTGGTAAACCATTTCACTATTTAGAAGCATTGACTGTTACTTGTTCCAAAGAATAGGTAGGTTTCATTACGATGTTTCCCGCACCGTACTTGAAATACTGTGTGTTTTTTTTGAAATTCATTATTTTACAACACTTTTCTAATCCAAATAAGAGGCTTGAGCTTTTTTAAGTATTTTCGGTTGATACCTTGGAGAGAATTATTATTATTTCAAAAGAACTTTTGCATTAATATTTTCTTTGTTAGTTTCTTCACGTGATTTTCTAGTATAATTTTTACGACCTATGTTATGACTTAATCAAATATACTGTCTAATACAGCTTCACAAATAAAATTTTCATTCAATACACCTTTTTTAATTTACCATATTGTTTATTAGTTTTTTTTTGTTTTATCACCAACCTTTCTTTCTCATAAAATATCGAAAAGAAACGCAACTGCTTACATATATTTGACTCCCAGATAAGTCAAACTTGCCTAATTGTTACGTTACATCAGAAGGGCATATAGTTGTGGGCAACAACCTTACTTATTTAAGAGTCTCCACACACGCACATAGTCATCCCACATACAGTTAAAACAATACCCTTTTTATTATGTAATGCAAGTTAATTAAGCGTGTTTAAAATCGATACATAGACATTGTCAAGCCTCTTAACTTCTTTCAGGTTATGTAAAATCAAATCTCTCCTGCTTCACTCGTACCCATTAGCTATATTTATATTATTCTAGTATTTACGGAATAATACATACATAGATACATATAACCACGCCTTTAATGTTCAGGATAGGCAGAGACTATCGATCTTAAATGATCCTGACAAATCTCTTTTGCTTCGTTTACACGCTTTAACACATGCTGTTCTGTTCTTCACATATTTACAAATACAATCAAGAATAACTTTCAGAAAAAAACATAGGTTTAATGACCCTATCAAATAAATATTATAAGTCACTATCAAATAATTAATAATCCCAAAAGATAGTCAGAATTTCACATGAACATAACATGCGTGATTGCGGAGGTAATAAATGTATGGCCACATCGAACATACATGTTCACCACACAGTCAATACTCAACGTAGTGGTCGATCAGCTGAGTCACCATTTACAAGCACTGACCATGACCTGTACCAAGGAATAAATGGCTTTTCTTTCAACAATTTCTCTCTCTTAAGTAGTCTGTGAATTTCCCAAATGTAATTTAGTCCTTTTTTGCTAAACGTACAAACAAATTAGTTCCTACCTCAGTGGGAATTGAATCTGGAACCTTTTCTATCCAGCCAGCTTCGTTACTAACTCACACCTGCTTTTAATTATCGTTTTAATACTTGCAGAAAACTTTACTTTCTTATTAGCTTGTACAAAGTTGGTGAAAAACCCAAGTTATTCCAATGTTGATTATAGGCCCTAACCTTAATTGTAAAGTACCCTTTTTCCGGTCATTAAAATTCAACCCTTTAATCCATCTAACGCTTCTTTGAGGGTCAATAGCTGGTTTGGGATTCCCATTGATGTAATTGACTGCCTTTTTTTGAGTTTAACTTGTTACACTTATACATACATACACATCACGCCTGATTCCCTGTAGAAGAGTAGGCAGAGATCACGGATCCCTATCTGTCCCGATCCTGACAGACTACATTCGCTTTATTGACACTCATACATCTTCTCATACACACACGGCGGTTATAGGCACTCCTAACGTCACTTTTTTTCAATATAGCGTTTATCTGACTGTCATATGTCTTATTGGGCCGGCCCTTCCACTTCACTCATATATATTCCTTATAGTGATACATATATAAGTATATTCACGTTTCTACGTTGGTAGCGGCTATAATGATATAATAATACTAAAAGCGTTAATTCACAGCTACATAAAATACATAATACAAAACTTGTACAATTATAACTTACAAACTAGGCATGTATATATATTTGCATAGAATAATGATAGTGTTCTGGATATCTTTTTATGATTTGGGCATATTAGTATAATGTTACGGAGCTACTTTCCTTCCTGCCTTATCCTAAAAGACTTAATAAATTGGTCTGTTTTGCAATGAGCTGATTAACAAACGGGTGACTAAGTACCTTTTCATCTTTCTAAAGCGATGTTTTAACAAACCATCACAGATACGATAACTAATCAACCTTAACCCCGATTTACACCAACCCAAACTATCTTTGGGTTATTATACTTAAAATCTTAAACTGAACTGGGCCTTTGTTTCCAAAATGGTCAATTTAGAGCCAAGATCGTGTCTGGTTATATGGTCTAAGGCCACAGCTCAATGGCGATGGTGTAAAGAGAACGGCCCGAAGGTCGCCTTACAACTCATTAGTTGCCCACAGATAATGTGTGTTCTATTTATGAAGCTTTGTTTACAAAGGACAAGTAGATTTTGTACTATGGTTCTACGTAAATGCTTAAGGCAGGGGTAGCTGATCTGGTTTAATATGGGATATTGTAAGATATAGCAGGCTTTAGGAAATTTTAGGAATTATATTACTTTTAATATTATTTTGGCCATTAATATAGCCGCGTTGTTACACTGGTTCTTGTTTGATAAAGGATGTTAAGCAACGCGGGCGCGGGAAGAATCTGGATGGGTGAACTGTTAACTATGGTGAAAGAAAACATCATGAGGAAACTAGGCTTTTCATTAAGCTCATATTACCCATTCTAACCCCTTGTGTTTCTAAAATCAGCGTTTACCTCATAACGGAATATACTTAGAGTTGAAACCCTTTTGTTGCGAAAATCTATATCTAAATGTTTTAATCATAAACGTTTTGTACTATATACATTTTCCTAGCTGTGAACAAACTCTTTATTACACTAATGTTTACGATTAGCCAGTAATCATTAAGAACACTGTGGTGCATCTAAGCATTGTGTGCACGGTACAATTACGAATATTTCCTTAGAAATTGACAAGTGCCACTTGAGCATTATCAGAGCGTGGTAGATTCCGTCACGCTGGTGTGGTGTGTATGCGGAACAGAATGGTAGTTGACTTTGTGTGTATGTTTATGTATGACATCCTTTCATCCCTTTATAATAATAGTATTTGGGACACTTTTACACTAGTAGAACTAGCCCCTTAGTAAGTTCATTTAAGACTTGTGTTAAGGGTACTAGTAAAATATTTAACAAATATATACATATTGTATATAGATAAATATAGTATATAATCAACGGCCAGACTAGAAAGCAGAAGAAAAGCGTAGTTCTTAACTCTGCCTCCACCGGGAATCGAACCCGGGACCTCACGATTAGCGTTCAGGTGCTCAAACAATCGCGCCATGGAGGTCGTCTTTGGAGTAGGGTTTTTGGTGAATGGTAGTAGAGATATTGATAGTGATACTTAATGTTATGGTTGTGGAGAAAATGATATCTTTACGATTATGTATCATCACTACAAAGTATAAAACAAAGTCGCTTTCTATGTCCCTATGTCCCTTTGTATGCTTAAATCTTTGAAACTACGCAACGGATTTTGATACGGTTTTTTTTAATAGAGAGAGTGAATCAAGAGGAAGGTTTACATGTATAATTACATCCATTAAATAGTGGAGTAGGCTATATATTTTATACCCGTGCAAAGCCGGAGCGGGTCAGTAGTGTACATATAAAACTATCATCATTACATGTATATAGCTAACATGACGTGGATGTATTAATTCGTGACCATGAAAGTTCTTTGCTTAACATTGTTTAAGAAATCTTACTAAAGTATATTTGTTTATAGTTTACATAGGAAGATACAGAGAATTTTTCCGTTTCGATATTTATTGAAACTCTGAGAATGTGTCTGTTTTAACAATCACATCCTCCGAATAAACATTGTTAAAGTCAATTATTCCAAATACCAACAAATCCCAATTGTTTCCAATAACCCTCAGTCTTTAAGCCAGGTCGTATCACAGAAGCATAGTAGTCATATAACAGTCAGATAGACGCTATATTCAAAAAGGGTGACTTTAGGAGTACCTATAACCGCTGAGTGTATGAGAAGATGTATGAGTGTCCATGAAGTGAAAATGGTCTGTCAGTGGGACAAATAGGGATCCGTGATCTTTGCTTACTCCTCTACAGGGAATCAGGCGTGATGTGTATGTATGTATGTATTAAGCATTATTTTTACGTCTCAGACTTTAGACATATTTATATAGCTGCGTTACCCTATATAGACGCGTATATTTTGGGTAGAGAAACTAGTCTATGACGAAACATTGGCCAAATAGGTGATCTTAAATGTCAAATGCTCCGAAACCTGTCCACTAAAATCATCAGCGAAAACCTGATTTACGACTATGGTATATAGACATACGAATGTGTCTGTGACCATCTCCGGAGTAGGTCATTTTTGGACAGAGAACCTACTAGCACCAAATAGTCAATATGACAGGTGGTACATGTCACAGTGAAGGCACTGACTATTCATTTATAGGATTTTCAGGGTTTCTCATGATGTAAAATATACTATAAAAGTAGTATATTTAACATGTTTTCTTCGTTATTAAGTCAGTGTTTACATCTCCGAAACATACAGTAAAATATTAGATATGATGTACGTACATAAACAATCTTAATCTAAATGCGAACAATACTGTGACAAAGTTCTATACATAAATAGACATAACTTTTAGACAATATTGAACATCACTATCATTGTTCCGATAATATGACTACAGAAAGACGCGTTCTTGACCATTAACCCTTGCGGGGTAGTCAGATGTTCAGGTTTCCATCTCCGCAATTGCGAAGTAGCAGTAGTTACTATACGACAATATTGCTAAAACTTCTTCTTACCTATGGCCCAATACTTTTACCTCTAGTTCAATCTTTATCTTACAACAGGTCGTAATGAAAAGAATATCATAGCATTATTTTAATATATTTTTAGAGATTGAGACCTGAACCTTTGACTACCTCGCAAGGGGTAATGGTCGTGAACGCGTTTGTCTATTTTAACATCAGTCTTAAATTACTATATTGTTTCTAAGGTACTGCCTACCCAAAGGACAATATTATAACTGTTTATGTTATGTATATGTATGTATGTAGTTAACCTTATGCAATACTGTTCAATTAAAATTCAAATGAGAGACTTATGACCAAATAAAGTAACTTGGTGAATAACGATACAAAATCAAGTTTTTTATTAATAAAACACTGTGTAGGAGTAAATGAACGAACTGACATCATTTTGTAATAGTCTGTTTATTAAATATTAATCCTAATGGATACAAATAAACGACTGTATTACCTTTCGGGGTGGTCAGAGTTTGAATGGCTATAATTAAGTCGTCCGCAGAATGATTATCTTTTTGGTAATCATCTTATTATGTACATATCGACAGTATATGGGATTAGCGATGGACTAATCCCCTGTCACGTTGGATACTTCAAGTAATATGATGCTATAATCTTTCGTCCTCATCTGGGATAGCTATAGATGTTTAGAAATATACATACAAACATATATTTAGGCCTCTACTTCCCTAACGGGATTGGTAGAGACAATCGATCGGCACCGTGATCGATCCTGACTGAACGATCCTGACAATCTCTTACTTCACTCACACCCATTAAAACCCAGTAAAAGGAATCTATAGAGTGAGGGGCTAGCAACCTGTTACCTATGTTCCATACGATAACACAACCCTATATATATATATACCAATTGTCCACTCATGCGACAAGCAATGAAGAACGGTAGCTAGTTTAGCATTCTTTTAACGTCCGAGACTAGCAAGGAACTCACGTTTATATATGAGGTAATATATCTATGGAATTCCGATATTTTTTATGAGAAGTCTATAACTATCTGACAGATATTATTATAGACATAAAAATTGGAAATTTCTAGATACTAAATCTAGATACCATATCATTATATTTGGAAAGTGTTAGAAATCGGACACTAACTGCTGTCATAATTCGAATTTAATATCGGTACAATGTAATTGCGAAACAACGCTCCTACGGCGAAGGAAAAGCCTGTCTATTCTTAATAGGCAAGTCAGTGGCGTAAAAAGGCGACTATTATGCTAAATATCTATATGTATATGTGCTGGTTGGTTTGAACATTGTCTTCGAGTGGATTAAAACCTTTGTAGCTCAATCACTCTGAATGAACTAAAAGGGTTGATGTTTGTGAAACATATTTTGATGTTGAATTTTATTCCTAATTAAAAGATTTATCTCGAAAATAAACTTCCTTTTGGTCATCTGTGATAGACCTTTCAGAATTTCATATTTTTAGCTTATCAATCATACATACATACTCACGCCTGTGCTATTAATTATCTTTTGCAAAACTGAAACCTATTTAATCTTAAATTCAAACGAAATGAAAGCAAAATCGCAGCCTTACTTTCATCTCGATAAGATTATTTATAATGTCATAAGTTCTTCGAATACTAATACAGGTAATTTGAAGTATTAATTAAATGTTTCTTTCATTAATATTCTATTTCGATGTTAATTTTTATGTGCTTACCAAATTCATGTTTTGACAAGGCTGAATTGATTTGCTTAATGATTTAATCAGCTGGTGAGGAAAACGACTGTTCAGTAACTCACTTATAAGAAGGTTATTCCCATAAATATAAATACTATAGGTATATAGACTTAATAGGACATTTTACTTCTGAGGTGTACAAAGTATGACGAACATAAGATGGGAATTAGTGGTTGTGAGTGAGGCTGGGAGATTTGTCAGGATCATTCAATATGAGTGACACATTAGAGATTCATCAGGATTGTTCAGAATGGCTGCTAATAGTCTCTGTCTATCCCGTTAGGTTAGTGGGAGAGTTATTATGTATGTATATATTTAGGAGTACCTATTATACTTTATCACTTCATCGTATAGACACAATATAAATAGATGAGCAAGTTATGTATCGGATCGTGGGCTATGAGAAGACAAAAAACTTCACAATATAAAATGTGTAATTTAAATCTCTGGCTACCTCGAAAAGGTTTAAATTTAAAATAAGGGATAAATGAAAATGACTATAATTGCTTCATTCTTAAACTTCGAGTATATCTTGTCTTGGATTTACAAACAGCTTCAAATATTTATACAAAAGTTACCAATAACACTTTCCTGAATTATAAATTGTTGACGCTAGTACCAACGCCATCTGTCTTCGGTTAATGTGAATTTAATGAGCTGAAGTCATTTTACTCAAGTTCGCTCACTCAGTTAAGTGAATAATAATTACTTTCGCATTGCTTCTGAAGTTCAGTTGCATTTATATATACGTAATTTCCCACCGGGATAAGCAAACTCAGTACTCAGTTATTTCTCAGTATCAGTACATAGTATAAAACAAAGTCACTTTCTCTGTCCCTATGTCCTTTTGTATGCTTAAATCTTTGAAACTACGCAACGGATTTTGATGCGGTTTTTTTAATAGATAGAGTGATTCAAGAGGAAGGTTTAAATGTATATTAACATCCATAAAATAGTGGAGTAGGCTATATATTTTATACCCATGCGAAGCAGGAGCGCATCACTAGTTATTTATATGATACAGTTAGACACAACATAGATTATTTACTAACTCTATTTTAAGAAGAACATTGCCAATTTGATCGGTCTTCTTAGCTTCTATCATTTCTTAGGACCTTACATAGAAATTAAAAAGGCGCCTTACTTATATTATTTATGACAAGACAAAAAAAACAAACGCGTTCACGACCATTGACCCTTGCGCGGTAGCCAGAGGTTCAGGTATCCAACTCCGCAATCGCGGAGGTAGTAATTCTATGCCTACCCCGAACCTACGTGTTGACCAGATAGTCAGTACTCAATTTGACATGTAGCAAGCAATGTCACCATTAAAACACTATTACCTGTTCAAGGAACTGGTAGGTTTCCTCACGATGTTTTCCCTCACCGTATAATTCGATGCATTTCGCAAATGTGTTTTTATTACGCAAATGTACATTTTCTATTGGTACGTGCTCAAGCGGGAACCCTGTACCCACTGATACAGAGCCAAGCCCCAAACAACTGAGCTACGTCGAATTACTTATTTTTTTAGAACAAATAAATCTAAAATCTCCTTTGTCAATTTCAAATATGAACCGATGTGTCTGGTTTACTGTCTGACCCCGTTGGAACAAATGCTTTAATCTTTGATAAGCCAGGCTAAACTAGAGCCAAAGAGGTAATTTCAAATTAGAGTGTCGTGCTCTAGCATACATTTTAGATGAGGTCAGTTAGTGTGACCTGAATCCGGGATATAGAGGTACCGGGTTCAATTTTGAGGAAACTATTTCACTGTTTATAACGGTGAAGGTTTGATTGGACGTTGTTGAGTTTAATGTCATGTTAGTTCTTTATATAGTGTGTGTTTGATTATTATTTGTTGTCATGACAATATTGATGCTAAATATTAAGCGATCATGTCTTTAAGGCTTTATCTACCCCAAAAAGGATCAAAGGATGTGATTATATAATTTGGAGGAGTATGTTGATTTATTACGATTCTTTATACATACATACATCTCGCGGCAAGTTAGGCTAAGATCACGGATTCTTATTTTTTCTATCCTGACAAATTACTTTCTTCGATTAACTACATTGAACTTTCTACACCTCCGCATACACATTTGTTAGTTATAGATTCACGTATAGTCAATTTATTGAGTGTAATACGTCTTATTAGGTCTAGCTGCTTCCACTTCACCCACATAGATGTACATATATAACTTTCGTCATTCCGCCATCAACTTTATTCATCCGCATAACATGTCCAAATCATCGAAACATTACGTTAGATTTAAAACATTTTAAAATGTCAAACACAAAACTGCGGATGTTATATATAAAATTTTATTGATGTATTTACAACGTAAGTGGATTAGTTTTCTAATTAACCTTGTCGATGCAGTTTGGCGGCCATTTTGTGTAAGGACACTCCAAAATGGCGGCTAAATGTAACAAGAAGAGGAAATGGGTGGTTTTAGGAACTTATTTTGGCAATGAACGCGAATCAAGTTGTTCATATGTGCAATACTTAAATGGCAACTTTCAAAATTGTTCGTGGGTATAAACATTACATTAAATCATTTTAATCTTGATTGCAATCTGAAATTAAGTAGTTGCGTTTACATGATCCGTGATTCTCTATATTATGCAAATTGTTTATTTGGATACGTTAGGAGTACCTATAACCGCCGAGTGTGTATGAGAAGATGTATGACTGTCAATGAAGCGAAAGTTGTCTGTCAGAATCGGGACAAATGGGGATCTCTGCCTGCCCCTCTACAGGGAATCAGGCGTGATGTGCATGCATGTATGTTATAGGCGTAAATATATTTATGTATGTATGCAAATTGTCAGGATAAAGATTAGTAATTAGTATTCTAAATAAGCTATAGTCAGTGCCTATATGTGTACCTAACATACTCGTAATTTAGGTTATATGAAGTGTAAACTGTAATGTAGGTTCTACTCAGAGTAATTAAATTGATAGTAAAGGCTATTAAAAATTCGTCAAATAAATGGAATAGGTTTTTGTTGTTGTTTTCTTATTTATCTTAAACTAATAATAGAAAAAGTTAATTCTGTTTACCCCATTTGCGTTTAAAGGCATTATGTGTGCATGCATACATAAATACAATTCTAAACTACTAATATACATAATCTAAAGCAACTTCTAACCGTTGTCAATCACTGTACAGATTACCTAACCGTATAGATAGTGCATTTTCTTATACACACTTTCCTTTCTGTGTAGGTAGAACCTTATCTTTATTTACGATCAAACCTATAGCAGACAGTTATATTTAAATACTCGCGATTTATATTAATTTTATTTACTATGTGAGACCGGGTCGTATCACAATAAATTAATAAAGATATCTGATTACCTGACGTTTCGACTCAGTTGCATAGGCCGTGGTCGCGGGAAGCCTTTAGCAGGCATACACATTATGAGACAAAATTAGCAAAAGCTGCTCAAACTATTTTTATATCACAGGCGTTCATGACAGTATAAAACAAAATACTATCGTCAACTTATCCTGTCGCCAAACAGGTTCCACTAACCCCTAGTTCCTTATTTACACCCCACGAAACACCAAAAAACCTTCTGCTATATTTATTTACACCTAAACATACTTAATCACTTCTTATATTTATTAAGAACATCATCCTAAAATAGCACAGGACACTGTGGTACTATACTATATATACCTTAACTTCTATAAATATTATCTACACCTTTTTTTTTCATTTCACATTCTTTTATTTAAATATTACATATCTATATATAATAATAATAATATTTGGACATTATTACAACAATTGAACTAGCCCCTTGGTAAGTACACTTAAAACTTGTGTTAAGGGTACTAGTCAACGTATATTTAAGAAATGTACACATATTATATATAGGTAAATACATATATAGCATATATAATCAACAACCAGACTGGAAAGCAGTAGAAAAGCGTAGTTCTTAACTCAGCCACCACCGGGAATCGAACCCGGGACCCCACGATTAGCGTTCAGGTGTCTAACCAATCGCGCCACGGAGGTCGTTTTGAGAATTATGTAAAAGACCAACAAAAGAATAATATGACCGATTCTTTACCTTAACTTATAGCAGTGACCCATCTGTTCATTTCACTTAGTCTGTGCTTATTGGTAGTTTTTGTCGGGTCAGTTTTCCTTTCATTTGGCCTTGGGCGCTATGCAGGCGGCTTGTACCTAACAGTACACTGTTCTGTATCTTACTACTGTTTGTATGACAGAATAGGGTCTATTTTATACGTAGAATGAATGTAGCGCTAGAGTAGACTTCATTTTAGTATGACTATAATAATAGGTTCTATTTTATACGCTTAAAAGGAATATAGGATTTATGTTGGGTGTTAAAAAAGTGTGTAGAACCTTTAAATTCATAAATTAGTATTATATAAAACAGATTTTTAAATAATAATTACAATTATAAAAAAAGCTCACTGATATAATATAACCTTAACGACTTTACTTTAACCTTCATTTTCTCTGAATAGTTTAAACAATTGTCAATGTTAAGTAAATAAGTAAGTAAATAATTAAGTTCTCATAACAGGTTTACAAGTAAATATAATCCTGGAAAACACTTTCAAATCATTGTCAAAACTCTCGGTGGTCATTTGTTATTTAACGCCATACGTTTTGAGTATATTACTTGCTAGAAAATTATATGTATTATTCAGTATCAGTAAACTCATTCTTGACTTCTAGTTATATGGAGTTATATAGTTATACGTCTTTTGTAACAGTTTGAAATGACAGCTAGTTACATTTGAATCCCAGATTCACAAAAAATAAGTAAAATTTTCATAATACCATGTGGGATGGGCCGTAAATAAAACAGCCTGTATCTCGTATGCGGGATGCGTCCGTGTTTTAATCACCCTGTATACACGGCTTGCATGTGAATAAATTACAGGGAAATATTAATTTATGATACAATGTTACTGTATTTTTAATATTAACTTGATACACACTCATCATGCCCGATTCCCTGTATAAGAGTAGGTAGATATCACGGATTCTCATTTTTCTAGATCCTGATAATCCGCGTTCCCTAAATGACATCAATACAACTTCTCAGACACACTCAGTGGTTATAGGCTTCTAACGTCACCCTTTTTCAATATGACGTCTATATGACTGTCATAAGTCTTACTAGGTCTGCCCTTACGTAACCACCTTTCCACTTCACTCACTGCTTTTAGATATTCACTTCTATTATAATAAATTCTACCTTAAAATTTTAATATTTCTTCTCTTCTTCTTCATCTTGGTATAATAAATTCTAATTTCAATTATATAATAACATAACGCAGCGATATTACAGCTCTCTTGTAATATTATGAGCAGGCTGCGACTGTCAAAAACAGCTGTTTCATCATATCTCAATCTGGTACCATGAACGGGTGTGGTCCCATATTTCATCCCATAACCGGGATAGTCCCGTTAAATATTTAAATTTCATGCCCGTATGCTAAAATATGATAATGCATACGCTGATTTTTGCTGCACGAAATGGTATTTTTATTATGCTGGGGTGTGGCAGGATGATTTGATATTTCGGGTTTTTGTACAAAACTTAGGTATTTTGCATAAACACGGATAATTAAACAATGGTGATCAACTATTACAGAAGCTATTCGCTTTTGGCACTTTGCTGGTCTCGTTCGTTTTTTATCATATACTAGCGACCCGCTCCGGCTTTGCACGGGTATAAAGTATATAACCTACTCCACTATTTAATGGATGTTATTATACATATAAACCTTGCTCTTGAATCACTCTATCTATAAAAAAAATAAACGCATTAAAATCCGTTGCGTAGTTTCAAAGATTTAAGCATACAAAGGGGCATAGGGACAGAGAAAGCGACTTTGTTTTATACTATGTAGTGATAACCTAACCTACTTAGATTTCTGTTGATAGGCAACGTAAGGATAAGGAATGATCACCATTGTCTAATTATTCGTGTTTTCGCAAATTGCTTAGTTTTCTTGCAAGAACGTGAAATATCAAATCATCCTGCAACATGGGTACCGTTGGTTGGTATATGTATACGGTGGTATAGATAGGTTTAATATGGTTATTCTTTGTAAGTTGCTTTGTACTGTTACAGGGGGTAGTAAGATTCAACGCATATACAACACAAAACTACAAAATAAAGGACTAGTTGATTTTTTAATGAGTACTAAATTTAATGTCGACATTTTTGGCATTTCTTCTCTGCAGGGTTTTTATTTACGAAATGTCAACAAAATTGAAATAGTTTAATTAGATTTATTTTTATTTTTAACATTTAGTTTATACTAATGACATGTTTTTTAATAAATCTGATTGGTTTTTTTGACTTTTCATAAGATTTTTTGTACGTCGCTATTTGTTTTAGTATCCAAAAGTATATGTAAGTCTAACTCTCTTTGTCTTTTGTTGCAGTGGCCACCACGACTCCTCCGGTGGTGCTTCACAGTGCTCCTGGTCCTGGCTGTACTGGCTCCGGCGTCAGACTCTTCTTGTGAGTATCATTACGACTGTCATACCTTTTGGGGTAATTAGAAACTTCACTGCACAGTGGGGTCGAAAGATATGTCTTGGATGTTAGTAAAAGAATACAAAGAGGTGCAATTTAGCTGTGTGCCTTTTATTTTAGTATGCAAAATTAAAATTTATCGAGGAAGCCAATAATAGATGGGGAAATGAAAATAATATAACTATGTGCTTTAACTGGGTGATTTCATTTAGAGGATTAGCAAATAATTTCTGTAAAATAAAAGTAAGGTGTTATAAACAAGTCAGAAAACCATAAAGTTCTTAAATGCTGCTCTAGGGTTTTTACAGAACCTAAATTAATGCCTTTCTCCTTTCTGCAGTAAACTATAGCTATAGCGTAACCCTCCTTTAAAGAGCGTTTTCACCATGCAAGTACTATACACAAAAGTTCAAGTTCAACTTGCATGCAATACTTGCGTAACACTTGCACAATTTAAACGCTCCTTTATACATACCAAGCCGACTTAACCTTAACACAACCCTTATCCACAGCGGTCAGAAGAAGACTTCGGAAGCCAATCAAGTCAGTTACCACGTCAGTGTCGACCAGTGTCTCAAGGTCCTCCGACCAGGTAGTGTCCGCTAGTGTGAACAGGCCAAAGATACGTGGTCGTCCCAGCATCGCCAGTCGCAAGTCTTCTGCGGCCATCGACAATAGTGTCGCAACTGACGAGCACAAAGATAAGGATGGGTATAAGGTGAGAATTATGTTTATTTATATATTATGTAGAACTTATACACATTGATATTTTTGAGAGACTCACGATTGTATTAATTTTACAAGTAAACGGGACTTATCACGTATATTTTATAAAGAAAGAAATTTTTTTTGCTACCCGACATTAACTGAGTCCCGATTTCTTGTAAAATTATATAAATTATGAGATAAAATTATATAGTAGCGTGTAGCATGAAGAACACGTATGAGGAGGTTAATGGGTGTGAGTGAATAGACATAGATATATTTCATCTATCTATCCCTTTCAGAGAGGATTGAAAGTCGGAAACATACTAAATCCGCTATCTATACCTTTCAGAAAATTGAATGTTAGAAACATAATATATCATTAGACACCTTTAAAAAATACGAGTACGGTATTTATAGCTACTTCCAATGAAATGCTTGAAAAATTAACCTTTTCTTCAGTATGTCTTCTTTACGTGAATGATTCGTTTTACTAGAATATCTGTTAGAATAAATTAAAAAAATGTATTTAAGACGTTGCAGTACTCATATATAACAAAACCTCAACTATCACTTTATATTCCTTCGCAAACCTCGCAAGATGGCGCCACTAACACTCGAGAAATCGAAAGAAGAAAACTCGCTGCCACTTTTCCGTCTTTCCCATTTCAAATATGTATGTTGAAACGAGTTATTGTTCGCAACCAGTGGTTAGAGGAATGACTATATTAGGAGGTAACCGCGAGCGATTCCGTACTTGTGGGTTACCGAAGAATAAAGCTTTCTAGTGTTTATTTATATTCTAGGTTTTGTACCGTTCAATACTTCCTGATTCGTTTTGTAAAAGAATCGTCGAATATCGAATTGAAAAAGGGTGACGTTAGAAATACTTACTGCCGAGAGTGTATGAGAAGTTGTATGTGTGGTTTGTCAGGATCGGGACACCTGTGATCTCTGCTTACACCTCTAAAGGGAAACAGGCGTGATGAGTATATATGTATGTAAAGGATAGATGGTTTCAATTAAGTGTACAGGATATTATTTCTTCTGTTTAACATAAATGGAGGTTACTATATAAGTAAGGCAATAGAGATTTGTTCCCATATAGGTGGCAATCTATGGCATCTGTTCATCACGTTGGAAAATAAAGGAATATACATATTTACTGCAGCAACGAATGCAGAACTTCTTGGCACTTCTTCTCTGCAGATCTTTCTTTACGAACTACCAATGATTTAGTTACATTTATTTTTAATTATTAGTAATACTTAATTGCAATCTTAATGTCAGTTTTTTCATGAGTTTATTATCCTTTTTATAAGTGCTGTTTATGATCCTTATATTAATTATTAGTTAACGATTCTTTCTACGATTTTTTAGTTGGAGTTCTTCTTAGTAACATACCTAAATATTTCTGTATTCTCGTCATATATGTGTACATACATACACATCACTCCTCTTTCCCTACACAGGTAGAATGTATATGTATATCTACATATACGACACACTCTCTACCTATCTCATCAAACCGTCAATACATACATATATATGTACATATAACAACCCGTAAAAGTTGAACACGGAACACAGGTCCAATCCGAAGTGAAGGCAAACTTCTCTGACATATCCGTGTTCCTCTCACAAAGCGACTGAGGGCAAATACCACTCGGACCGAGTTACGTGGGTTTGAATCTTGAATTTTTAAACGTCGAAATGTGTGTTTGGTTGTCTCGGTTGATATGATAGGACCTTAAGATGATTTGTTCAAAGATTTTTTTATATATCTTCATGTTCTCTAAACTCTTTTGTGTTCTATACAAAGACAAAAACGCTTTATGAAATTTGCCCGTTATGGAGTAGTCAAAGGTTTAGGTTTAGCAATTACGGAGGTAGTAATTTGATGGTTAATTTGAACCTAAATTCTATTAAAACAATCTAGGGTTATTTTGCACGTATCTTGTGTAGTTTAGTGTCTAGAGTTAAGACTATTTAGTATCATATCTTAAACCTTATCAAAGTTATAATATAAAAGGATTACTAATTATAAAATTTTAATAGTTATTGTTGAACACTCGCGAATAGTACTCATTTTTTACTATACTATTTCCCGGGACCACGGTCTATGAAACTGGGTCGAAACGCCGGGTGATATAGAGGTATCTATATCTTTATTAAATAATCGTGATACGACCCGGTCTCATATAGTAAAAAATACGATGTACTAAATAATGTAGGTATTACATTTTTGTATATATAGGTAGAGTTTGTAATACACTTGTAAAATTAATGTGTCCTTATATAGATGTAAGTAAAGATATTTCATTGATAAATTTGATTTGTTAAGCACTTATTTTATGTGTAGGAGTGTATTGCATAGTTACTTGTTTCAAATTTGACATAGTTCTGTACTTAAAAGTCAATGATAAAATTACGCTTACGTAAGGTTCAAACAACTACTGAATTGCAATTTCATAATAAGCACTTCCTGTGCTAGTGGGACGTAAAAATAATGCTAACTAGCTGCCGTTCTTCCCGTTATGGCATAGGAGGTGACTAAGGGTTAGGAGTAAATGAGATTATTTAGGCAATGGGCTAGCAAGCTGTCACCAATTTTGCATATAACATCACAACCCTAATATTTATGCTAAGAAAAGACCTAGGAGATATTATGTCTAAAAGTTTCTGTCCACCCCAAAAGGGATTGCAGGACTTGAATGTATATGTAAGCACTACAAACAGTACTTTGAAGAAAAGAATATTAATGATAAATGAGGAACTGTTATCTCTGCCTACCCCTCTTTAAGGAGACAGGCGTGAATAGTATGTATACATATGAATAATATGGACAAATTTTATATAAACATACGTGCGTAATATCATTATGTATGTATATATTATTTTCTCGGCGTTTATAGGTACTTCTAACACTCCTTTTCAATATTGTATCCGTCTGACTTTTATGTCTTATTGGCCGAGTGTGTGGAAGTGTATGAGTGTCAATGAAGCGCAGGTCAAGCGTATGTCAGGATCAGAACAGACAGTTTGATGATGTCTGCCTACCCCTCTACAGGCGTGTTATATGTATGTATATATATATAAGAAAAAAAAAGAATGAAAAAGGTCACTGGTAGTGGTTGGCTGAGGGCCACGAGAGATCGTGTTTTGTGCCGTACCCTTGGGGAGGTCTTTATACAGCAGTGGACTGACATAGGCTGATTGATTAATTGATATAAATATTATTTTCTGTACTGTTACTGTACTGTATTATATAAATGTGTCGAGTAAATTCGCGGTCTCAAGTATGTTTGCTCACAATTCAAATTCAATCTGGTTTAAATCGACATTAAGCCTTATTAAAGTTTTTGGCAAGACAACTGACAGTTAACCAAATAAGATAATTTTATGGTTACAAATTGGACAGGTAAACAATAAAATAAGATAACATTATATAACATAATAGAATAAAAGGAAACTATTGTTAGATTATTTGAGTAATATTATAAACATAGTCTCTTAGTAGTGTGGGAATGAGAATTATAACTAGCTGCCGTTCTGCACGGTATGTCGTTTGAGCGATGACGAGACTAGGTGTAAATGGAATGTAATGATTGATGAACTAGTAACCTGTCACTAATGTTTCATGACAACACCACTTTTCATCTTAAAAATCGACTCGGGAGATAGTGTAGTGTTACCGAGGTTCTGTCCACCCCGAAAGAAATAAAAGAACGTCAATGCATTCTTTTATATCGTACAATAGCTCGGAACTATTGAGATGTCTTTAAGATATAGTCAGTTATATCAATCATACATACATACACATCACATACGATTCCCTGTAGAGGGATAAACAAAGATCACGATACCCTATCTATCCCGATCCTGACAAACCACTTTTGTTTCATATACCTCCTTATACACACTCGGTGGTTATAGATTATATAAAATCCACCCTATATATAGTTCAAACCCCTAACCACCTACCATTCTTTTCCCCAGATCGTGTGTTACTACACCAACTGGTCTCAGTACAGGACGAAAATCGGCAAGTTCCTACCAGAGGATATCCAGCCAGATCTTTGCACTCACATTATATTTGCCTTTGGCTGGCTGAAAAAGGGGAAGCTCAGTTCTTTTGAATCAAACGATGAGACGAAAGATGGCAAGACTGGGCTTTATGATAGGATTAACGCTTTGAAGAAAGCTAACCCTAAATTGAAGACTCTTTTGGCTATAGGTAAGTGTTTATATAGTTATATTCTTCCCAAACTGGATGAAATATGACTAACGGGACTTATCGCGTATGTATTTATATAATAAAGTATGTCTGCTCGTGACCATGGCTGCTGCAACGTAGCCATCGGGTTAATAAAGGTAACTTTATTATATAAAAACACACGCGATAAGTCCCGTTAGTTATTAATCATGAGTATAAATCGCGAATCTCTTAAAACTATAATTACAAATGGATGAAATATTTATAAACTAGGGGCCCAGTTTACAAATCTTTTTGCAAAATATCAGTTCAATATCAGATTAGTAATAGAGTGAAGTGGTTAATGATAAAATTGACAAATTTCGCTTTAAAAGTGGCTGGTATTAAACTGCGTGCATTAGTAGACTTGGGCCTCAGATTATCCTAATGAATCTCTCTTCCCTCACACAATATATCCATTTACTTTTTCATATATGTTTTTAAAGATAAAACATACAATTCACAATGCTTATCTATTATAGTCAGACAATGACGTATCTATAATTATTGCAGAGTCAGTGGTTTTAGATTTATCTCGAACTTACGTGTTAACCTATTATCATCTAATAGATAGGTAGTTATAGATTGTCACGTTAAAGTTCATTATCTGTAATATTTACTATCACTCACGTTAAGTACTCTATTTCTGATGAATAAATGGTTCAATCTTACTATAAACTTTCTAGTTGAAGAAGGTATCAAAGTGACTTTAAAATACATATACATTTACGTCTTTCAATCCCTTTCGGAGTGGACAGAACCTTGGAGACATGAAAAACATCTTCATGGGCACTTAATATGCTGATATGATATATAGCGGTGTTCTTCTGACTACACTGTTAGGGAATATAGTCATAAAGTAAAACTATGTAGATTGCATTATCAGTAATACTAGATAGAAGTCGATACTTGAACAAAAAAGCTTTTTAGAAAATTCTAAGAGAGCTTTTACGAGAGCTTTCTAAGTACGTGATGCTTTTGAAACAGGAAACGGAAGCATCACTTAACGGCTGTTTTAGTTCAAAACAATTGAGCACTCAGTCCTGGGAAGCCTGAAGGAAGTGATATAGAGCCTTCAGGCTGTTCTTTAACATACCTTCTGTCTATCTTTTATCCATAACTAGTGACCTGCTCCGGCTTCGCGCGGGTATAAAATATATAGCCTACTCCAATATTTAATGGATGTTATTATACATATAAACCTTCCTCTTGAATCACTCTATCTATTAACAAAAACCGCATCAAAATCCGCTGCGTACTTTCAAAGATTTAAGCATACAAAGGGACATAGGGACAAAGAAAGCGACTTTGTTTTATACTATGTAGTAATATATGAAACTCAAAGTCGTAATATTTAAATTTAATCAAATTAAAAGAAAGAAATTCAATGAACCCCTAGTCCCTGAGTCGTATCTTACGACATGCTGAGAAGAACAACAGCTAGTTAGCATTCGGTTCACGTTTCGGATTAGTATAGGAATTAGGGATTGTAGGTATCGTAGAAATAAAGTTTATGTCATAAGACTTAAAAGAAGGCAATAGATATGCGTATATGCATATGACTTTATACTTTGCTTAATGCGTGTATCATGAAAGTAATGGTTACATAAATTTTCATAAGATAGTCAGAAGTCAAAAAGTAGTCTGCTATTTCGCTATATAAAAGCCCCAGTTTTTGCCCATAACGAAATTAGGCAGGTTCTCTTAATGTTTTACCTCACTGTCATTTTAATTACCGAGATAGTAATAACATTACTTCATGTAACAAAATGTCACACTTAAAAGGACGGCAAATGTAATATTACAGTTTTATTACGATAACTTGTAAAAGTGGCTTAACAGTTTTAATTATTCCGTAACTCTAAGTGAATTGGAACCATTGTTGAGTTAACTATCCAGTCTATCGAATGCGAATTATTTGCAAAATCGATCCAATTCTCAACAATACTATTACACGGCGTAGCACGAAAATAGTGTTGTCCCACCCATTGCGAAACATCGATAAAATCGGCCTAAAGCGATTTTGCAATTTAACGATCTCATAATTACGAGTGATTAATGATTTTTCTAAAGTTATGTAAATTAAGGTTTACTAATTTAGTTTTGTACCAAAAATAATGTGGTTACGCAATGTTTGGCGGAATGGTTGTGACAAGATGACATTTAGAGTAAGCGTGAATCAAGGCTGAATGAATGTCATAATTTCCTTCAATTTATAAGCGAAGCAGTTAATTACGACTGCAGTATCTGTGATAGAACGTTTCAAAATGTTACCTAACTCGTTTCGTAGGAAGCCTGATTGGACTGCACTTGTTTCAATTAGATTGAATTCAATTTAAATTGTATTTGACTTTTTACGGTTTTAGCTTAGGTTCAATACGTAACAATACATACCTACAAAATAAATATTGTTATAGGTATTTGAAAGGACAATAACACATTCTACACGACCATAATTATTTCCGGAACATACAGAGGTTCCATAGAACACCTCAATAATTGTTAAGTAAAATCAACACAACTTACATTAAACAAAAATAATACTTCATAGAACAATATTATGATTTGAGTCATTAAATTTTATTAAATCAATAACTCGTTTTGCCTTTGGTGTCTCGTAAAGTGTATGATGAAAGGGCGTTGAATTACTGACGAACATTAATTAAATAGTATGTACCAAACCTTAGGTTTTACAAATTATTTTATTTCATATCACACCTGCCATGTAGAACACTTTTACTTCTTTATTATCCATACATACCTATTCGGTTATATGTATTTCAACCGTTTTCCTCTATATTCTTTTAAATGTGAATGCCATATTATGCCTTTGATAATACATACATACATATGCGTCACGACTTGTGTATACACTCTCCCTTTTTTATTCTGGCGGGGTAGTCAGAAGCTTGAATGCCCATCTCCGAAGTCCGAAATCACTAGATAGACAGTAGTACCCAACGTGATAGGTAGTGAACCGTATCGCTGTATATAGGCACTGACTATCCTGAGGGATAGGCAGGTATTCTCACGATGTTTTCCCTCACCGTTATATATATTAATATTTGGGATATTGTCTACGTAATATACTTCTATATGTAATGCATGTGAGACTATCGATAAACCTCACATAGTATCCCAGGCCTAGTCAAAGAACACTCGAACGTTCGCATTCCCACGTCTGATAGCAAACTTAAGCATTGCTAAGTATTCGATACGATTTTCTATGCCGGGAAACTGTTGTAGCGAAAAACTAACAAAGAATTCTATGCTTTTGCATAACAGCTCGAAGTACTGGTTTCGCAAGCAATCCGCGGAATATAATCGAGTTAAATAATAGAACTGTATCGGTACAGTGCCGTGCGGAATTGTTTTACGTAGTTTAGGATTGGGGTTATGAAATGGTTTCCGTAATTGAATTAAAATGGGACAAAGAATTTAAGGATTTATATTTAAAAAGCAATCTTTCGTTACAAGTTTTTCTTCCATTTTCGTGTTACTTAAAATGATGAACAATAACTAAATGTTTATATTAGCTCTCGAATACTCATTTGACATTTGTTTTGTGTATTTTTATAAAGTTATAATTTCTATTGAGTTATAATAATTATTTCGTACGATCGATTATGTGTTAATTAGCTTGTAAAGCATAGCGCATCACTTCTATCAAATCCTTAACAAAATCAATACCATATTGCCTGGATTATATTGTATCCAATACAATGATTAAAGTTATATTATATTCAAAGGTATTTCCTTCACACTTAAACAAACACTTTTGCACTTACCTGTACCTTCCACATATGTCGTGGAGTGGCGAAACCGATCGCTTTTTTCGTCACGCCAGTACCTGTGCGTTTCTGGCTAATTACTATACCCGTGGGGAATTGTTGTGCAATGTACTTATGTGAATGAGAATGGTAGGAAAATGTCTGCATACACACTTAAAAGTATAGTTTTTAGTATAGATTGAGTGTAGGTAGTATATATAGTATGAGATTTGTAATTGAGAATTTTCAGGATCTTTTAAGTATAGCGATCGATAGTCTCTGCCTATTCTGTTAGGGATGCAGAAGCGTGAACGTATGCATTTGAGATGATAATCAATACTTAGATAGACTTTTATATCAGAGAGTAACGTTCTTAAATACCGGCTATTACAATCCAAAGATATATAGATATTTTTATAAAGTTTTCTAAAAGGATTAAACTTTGTCTGTTTAGTTATAAAACAAATACTTACGGCGCATTTATTACCCTTTTTTTTATATATGTGTGTGTCGACAATGGTAATCATTCCTTATCCTTAAGTTACCTACATATTGTCGTTTTATCCGTGTTTTCGCAAAATGCCTAGGAATTTGCAAAAACTCGAAATATCAAATTATCCTGCCACATCTATAATATGACACCTGAATTAAAAGTTTCCTAAAACATTCAATATTTGCCTGTTTAGACCTAAAACAAATACTTCGCATTTATTAGCCTTCAGATGATATCTATGACACCTAAATCAAACCTTTCCATATTAAAACCACGCCTCCCTTCACAGGTGGTTGGTCCTTCGGCACCCAGAAATTCAAGGAGATGTCAGCGACCCGTTACGCCAGACAGACCTTCATCTACTCAGCCATACCTTACCTGAGGGACAGGAATTTCGATGGTCTGGACGTAGACTGGGAATACCCTAAAGGTGGTGATGATAAGAAAAACTTCGTGCTTCTCCTTAAAGGTAAGAATAGAGTAAGAGTGAGTTATAATAAGAGTATTGGTAGTGGTAGAGAGCCACGAGTGATCGTGTTTTGTGGCGTAACCTTGGGGAGGCCTGCGTCCAGCAAAGGACTGATATATGATTGATTGAAGTTATAATAATTGTTTCTGACTTATTTCTTTTTGTTGATAAAATGGTATATATACATAAAATTAATCGAATTGTATCAAAATTGCCATATACGAAAAATCCTGACTTATTACCTTTGGTAATTAATCGATTCAAATGTTAAAGATATGTTAATGATAAAAGAGACTATAGCTTAGTGGGTATGACTTCTGACTGCCCATTAAGCTGAGTCTTTGATTGATTTGATTATAGCGAACCGTAATTTTTTTTAATTTACAACATTTTTACAATTGGTTTACAACATTTAATCGCAGCGGTATCTTATCAAAGTTAAGACACCAAGAAGCAAAAGTATTTGCAGATCTAAATGTTACGTTTTTATATAATCAAATAAGACACGACTTATAACACTAATATTATTATTCTTATACTTATATATACTCTTTTTGTTACTACAAATATTTGAACAAGACCCTACTTATAGCATTGCTATCTATTATGAAGCTTATATCTATTTTGTATCGATCAATGATTACACTATCATGTAATAGTAGTTTATATGTGCAATAGTTTTGCATACAAACCATGACGATGCAAAACTAAAAATACAGTTTCCAAATATCTACTTTTCCACAACTTACGCAAAAGTTTCTCAACCAACACCCAAAGATGTCACTGTTTTACAAAGTACATTTTACTCAATTTTCACCGCAAATTTTCCAACTAATTTCCTGAATATTTTGCCATCGGGCACACTTGCTTTCCAAGAGAAACATCGCTCACCTCAAAGTTTACCTAATAGTAACTTGACGGTTAATAACAAGCAACTTAACCACAATAAGTTATTTAAGCAGCAGGTTTTGCAAAACAAGAGATGTACTCTTTGACATGATTTTAAACTCTTACAGGCTTAAGTGGCCTCCTCGGTATTTTAATGTTTCTAACCACTGAAAACTCACTTTTGCGTCCTAGCTTATATCGTTAAAATCAAGACTATAACAAAACTTCGTAAAATAGTTAGTGAACTATTGACTATTGAGGGGAGTAAATTAATTTCATCATATCATGATTCATCACATTAACGTATATAGCTTAAATTCTGTAGTCATTGTATGCAATACATACATACATATTGATCTGGTCACTCAATATTTACCTACTTATAGGGTGGATAAAATTTCTCTATTTGTAAGATGAGCTCTCCTCGGTTTTTCTAGCTTACAGCATATTTCAGATAGCACAGATATGAAATATTAATTTCCTATGAAATATTAGTTTCCAGACCATATCCCGATAGATCTTATTGATCCTAGTTCCTATTTAACCTATCAAACACCATGAAAAGAAACACTGCTAGTTAGCATTCTCTTTACGTCCCAACCTCAGTACCTTATCTCGTGTATCAAGTCACGTGATAGCCTCTTCTGACTTCATTATAAAACAATGGACAGAATAATTGTCAGCTTATTACAGAGGTATTACAGTAATGTAAATGCTGATTGATAATTGCTTCCAATCCCTTAATGCAGCTATCATCACGATATGGTGAGATAGGTACGTGTATACCAAGGTTCTTTAAACTAGGATTTGAATACGATCAACTGTTATAATTGTATTTTTATACATACATACACATCACGCCTGATTCCCTGTAAAGGGGAAGCAAGAGATCATCACGGATCCCTATTTGTCCCGATTCTGAGAGACCACTATCGTTTCATTGACACTCATACATCTTTTCATACACACTCGGCGGTTATAGGTACTCCTAACGTCAATTATTTTTATGTTGAGTAATTATAATTTTTGGGACACTTTTACACCCTTTTAACAATTAAGCCTTGTGTTAAGGGTACTAGTTAATGTTTAATTAAGAAATATATACTTGTTATAGATATATAAATGCTTATAAAGTATATTATCAATGATTTGAAAACGGAAGGAAAGTGTAGGTCATAACTCTGCCTCCTTCGAGAATCGATCCCGAGACCTCTCGATTAACGTTCATGTGGTTAACCATTTGCGCATCGGAGGTCTTCAAAACGTAGTAGGTTTTAACAAACAATATATTTTTATTCAATGCACTTAAATGGAATAAAATCATTAAAAAGTGGCTCTTTTGGCGTCTTCCTACAGAATATTAAACCCATAGAAAAAAAACTATAGAGACTGTGAAACTTTAAAGTTACATCATAGATTAGTCATCACTTACGACCAAATACTAATACCACTTTTCTTACACATCAAACATCCGCTACACTCGTATCCAATAACCTTATTTCCAAATCGAATTCCCCATTCTACTCGGTGTCTTGTTATGCCCTTCCTTGGGGACAAATCAAACAGCGCTTCAGTCGGCTTCATAAAATCACGAATGCATTCGGTGGACTGAAGCGAAACAGACGCCATCTTGCCAATATTTCCGAAATCTCCTCTTCAGGCAGTGGTTGTCAAAGTTTATAATAATATTTGGACATTATTACACCAATTGAACTAGCCCCTTGGTAAGCACATTTAAGACTTGTGTAAAGGGTACTAGTCAACGTATATTTAAGAAATGTATACTTATTATACATAGATAAATACATATATAGCATATATAATCAACGATCAGACTGGAAGGCAGAAGAAAAGCTAGTTCTTAAATTTGTCTCCACCGAGAATCGAACCCGGGACCTCACGATTATTGCTCGGGCGTATAACCGACCGCGCCACGGAGGTCGTCAAAAGTTTAGAGTAGATAAATAGTTATTTTGAGATAAAATATATATGTATAGTGGCCATTGAAGTGGTTTGTACAGTATTGTTTTGAGATAAACAATATGTATATTGCGGCTGGCAGGTACTGGTACAGTGGGTTTTGTACTGACAAATGCATGCCTTAGGTTATTGAATCAATTTGGTAAAAAAGCATAATTAGAACCGTATACTGTAAAATTTTTAGCTCAAACAAGTTAAAACTAAAAAAAAGTACATAAAAAATTGCTATTACCGTTACAAAAATATACGAAATTGGTTGTTTTCACCTATTTTAATGGAAAAGCAAATTAGATGATCAAAAACGTCGGTCGAGAAAGTTTTTTATGCTGTCTTTGAAATGCCAAAACTAATATACGCTTCTATCTATCCTTATATTTTATTCAGCTATCTTTATAATAAATTATCATTTACTTTTCTATACACTTTGAGAGCCACATATTTCCAGTAGGTAGTCGGAAGTCTCCGATATTGCGGGCGTGATCAAACACTCGTTATATCCGTCCGAATCGAGGGGAGTGAGCAAAAACCAACTATTCAGACATAAGAACTAACATTGGGCTTAAAACTGAAGGCTTTGAAGTGAATTTCAATATTGAATTTGTACTGCTCGTTTATTCTGCTCTATGCTGTATGTGTTAAGAGAAAAGTTTAAGGTACATCCATACATATACGTGAGTGCAATGAAATGATTTGCTTTTTATTCAACATAAGGATTAAAAATATCACTTATTGAAAGTCATAAAAAAACATTTTTATATAAAAAATTGACATAAATATTAAATAAATCTATGTATTTCTTTAGGAGTGGACAGATTCTTGGAGGTAATTAATTTGTTCAGTCTAGCTTAACTATCCAGATAATGGTATTATATATATTATAAATCCATTAAACTAAAAATATCTGTGGTTTGTTATTTATTACCTATTATCACTTATAGTGAACCAAAAACAGTTAAATATTATTAAAAAGAAAGTATGGAGCCTAGCACTGAATACTATATTACAAAAACTTTTCACATACATTAAAGTTTCAAGGCTTCCAAATAGAACCTATTTGAAATCGCACTTCCCTATACTAAGTCAATATTATGCACATCCACATACTCACTCTATGCGCTCAAATGAACTCAATCCATACCCCAGAATAGTTAGTGAGTCACTAATGAGTTTTGAGTTTGTTCTGCTTACTCACTGGCTAATTGGATGGGTGCTCTGAATGTGTGTAGTAGGTTCAAGGGTTTTAATAGGAGTTTATATAAAATTAAAAATAACGGTGAGGGAAAACATCGTGAGGAAACCTGCCTATCATTCAGGATGGTAATAGTCAGTGCCTATATACGGCGATACGGTTCACTACCTATCACGTTGGGTGCTGTCTATCTAGTGATACGCGGGCTTCGAATGACCCATACCTAACATTCCTTCGATGTTTCGGAGAGGGGCACTCAAGCCTCTGACTACCCCGCCATAATAAAATAAAGGGAGTGTGTATACACAAGTCGTGAAGCGTATGTTTATGTTAAAAATAAAGATAGACGCTATATTGAAAAAGGGTGACGTTAGGAGTACCTTTAACCGCCGAGTGTGTAAAAGGTGTATGAATGTCAATGAAGCGAAAGTGGTCTATCAGGATGATCTCCGCCTACCCTGTAAAGGAATCAGGCGTGATATGTATGTATGTACTTCACCTCAACCTTTATTCAAATAACATACACCTTACTCTACCAAACTTCACTAGCAATTAACTACCGTTGCAGCCTTAACTCGGTGGTTGAACCGACCTCTGACTAATTGTTTGGTCTTCCCAAGAGGTTATCGTTAGCCTCAGGAAGGTAGCGAATTGAGTGGTTGCTCATTAATTTAGATATAAGGGTGAGATTTGGGGTGCTGTTTAGTCATGTAAGTAAACTAGCGACCCACTCCGGCTTCGGACGGGTATAAAATATATAGTCTACTCCACTATTCACTGGATGTTTCTCTTTCCCTTGAATCACTCTATCTATTAAAAAAACGCATCAAAATCCGTTGCGTAGTTTCAAAGATTTAAGCATACAAAGGGACATAGGGACAGAGAAAGCGACTTTGTTTTATACTATGTGGTGATAGTAAGTACGTTATAATGTTCAACTGGTACACCTGTTACATTAAGCAGAAGTATTTATGTTATAATTGAGTAAATATAATCTGTCATATTAGGTACTTACTATCTGGTTATTACGTGGTTGGTGGTTGTAAGATCAGTAACTATGAAATTGCGAAAATGAAAACCCGAAATACCCCGCAAAGGTGGGCGTGAAATTATTTATATATTTATAATGTTAGAAAATGAATTATGAGATTTTCTATATCCGAGGCTTTAGCAAAAAAGTTAATATGAGGTTTTTTACAAGTTAACGTTAACAGTACCACTAACCTTCCGTAATTATTAAAGACATGTATGGATATCAAGTTAAACTTATTTACCAGGATCGGGAATAAAATAGGTATTCATCATTATAATATCTACTTACACCTGTACAAAAATTAACGTGACATGTACGAGTTAAGACGTTATTATACCTATCACAACAACATGCAATATTGGTTTCAAGTGCCCAACCCATCAGTAAAAAAAATCCTAGTACTTTCAAATCGTTTCTATCACTTCTCGGTTTCCCTATATTTACATACCCTTAGTTCTCATATAAAGAAAGGCACATAGTCATCCCCACTGACGTCCCAGTCCACCACAGAATATCAGAGAAAGTTCTGTCTGGCGTATGGCGTGCTGCCAATCCGCTGAGGCCACAACTGCTTCTATTCAAATCAAGCTAAGTGTATTAGGGTAGCGGGAATGGGACAGAAGGATTACTTACTACACAAACATATGTAGAAACACATATATGTATGTTCCACGACCTCCCAGTGGAGGCAGAGTTAAGAACAACGCTTTTCTTCTGCTTTCCAGTCTGGTTGTTGATTATATATAGTATACTAGCGACACACTCCGGCTTTGCACGGGTATAAAATATGCCTACTCGACTATTTAATGGATGTTATCATACATATAAACCTTCCTCTTGAATCACTCTATCTATTAAAAACACCGCATCAAAATCCGTTGCGTAGTTTCAAAGATTTAAGCATACAAATGGACATAGGGACAGAGAAAGCGACTTTGTTTTATACTATGTAGTGATGTTCGACGACCTCCGTGGCGCGATCGGTTAAGAACCTAAACGCTAATCTTCGATTCCCGCTGGAGGCAGAGTTAAGAACTACGCTTTTCTTCTGCTTTCCAATCTGGTTGTTGATTATATATGTTATATATGTTTTTATCTATGTACAGATAATAACGATAAGAAATACACAGTGCAACACAGAGAAAAATGTTCTTGGTCACGATTAGCATATTGGAGTTGCGATAGAGTATAAGTGACAGCCTACGTATCGGGAAGAACGGTAGCTAGTTAGTGTTACTCAATTCTTTTTTAAGACCCACACTATCTTTCAATACCTAAACAGTAAGAGGTATTGTCCACACCTTGTGAATTTGCCAAGTACCCGTACGAATCGCTTTAAAGCGTCCTTTATTATGCGGGCCGGCAAGGAGTGGAATTCCCTGCCTGCGTCTGTGTTTCCGGAAGGGTACAATCCACAGACTTTTAAATCGCGGGTGCACAAGCACTTTCTGGGAGAGCTCGGTCCACCTTGGGCCTGACTAATCCAACTACTTGGATTGGTATGGGCCAAGAGCAATCCCATTCTAAATATATAAATACAGTACGAAGTGGACTCTCTGCTACCTTCACAGCCTTCAAGTGAAACTTTAGCCGTTGGCTGAGATTAAGATATAATTTATGCGTTGTTTTCAAACAAAACACCGCTTAGACGAGGCATATCCACAATCAGAGTTATCCCAATATCAATTTGCGGAATATGCCACATCCATTGCAATGAAGGGAAAAGTTGGAATGGAATTATTGTTTGTGGTATGCTGATTGTCAGATATTCAATAAGATTAAGAATAGGTGAAAATATTATGTGATTAGTGGTATAGTGTTAAGAGGATGCTTAGTAGCTGCGAGTCATACACATCACTCCTGTTTTAATGTACAGGGGTAGGTAGAGATCACGGATCCCAATCCATTCCTCAAAGTATGTTGCAAGGCTTAATAGAAATGGTATAAGTCGGAATAAATATATTTTTTATCTGAGATCATCTGAATTTTACGGTAGTTTTTGCTTACTCTAAAATCACTTTTATAGTTCGCAATATATACATAGATACATTTTGATAGAATAATAGTGGCCTTTTAAGTTGGTTTCCTCACGATGTTTTCCCTCACCGTAGTTCACATAACATGACATACGCATCGCGACTTATGTATACACACTCCCTGTTTACTGTGACGGGGTAGTCAGAGGCTTGAGTGCCCATCTCCGAAATTTCGAAGACATATTAGATATTACCCACTCAACCCAAATGTGTTTTATGAAAATATATTTCTTATTTATTCCGAACTAAATAATACTTAGCTTTCGATACTAAATATCAGTTAAATGTACCATAAAAACTCAGTCAATAGGCATGCTAAAACTGACTAAGGGTGCCTTGGTACACCAAGTTTTACTAGCCATTCCTTAGGGTCCATAAATCGCGTCTAGTGATTGATTGCCCCTAAAATTTATGGTCCAGTGCCACACGGTTCAAATTAACAACCATTCGGATGAGAGACAATTTATTGCTTTTGCATTTTTAAATATCCTATTCGTAAATCAAGCGTGATGTATGGCCTGAATGGAAAGTACATTTGGAATAAAAAGAGTTTAAGTGAATATTGTGTAATGCAAACATACCCATGTATTATACTATCTGTGCCCATACTTCATTCCAGTCTTCCTAAACAGGGGTAGGCACAGATCCCCATTTCTACTGATATATCGCTTTCGTTTCATTGACACCCATACACATCCTTATACACATTTGCGTGTTCTAAGTACTTTTAAGGTCACCTAGGTGCGATCGGTTAGCCGCCTGAACGCTAATCGTGAGGTCCCGGGTTCGATTCCCGGTAGAGGCAGAGTTGAGAACAACGCTTTTCTTTCTAGTTCTTTCCAGTCTGGTTGTTGATTATATATGTATTTATCTATGTATAATAAGTATATATTTCTTAATTATACGTTGACTAGTACCCTTAACACAAGTCTTAAATGTACTTACCAAGGGGCTAGTTCAATTGGTGTAATAATGTCCAAAGATGATTATTATTTCTTTTTTTATTTCTCCATCCATACATTTCTTTATACACAATCGGCAGTTATAAGTACATCTAAGATCATATTCTTTCAGTTTTATCTCCTTTTTTATATTCTGCGCATAATTTCGCTTGTTATAAGCAAACCATCACGTCATTAAAATAATTAACAATTCAACCCAAATTTATAACCAAGCATTCCCTCTCCATATTTGCAAAAAGCCAATCAGCTGACTTATCAAAACAAAAGAACGAGCATACTGCCACGTCATCAATTCTGCTTTGGCAGCAAGTAGGTTCTGAAATATGGCTCTTTGTGTGTTTTTGCTGATTGCTATCTGGACTTCTTTCAGAAGATTGGAATGTTATTAGATTATTGAATTGTGAAAGTTAATTTGAGTTATAGATAAAGTAGTGCAGAAGGATAGCGTTGAATCTAGTATAAGAATATATACGCTTCACGACTTGTGTATACACACTCCCTTTTTTATTGTAACGGAGTAGTCTCGGAATTTAAGAATCTAATTTTATAGAATCTAATTTTGGTATGTAAATAGATTAATAATTTACTGTCTTCATTTGATAGGGATAAATAGAATCAATAGGGTGATGGGTTAGCATTATTTCACCAATGTTCCATATGATACCTCACCCCAATTTTCATGACAAAAAGTGATCTTGAAGATATTATCGTGTTTAGAGGTTCTTTGAACCCCAAAAGGGATTAAAGGGCGTGAATGTATATGTATGTATGCATGTATATACCTTGTTTAATATTATTACATACATATATGTATTAGTGTACTAATTTATTAAATTCAAACGCAATATACCCAGCTGAGTTGGAACCTTTTTGCTGCGACAATAACAAGCACAAACTATACCCCCTAGTTTGTAAGATTGATTTGTTAACTATTTGTATTCTGTATTTTTATGGCTAATAAACGCTTCATGTTTATTTTTACATTTTAAATGCCGTTATTGATACATAAATATTGCATTCCCCATTATTCTATCCACTCCTTAGGTAAATACACACACTTATGTACAAGTATGTTAGCAACTATGTATGTTTTAAGTATGATATGAATGTTACGAATTATGAGAACGTTAATCATACATAATTCCTAAGCCAAAGTAACATTTAAACAGCGTCGAGAACAACATAATTTGTTCGAAACATTTAAGTCTTTTACTAGTACAGTTAGCAATAGAAGTGTAACATAGAAACCTATTTACATTTTTCATATTTATTGACGTTTTTCTATTTTATTCGAGTGGACCTATCTACATTTGCGGAAGAATAATGACTAACATATAAACTTAAATACATATTATATTTATATACGTTATTCTATTTTATTCGAGTTTACCTATCTATAATAAATAATTACTTTTTTGTCACTATTAGCATTACTATCTATAAAAATATAAACAAAGAAAAGACAAACGCGTTCAAGACCAATAACCCTTGCGGGGTAATCAGAGGTTCAGGTATCCATCTCCGCAATTGAGAAGGTAGTAATTCTATGGCTATCTCGAAACCACTTGAATACCAGATAGTTAGTACTCAATGTGACAGGTGTAAGCCATGTCGCTATTTACAAGCACTAACTATTACCTGTTTTCGGAGAACAGTTAGGTTTCCTCACGATGTTTTCCTTCTCTGTAGTATTCGACGCATTTCGTAAATGTATTTTTATTACGTAAATGTACATAGAATTTCATTAAATTTAATTTCCATTGGTACATGCTCAAGCGGGATTTGAACCCTGTACCGACAGATACAGCGTAAAGCCACAAACAATTGAGGTACATCGATTTTTTTTTTAATTTATCTTGGTCTAAATAAGAAAATTTATACAGATTAACATTTTAAGTTTAACTAACACTTCTCTTGCAATCAGTACTAGCGGCATTTTCGAAAGTAAACTTCAAGTAGGTATTTCTTAGTCATTACAGAGTAGGTACTAAGAAATTCTTGTACCTAGATAATAGGGCATTGCACTGTATACTGAGAAATCGGTTTGGAACTTAAGTATACAAATAATAATATTATATAAATAGCTGTTTTCTCATACACATCACACCTGATTCCCTGTAGAGTGGTAGGCAGAGTTCACGAATCCCCATTTGTGCCGAGGCTGACAGACCACTTTCGGGTTATTGACACTCATACACCTCCTCATTCACACTCGGCGGTTATAGGAACTTCTAACATAAATTAGAATTAGTAATAACGTTAATTTGAAAAAGAGAGACCTTAGAAATACATACTTAAGTTAGAAGTATCTGTCTTATAATATTTATAATAATATTTATTTATAATATTTAGGAGATATTAAATCTCTGAGGTTTTATCGATGAGAATTATAGAACGTGAATGTTGTATATGTTCAGACCTCCAAATCTAATTTATCTATTTATTTCAGAACTCCACGAGGCTTTCGAAGCTGAGGCCCAAGAGGTGAAGAAACCCAGGCTTCTGCTCACCGCCGCTGTGCCAGTAGGTCCTGATAATATCAAGAGTGGATACGACGTGCCTGCTGTCGCTAGGTAGGTTCGATGCTCGGTGGGGGTAGGGTATAAGGTTCTGTGTTAAAGAGTTTTATGGAGAATTTATGACACATCTCAAGAGAGATTTATCAGGATATTTCCAGGGCTATGCGTATACCGTTAGGGATGTGTAGGCGTGAATATACATATGTATTTATGTAAAAAGAATGTATTTTTTACAGTAAATGACTTTACTTTTGATAGTAGTAAAGTTATTGATTATACATATATTCATCTAATTTAATTATCTATGCACTTTATGTATCTCTTGTAAGGTAATCAGATGATTATATGTCCATCTAAATGATTTTCATGACATATTAATTCCTTAATGTGATAATTAGTGTGTTGTATCGCTGTTGAGAGTAGTGTGTTAGAAATATTGTATATCATATTCAACAAGTCTAAACAATCTAAGATAGTTCCTAATCGTTTAAATGCATCTTAAATTCGACGTAGCTCAGTTGTTTGCGGCTTTGCTCTGTATCAGTGGATACAGGGTTCAAATCCCGCTTGAGCATGTACCAATGGAAATGAAGTTTAATGAATTTCTATGTACATTTTCGTAATATAAACACATTTACGAAATGCGTCGAAATATACGGTGAGGGAAAACCTACCTGTTCGTCGAACAGGTAATAGTTAGTGCTTGTAAATGGCGAAATGGCTGACCACCTATCACATTGAGTACTGACTATCTGGTTAACACGTGGGTTCGAGGTGTCCACAGAATTACTACCTTCGCAATTGCGGAGATGGAAATTAATGGTCGTGAATGCGTTTGTTTAGTTTTTTAAATTCCGCCTATATTTCTGTTACTAGGCAACACATTTCAAATACACGTGTTTATATGCAAATAGATACATAAATATCGATGAAGTTGGCAATTTCAAGGCCCACATAAATCAAACGTAACATATTCAAAATTGTGTATTATTAACATTTTGCTAATATTATACTTGACCTGGTTTAGTAATTCATTCCAGGCTAAATGGAAGCTAAATGTTACAGTAAGCTAATATTTAACCTTGGAGCTTTAACACATTCCATATATCTATACTTTGACTTACTTTGAGTTATTACTTCTGCAAGGTTAATTTCACTCTAAATTCGAAGAAGTTTTTGTTATATTTTCTTAAGTAAGTAACGAAACAATATTATTGTTAGGTCCTAGTCCTGTAGTCGCCTTTTACAAATTAATAGAAGAAAGGTAGCTATTATTATATTCAAGGACTGGCTAACACGAGAATGTGTTTTAGTAATAGTAAGTGTAATATGTACGCATATTATAATTAAAGAAAAAGCGAAATAAGGGTTTTATGGTCAGGAAAAAAATTGTGATAAAACTTTATGAACACCATTACACTACGGAGGCGACTAAGGGACTAGGGGTCTATGGAATCTGTTCGGCGATGGGTTAGCAGCCTGTCTCCAATGTTCCATAAGGCATCTCAGCCCCAATATTCATGCTAAAAAATAACCTTGGAAATATTATCATCTCCAAGGTTCTATCCACCCCGAAAAGGATTAGAGGTCGTGAATATATATGTATCCATAAGTTGCATTACTTCTTCATGTGTCTTGTAATTATGAAATACATACATACATACACATCACGCCTGATTCCATGTAGAGGGATAGGCAGAGATCACCGATCCCCATTTGTCCCGATCCTGACAAACCAATTTCGCCTCATTGACACTCATACATCTTCTACTACTCGGCGGATATAGATACTCCTAACGACACCCTTTTTCAATATATCGTCTATTTGACTGTTATATCGCACCTTCGGGACCAAACTCGCACTTGTGCAACTTTTTACGAAAATGACTTAAGTATACAGAATTAATCGCGATAATCGACTTTATATAAACAACGAAAAGTTTTAAAATCCTTTGAAAAATGGAGGGGTGAGGCGGGAATTTTAGAGTGAAAAATCGCTCTCCTGTAAAATTAGGTTTGTTGCATAAGTGCGAGTTTGATCCCGAAGGTGCGATATGTGTTATTAGGCCGGCCCCTACGTACGTTTATTTTACAATAAGAACATTCTTCTCTTATCTTCTTCTTCCTTCCAGCTACCTGGACTTCATAAACGTGATGGCTTACGACTTCCACGGCAAATGGGAGAGGGAAACAGGTCATAACGCGCCCCTCTACGCGCCCTCTTCGGACTCTGAATGGCGTAAGCAGTTGTCTGTGGACCACGCGGCTCATTTATGGGCTAAGCTTGGGGCGCCCAAAGAGAAACTTATTATTGGTAAGTGCATACATAATTCGACGTGGCTTAAATGTTTGGGGCTTGACTCTGTATGAGAGGATGTATGAATATCAATGAAGCGAAAGTGGTCTGTCAGGATCGGGACAAATGGGGATCCGAGATCTCTGCCTACCCCGCTACAGGGAATCAGGCGTGATGTGTATGTATGTATGTTGACTCTGTATCAGTGGGGTCAAATCCCGCTTGAGCATGTACCAATGGAAATGAAGCTTAATGTAAAAAATACATTTACGTAATGCGTCGAATATTACGGTGAGGGAAAACATTGTGAGGAAACCTACCTGGTTCCCGAATAGGTAATAGTTAGTGCTTGTTAATGGCGACATGGGTTACCATCTGTGACATTGAGTATTAACTATCTGGTCAACACGTAGGTTCGAGGTGCTCATAGAATTACTACCTTCTTAATTGCGGTAATGGACACCTGAACCTTTGACTACCGTGAACGTGTTTGTCTATTTTTGCCGTTTATTTTGGTATATGAGATTATACCTCTTTCCATACAAAAGTTCGACGTAGCTCAGTTGTAATTCGACGTAGCTCAGTTGTTTGGGCTTGGCTCTGTATCAGTGGGTACAGGGTTCAAATCACGTTTCAGCATGTATCAATGGAAATGAAGTTTAATGAATTTTTTATGTACATTTTCGTAATAAAAACACATTTACGAAATGCATCGAATTATACGGTGAGGGAAAATATTGTAAGGAAACATACCTGTTCTAGGTAATAGTCACTGCTTGTAAATGGCGACATTGCTTACCACCTATAACATTGAGTACAGACTATCTCAGCATGTGGGTTCGAGGTGGCCATAGAATTACCACCTTCGCAATAGTTTCATTCGTCATGATCGCGTTTGATTTTTTCGTATATTATCTCGATTAAAATGAATATTTAACGATAAGACAACTATGTATAGTGTATAAAACAATGTATGTATGTGTATTAAAATGAATATTTAACAAAGTATTAAGAAGTTAAGTAAATAAGAATGTGATGGAACGTTCATAACACTGGTCCATTAGGGAGTTTCCTGAAGAAAATCAATAGATGGCGTCGTTCAGTGACAGGCTAATGTACTGTCTTCGGTTATTAGTTACAGAGCAGTGAAATTAAGTTGTAACAGTATGTTATGATAAGAGAATTACTTTAGTGTTTTCTGATTTAGGTTTGGGTGATTAGTTCGATACTTTCGCTATTATAATATTATAACAATTTTATTAGTATTTGTAGTAATATTGATAAGAATTTGCAATTCATATAAAAAGAAAATTTTTTAGTTTAGTGCTATATAGTGTGTACTCTTTAATATAATGTACGCTAACTTTCAATGAATATGTTTGTATGTATCTTTAGTTAGTTTTAACCATAACTCTTATCAGATGTAATACATACCCAAAATACCTATGTTTCTACCGCAATGAAATACAAATATTCTACACTGTGACTAGCAAATGCCTCCCAATACAAGTCGACAGCTATGACAAGAACATAATGAATACATCAGTCTTATGCCGAATATTGGGAAATAAATACGAAATACATTCACAACAATCATATCTAGAGGGGTGAATAGAACAGAAGGTTTCAAAGATATATTTATCTTGTTGTTCACGGACTTAGAAATTATGTGATTATTTGAGATATTTACAAACCTTAAGCATGTAATTAACTTAGAAAATTCGTTGTTATTTTGTGACCAATTACATTATAGAGTAGGCAGTTTTCTCAAGTTCTAAAAAACCCTTTTTTGTTTAAACCCACGTGTTGACCAGATAGTTAGTATTCAATGTGACAGGTAATACACCATGTTGCCAAGCACTGCCGATTATTTCCTTCACGGTAGTATTCGATGCATTTCGTAAATTTAGTTAAATGACGGAACTGTACATTGGAACATATTCAGGTGGGATTTGAACCTTGTACCACAGATACAGAGACAAGCCCCAAACAACTGAACTACGCCGAATAACTGAAATATATAACTGACCTATGTATACGGAGATATCAATGACACATAACATATAATGTATATGTACACAGTCAACGCTTAAAATGCAATCCCAGTAACTTTTTATAAGGTTTAAGTTTATAAGAACAAAAGACAATATTTTACATTTCGAAGCACACAAACGTATAGTGGCCATGACAATGCATAGTGGAGCCAGTTTTAAAATGTAATATATTGTATTTTGTTCTTATAAACTTAAACCTTGTAAAATGTTACTGGGACTGCATTTTTAGCGTTGTTTGTTCAAATAATTAAAACCTTTTTATCCTACTATTTATCGATGACCTCAAGAAGGTTGCTGGTAGTGGCTGGATGAGGGCCACGAAAGATCGTCTTTTGTGGCGTACCCTTGGGGAGGCCTACGTGCAGCAGTGGACTGATACAGGCTGATTGATTGATTTTATCTAACTATATCTTTTCTTTCATAGGTATGCCAACCTACGGAAGAACTTTCACGTTGTCCAACCCCAACAACTTCAAGGTCAACTCTCCTGCCAGCGGCGGAGGAAAAGCCGGGGAATACACCAAGGAGGGAGGCTTCCTGGCCTATTACGAGGTACTGACTATTGTTACTATTGTACTGAGCGTGTACCAATGGAAATGAAGCTTAAAAAATTTCATGTACATTTTCGTAAAAAAAAAACATTTATAAAATTCGTCAAATATTACGGTGTGGAAATATTTAGTGCTTGTAAATGACGACATGGTTTACCACCTGTCACATGAACTACTATCTGGTCAACACGTGGATTCGAGGTGATCATAGAATTACTACCTTCGCAATTGCGGATATGGACACGTGAACCTCTGACTACCCCGCAAGGGTTAATGGTCGTCTTTGTCTTCTAGGTGTGTGAGATGCTGCGTAACGGAGCGACCTACGTGTGGGATGATGAGATGAAGGTGCCCTACGCTATTCAGGGTGATCAGTGGGTCGGCTTCGATGACGAGAAGTCCATCAGGGTCAAGATGAGGTAAGGAGTGAATTGAAGCAATATTAACTAACAATTTTAATTAGCATTAGTACTGTATAGTATTATATTATCTGTGGCATTAGTATCCTAGACAACTAATAAACGAAACTTTTATAGAATTGTGATTTAATAACTAACGGGACTTATCGCGTAAGTTTTTATACAATAAAGTTACCTTTATTATTAACCCCACGTTTCGGATACGTTGCAGTAGCCATGGTCACGGGCAGACTTAGGAACGACGATGTCAGGAAGTCCCGTTCGTTATTAATCATGAGTATAAATCGCGATCTCTTAAAACTTTTATAGAATGTTGTAAAATGTTGTCTTTATATACTCCCACTCAAAATATATATGTGAAATGGCGGTTACACTCCACGAAACAGTTAACATTAAGACTGGTTTTAAATATGAGGATGTAAATGGTGTATCTAGGCTATTTCTTCTACACTATAAGACTCATGGAAAACTAATTAAATTAAAAAAAGTGGCAAGATATATACATTTTCAAAAAAATAAAAAATATCAATTGACGTGTATGCTAAAAAATGGCGGCAAATTATAGTCATTTAAAGTTTTCTATTGAAAATTGTTGTATTTTGATAGCTTTTTTCACTGTATAAGAATTTGTTGTGTGTGAATTGACAAACATTGTTTTTTTAAGGTTCTGTATTTTATTTTCTTCTCAGGTGGATCAAGGACAACGGTTTCGGTGGAGCCATGGTGTGGACTGTTGACATGGATGACTTTTCTGGTGGGATCTGCGGTGGGGATGTCAAATATCCATTGATTGGCGCTATGAGGTATATATTATATCCATATAAATTTTCGTTACCTCATCCTTTAAAGGATTGATAGAACCTTGGTGATGTAACATCTTTGCGGTCATTTATAAAATTAATAGTCCTGACTTATGAAATAAATGATACAGAATGTATGTAGTTTTGGTATATGCTAAATTAAAGCATCATAATGGCTTATGTGTATAAGTGGAAGTTATGAACAATAATATTGTCAATGTTACCTACTCTATTAAAAAGAAATGGGTATATGCTTATAAAATTTATAAATTTTTCGACCTCCGTGGCACGATTTGTTACTTGAACGCTAATCGTGAGGTCCCGGGTTCAATTCACGGTGGAGGCAGAGTTAAGAACTTTGCTTCTCTTCTGCTTTCCAGTCTGGTTGGTGATTATATATGCTGTGTACTTATTTATCTATATATAATATGTATATGTTTCTTAAATAAAATCCTTAACACAAATCTTAAATGTATTTACTAAGGGGCTAGTTCAATTGGTGTAATAATTACCTAAATATTATTATTATATATGTGTGTCATATATGATGTCTATACTCTTACTAATATAACTTTAACTACTTTATGACCCTATTCACCTCATAACAGTTTACAGGACGCTAGTATATATGTTTAATATGTTACAAAAATATTACATATGTTTAATATGTTTTTTTCCAGAGAGGAACTCCGAGGCATATCACGTGGCAAAGACGCGAAGGACGTGGACTGGGCTTCGGTAGCATCCAGCGTAGTGATAGAGGTGACTGAGAAACCCCAACCTATCAAGATCAGTCTCTCAGACGTGCTTAGCAAAGTCAAGAAGCCCACTAAGACGTTGGTCATTAAGAATACGCACTCGGCTGTCATTGATAAGAATAGTAAGTTTAGATGTATTTATTATAAGTTTTATCCTAAGAATTTAGGTAAATGTACATTATAAATTTGAATGTTGACGACCTCAGTGGTGCGATTGGTTGGACACCTGAACGCTAATCGTGAGGTTCGATTCCCGGTGGAGGCAGAGTTAAGAACTACGCTTTCCTAGTGATTTCCAATCTGGTCGTTGATTGTATGCTATATATATATGTATTTATCTATATGTAATATGTAAACATCTTAAATATACATTGTTTTGTATCCTCAACACAAGTCTTGAATGAACTTAGGGGCTAGTTCAAATGATGTAATAAAAAAAATGTAATTGTGTAATTGGTGTAATAAAATTTGTATTGAAAAGAATAATATAACTTGCGTTTATTACATGTATGTTGTCGGTTTTTTTTGTCGGAATGTTTTTTGACGTTTTTTTTTCATAAAACATATTTTACATAGCAGAAACGAATCATTATTGAATCCTATGATATCCAAAACTAACAATAATTATCGACATATGTCTATTTTAATCAGTAAAATACTAAGTACCAAACCTTAACTCACCAACTTTACCCCACCTGAACTATCAAGAAAACACCTAACACAAAAGTGGCATAACTCCACTTTTCCCATTTCGCACCATTCACAGATTACCCTGACAAAGGCGTGCGACCATTAAGCCAAGTAACTGTGAAACAGATTAGGCTGCTTTCCATTTCAGTGCGTTGGGTACTTTGCTAGCCTTAATGTGCTAGAAAAGGTGCGAGTTCTTAGAGAATGGGTTAGTGGGTAAAACATAGAACTATGTCTTTTGTGTCTTTCAATAAATCATTGTAATGATCCTTGTATTTAATGTAAATTTTTGATACGATTTTATTTGATCGTTTTGGTATCAGATAATTTAGGAACGTTGTCACCGTCTTCAAATCTTCTGTTTTATTTGAGAGCTGTAGTGATTCTATAGCCCCCTCAAACCCGCGCTTTTGCCTGATAGGCAGTACCTAATATGACAGGTGGTAAACCGCGTTGCCATTTACGAGCATCAATTATAATGTGACAGGTGATCAACTACGTTGTTATTTACGAGAATTTGTATTACGTGTTTGGAGCAATATGTAGGATATCCTCACGTATATCTCCCAATATGTATTTTTTATTATTTACCTCAATTATTAATCAACAAACTATCTTAACAGAGCGCGAACCGCAAGTCCTGTGCTACCTGACCTCTTGGTCCTCCAAAAGACCAGGATCCGGCAAGTTCATGCCAGAAAACATAGACCCAACCCTCTGCACCCACATTATCTATGCCTTCGCAACCCTGAAAGATCACAAGCTGATCGAAGCGGATGAAAAAGATGGAGATATGTATGAGAAGGTGGTTGCTTTGAGGGAGAAGAATCCTAATTTGAAGGTAAGGGTTTTTTGAAATTTTGTAGTTATGCTCTTTCTAAGACAAGGGTCGAAAATAAAAGATGATTTGACAGTAAGTTTCAAAGTTCTTATTTTTACTTACACTTTTTTCTAAGAATACCTAAGTTGTCTATGAATAGAAACATATGTTTCCAAGGAATGTGTATGTATAATACTTATATTCACACACTTTCCTATCGATAATTTCAAATAAAATTGACATAACAAAGGGTTTTAAGTAGTTTTCCTAACATACGACTAGTTGTTAGTTGTGAAAAGTTTACTCATATTATTGTACCGACTACCAATCAAAAAAATCACTATTTTTTCCATCTAGTCCCCACATTATCCTTGAAACCACTAACCCATTAGCCACCAACACAAATCATTGTTAATCCGGGACTTAAAGATCGTAACCATCCTTTTCCAGATCCTACTAGCCATCGGCGGCTGGGCTTTCGGCTCCACTCCCTTCAAAGAACTAACGTCCAACGTGTTTCGAATGAACCAGTTCGTGTACGAGGCGATTGAGTTCCTCAGGGACTACCAGTTCAATGGATTGGATATCGATTGGGAGTATCCAAGGTGGGTTTAATAACAAGCTTTATTTATTTATTTATCATTTAAAATACCCTCAGGATAGGTAATAATCAGTGCCTATATACGGCGATACGGTTCACTACCTATCACGTTGGGTGCTGTCTATCTAGTGATACGCGGGCTTCGAATGACCCATACCTAACATGCCTTCGAAATTTCGGAGATGGGTATTCAAGCCTCTGACTACCCCGCCATAATAAAAAAGGGAGTGTGTATACACAAGTCGTGAAGCGTATGTATGTTTTTTATGTTTATCATTTATTTTTTATAGTCGCTTCAACTGCAGCAGTCATTAGCGACTGTTACAAAGGAGTACCATTAGAGAATTTATATCTTATCAAATATAAGTAAATATAAATACCAAGCTTTGATTACTTATAAGAACATAAAAGTGTATGTGTAAGGCATATGTTTCTCAAACACTAATCCGTTAAAGATGGTCAGCGATTTGAGTAATTATCGTCGTTAACGAAGATTTTGAGCCCTTTAAAAGCTTCATAATGGAGTCAACACCCCATATAATAGATAGAGTTCCATGTCTTGTTCACAGTCAAAATTAAAACAAACTATATTCAATATCGGTTGGATTGAGTATAAATATCGGGGTTGTAATCACAGATTGCTTGCCCATCACCCAATACATTCAATCCACCACTAGTTCCTTAGTCTCCTACTACGACTGGAAGACTAAGTTAATATTCTACACACGTATATAACTACGGGACGGAAAATAATAATTCTATGCAACCTATACACAACAATCCTACACAATCCGCAACAACCATAAAAATTTATTTATTTACATTTATCACAATAACACCATTACAGGATTCCCAATACGGTATCATTGACAATACAATATATATACAATAATCAATTTAAATAATATACATAAAATAAACGATACATACATGTCACGCCTGATTTCCTGTAGAGGGGTAGGCAGAGATCACAGATCCCCATTTGCCCGATCCTGACAGAGCACTTTCGCTTCATTGATATTCATACATCCTCTCATACACTCTCGGCGGTTATAGGTACTCCTAACGTCACCTTTTTCAATATAGCGTCTCTCTGACTGTTATATGTCTTATTAGGCCGGCCCCTACGTAACCGCCCTTCCACTTCACTCATATATATTGTATGCAACCTATACACAACAATCTTACCCGATCCTCAACAGCCATCAAAAAGTCTTTCGTCTTCCAGAGGTGCTGACGACAGAGCAGCCTTCGTGAACCTGCTAAAGGAACTGCGTCTAGCCTTCGAGGGAGAGGCCAAGTCTTCTGGCCAGCCCCGTCTGCTTCTCACTGCTGCAGTACCAGCGTCATTCGAGGCTATTGCTGCTGGCTATGATGTGCCGGAGATCGCTAAGTACTTGGTAAGTGCTTTTGAGTATTTGTGGAATTAAGGATATTGTATTAGGAAAAATAGTCTGGCAGGATCGGACAAATGGGGTTCCGTGATCTCTACCTACCCCTCTACAGGGAATTAGACGTGATGTCTATGTATGTATGTATATTAGGAAAAGCATAATGAGGAAACCTACGAAAGTATGAATATGTTGCAACCGTTAATGGTCCTTAAGTATTGAAAATGTCATTAAATCTCAAAAAAATATATTCAAAGTCGTATTGAAATGCTAATGGTAGCAAAAGGTTTCAAATTCTATACATGTATATCGAATGTATATTATCAATATTTTTCTTTAAAATAAACATTAGGGCCATTATTTCCTGCAAACTGCCATTTCACATGCCCAAATCTTTCAGTAGAGATCCCGCCACATAAGGTGGCAGTTGGAGGCGTCGCCACAGTCGCGTAATTCAGTGTTACCAGTAAACACGCCAAAACTAGCACTCACTGTGCCATACGGCTCGATACATTATAGGTTTCATTTGTAACGGTCTTTGGTTGCAGAGCTATAAACTCAAATAAAACAAATTAAAATATCAAAGTCAAAATATGTTTATTAAACTATTTCAAACATGATTAATAATTAACGGGACTTATCCTTCTTATTATATATTACATATATTATGTGTTCCTTCACTCTGTCCGCAATAGACCGTTTAGTGTGTTCGACGTAGGATTTCCCACAGCTGCAATCAATCTTATACACACCCTTAGGTATATCTTATATCATGAGTATAAATCGCGAATCTCTTAAAACTATTATTTCAAACATGGCACTGAGCATTGTCTTTACATATTTTTTACCGAGGTTAGATCAGCGGAGACCCTAGCTTGGAGAAGAACTAACAAGAAACTCCGGAAATCAATTTATTATAATCACCCTTAACAAACATAAAAATTACAAAGAGTGGGCAAAAAACACAACGCTGGTAATACTAAATTTACCTTTCATACAAAATAACACGCAATGGCGGTAACGTCAAATTTAGTTCCAAGTTTGGCTACTGCCACCTTATGTGGCGGGATCTCTAAGTGTCGATTTTTCTAGCTTATTGTCTATAACGTTAGTTTTATATGTCAGTCGCATTTTAGAATACACCAAGCAATTAATATATATTCTTATGAGAATATAATATTATATATCGACCGTATGTAACCTATACATGCCTACCTACTCTAAAATCCTATATATACACAAGCCCTACAAATTTAAACTCCAAATCACTTAAAAGACTTTTCCTCTAGAGTAAAGGAAACAAGGGTCCTTCCGTAAATTACAAGGGGATCTAATAAGGGCGAATTTATCGGAACTCCTACGAGAATAGTGTTAGCAATTGTTAGTTTGAGAGCGTGCGACGAATACATGAACAAATCGAAGGTTTAACTGTGATACTCGGTTACTAGTTAAAATGTACGAATATACGTATAATTAAGTGTATTATTGTAACACTATAGATGTATAGTTACGTTTTAATATCTGTTTTAGCGTAGTCAGAAGTTTAGACATTGTAGAATGGGATATTTATGGCGATATCAAAAGATTTTCTCCCGATAGTTCGCATTTAAATTGACCATTAAATATTATGAACAAGTAATGCTTTTCGATGTTATTTTGTGTATCTTTACACATTTTATTTACTATGAGAGACCGGGTCATATCACGATAAATTAATAAAGATATCTGATTACCTTTATTTTGCTATGATATGACCCGGTCTCTCATAGTAAATAAAATGAGTATAAATCGCGAGTGTTTAAAAATATCTATCTTTACATAGTTGAAATTCCATTGATTAAGTATCTCAGCAAGTTTTGAATAGGAACCTATCATATCCCTTATTTACACTAATTTCGCGACACACATTTCAGTTTAATTTTATCTGTATACTTTGTACGAAATTCCGAAGCAAAAAAGAAAACCTCTTTAACCGGCATCTAATTTCACACATCTGTTGCGACGATAGATGGCAGCGCAAGTAGTTACACTACACAGTTCTGTTAGCGCTAAGCTATAAAAGTTACACTTAGGGACGTGACTAGCAATGTACTAGCTTTAGGGTAGGCTACAGAACTAGTATTTTTATTTACTTCGAAATGTGCGTTTAAGTAGAGTGTCGTTTTCTTGTTTGAAATTATATAAAGTTATTGTATATATATTTTTCTTTCTTGAGGTTATCTGTCTAAGGATCTATGATTAATGGAATCATTTGTGTGACGGAGTGGTAATCTGTCATAATTTTTCCGTATTAATGCTGTTCAAAACTTAGTAATTTATTGTTAAAGTTTTTAAGATACTTAAATTTTTCAAGGGGATAAACCAACGTGTATATAATATCAGTTCATATGTTATGGACCAGATCAGAAGCGAATCACTTTTGTAATATAATATAAATAATTGTAATATTAGATTCTCTTTATTGTTCTTCGGTTCGTTCAAGTTGAGGATCCAAATATAATCCCAAAACAAATATATTTAGCTAGTATGGAATCACAATTGACTAAATATTGTGCCGAAAATAATTATTTGAGATTAATAACAAGCGGGACTTATCGCGTATGTTTTTATATAATAAAGTTACCTTTATTAACCCGACGTTTCGGCTACGTTGCAGCAGCCATGGTTACGGGCACGGTCAGTCTGCCCGTGACCATGGCTGCTGCAACGTAGCCGAAACGTCGGGTTAATAAAGGTAACTTTATTATATAAAAACATACGCGATAAGTCCCGCTTGTTATTAATCATGAGTATAAATCGCGAATCTCTTAAAACTATAATAATTATTTGTATTTTCAACTTTCACTGAGCTGCTGACTTTGTTGACGAACCATAGACGACTGTGAATCGCTTTTGCAATAGTAGTTTGCTACACAAGGGTTGAAATGTGTTTGTATTGCTCTGCCCAAAAGGAGATGGGCTATATGTAAAGTGCCCGGTCAATTTGATTATGAATAATTAATATCAAATTGCACTTTCAGATTGGGCATTTTTTATAATGATCGGGCATTATGTATACTGCTCAATTTATTTCATGGTCCATAACACATATAACTTTAACTTATAACTTAACCATGTCATGCTAAAGTTAGGCAGCTAGTTCGATAATATTACATACATACATACATACACAGCATGCCTGATTCCCTGTATGGGGGTAGGCAGAGATCACGGATCCCCATTTCTCCTGATCCTGACAGACCACTTTCGCTTCATTGACATTCATACATCTTCTCATACACTCTCGGCGGTTATAGGTACACCTAATGTCATCTTTTTACAATATAGCGTCTATCTGACTGTTATATGTCTTATCAGGCCGGCCCCTACGTAACCGCCCTTCCACTTCACTCATATATATTCCTTTTGTCAATCTGCTATCATTCATCCGCATAACATGTCCAAACCATCGAAGCATGCTCTTTTCAATCTTAGTTACTACATCTTCTTTCAAATTCTTTCGGACATTATGTATGCTGCCCAATTTATTACTTGGTCCATAACACATATATTTTAACTCATAATTAAAATGGTAAAGTTAGGCAGCTATATAAATAATGTTCTAATCGACAATTCCTTCATCTCACTTACCTTTTTAGTACCCACGTACACACAATAAGGCTCGCTTACACAAAGTTAAGTGATTCCGAATTAGAAGTAGTTAAAGGTAGTAAAAGCTACGTGATTAATCGAAGCCTTAATTAGTTTGTTTAGTAACTTTGATTTCTCTTGCTAAAGGTTGTTAATAGAAATCTTTCTTTTAGGCAGTTTGTAGAAATGAAGTAACTGGTGATTTTATACTTAAGCTAAGTGTATTCCAGAGGATCGGCCTACACACTCGATGTAGATTTCATATAATATTACGCTTATGTAAAGGCTAAAAGTGCAGACCCAGTAACTTTTTATCAGGTTTACGTTTATAAGAACAAAAGACAATATTTTTCATTTCGAAGCACGCGAACGTGTAGTGGCCATGACAATGCATAGTGGCACCAGTTTTAAAATGTACAATATTGTCTTTTGTTCTTATAAACTTAAACTTTATAAAAAGTTACTAGGACTGCACTTTTAGCGCTAACTGTACGCGTACTATGTATAGTATATTAGTTAGCTAAGTAAGACGAACTTTGATTTCCTCTTTTGTTCTCGTGACGTCACGGCTGCCGAACTTCGGCGATTGGCATTTGTTTTGGGGGAAACAAAAGAATAATGAGTGTTCTGGTGCGAAACAAATGAGAGTGTGTGATTGATGAGAACTTTTGTTTGATGGAAAAAGGATTGTTTACTTGTGTATACAACAATGTTTGTATTAATTACCTATGTATTATACTCATATTAGTATATTAGGCGCCATATTGAAAAAGGGTGACGCTAGAAGTACCTATAACTGCCGTGTGTGTATGAGGAGTTGTATGAGTGTCAATGAAGTGAAAGTGGTCTGTCAGGATGGGGCCAAATGGGGATCCATGATCTCTGCGATCAGACGAGATGATTTTGTATGTATTATACTCATGTATACGAATCGAGTCAATTGATTGAAAAAAGGATGCAAAACCAATATTCAGTGTTCGATTTTCAATGTATCAATGACTTTATGTTACCGGCCAAACCCGATTTCAGGCCAAACTAGTTTGACCTAGGCTAAACTAGTTCTTTTGTCCTGATATCGGGTTTGCCCGTTAACATAGGTTAGGTTAGGTTAGGTTAGTTTAGCCTAGGCCAAACTAACTTGTCCTGAAATCGGGTTTGGATAGTTACATCTCTATTTCGAATGTTACTATGATTTTTGCTATCTAGAATGTTTTTCTATGACACTACCTATAGTTAAAGTCTGTATACGACAGTATGAAAAACAACGCATTAAATATACTACTAAATCACTACATAGTATAAAACAAAGTCGCTTTTTCTGTCCCTATGTCCCTTTGTATGCTTAAATCTTTGAAACTACGCAACGGATTTTGATACTTACGGTTTTTTTTAATAGATAGAATGATTCAAGAGGAAGGTTTATATGTATAATAACATCCATTAAATAGTGGAGAAGGCTATATATTTTATACCCCTGCGAAGCCGGAGCGGGTCCCTAATTTTAGTATACAAAAGAGTTTCAAATACGACCAAAACGATTCTCAGCTAACAGTAGTATTAAAGACACGCATACATAAAGACTAATATAAAACCTCTTTTCCAGGACTTCATAAACGTGATGACTTACGACTTCCACGGCCAATGGGAGCGACAGGTGGGCCACAACAGCCCTCTCTTCCCTCTGGAGAGTGCCACTAGCTACCAGAAGAAATTGACTGTTGTGAGTATTATACTTATAGTATATTCGCTTTAACAAAATAGTGACGTCATCAAGGTCTCCATGATTTAACCAATGAGATTTTATAGGGGTTGTCTGTTATTGGTCAATGTGAATTGTTTTCTCATTTACTAACGTCTCATTGGTCAGTTTAACGTCTATATATCATGACGTCACTATTTACTTAACGCGAATAGACTATAGTAACTACCTTTATATAACATGACTACTATAGGACTAGGTAAATAGTATTTGTTAGGCTATTACCACTATTCTAAATTATTTTTTTAACATACTAGTAGTGTTAAAAGTGACCATGGGATGTTTTGACTTCACCACGAAATACTTGGCTACAATATGTCAATCAGCCTTTACTAGTCCACTGCTGGACGTAGGCCTTCCCAAGGTTACGCCGCAAAACACGATTATTCGTGGCCCTCAGCCAGACAATACCAGTAACCTTCTTCAGGTCATTGGTTCACCTGCTACAAAAGAAATTTTAATCACGTGAAAACAAGTACACATATATATATATATATATATATATATATATATATATATATATATATATATATATATATATATATATATATATATATATATATATATATATATATATATATATATATATATATATATAATATATACTTATATACACATATATAATATATACATAAATAATATATATATTATTTATGACAATCATTTTATTCTGACTTATTATTTATTTACCTTATCTTAAAACTTATATTGACCTGAACACAAAACTTCGTTTTATTCTGACTATATATTTGCGTATATATTATATAATATATATACTTGTATTTAGCCCTGACCATACCAAAGGAAATTTGTCCTGTACAGGGGTAAACAGAGATCACGGATCCATTGACATCGTTGTATATATCATTCTACTCTATTCCCAGGACTACTCAGCCCGCGAGTGGGTCCGGCAGGGAGCTCCCAAGGAGAAGCTGATGATTGGGATGCCTACTTATGGTCGCTCCTTCACGCTGATCAACAACACCCAGTTCGACATCGGAGCACCTGCTTCTGGCGGTGGTAGGTCTACCTTCCAGGCTTCCAGCTGTCTCTTTAGTGTTTGTGTTGCTCTGCCCAAAAGATGATGGGCAATATGTAAAATGCCCGGTCAGTTTGATTATGAATAATTAATGTCAAATTGCACTCTTAGATTGGGCATTTTTGATAATGACCGGACATTATGTATACTGCTCAATTTATTACTTGGTCCGTAACAAGTGGTGGTAAGTCTACCTTCCAGGGTTACAGCTATCTCTTTAGTGGCATCTTCAGTTAGCAGTTAGTTAGCGGATATAAATTTATGATCAGATCAGATCAGTCAGTAGTGACATAATATTAACTCTTTTATACTTTAATTTTATTTAAGCTAGCTAACTAGAACCTTGGTAAACTCATTTAAGACTTGTAATAAGGGTCAACGTATATTTAAGAAATGTATACATTATATATTGATAAATACATATATAGCATACATAATCAACGACCAGACTGGAAAGTAGAAGAAAAGTGTAGTTTTTAACTCTGCCTCCACCGGGAATCGAACCCGGGACCTCACGATTAGCGTTTAGGTGCTTAACCAATTGCGCCACGGAGGTCGTCATTATTATTTAACAGATATAAATGTATGATTAATGATCAGATTATATTTGACACATATAAATGGAAGATGTATTATAAACGTATTTTTGCGTCAAATTACATTACAGATTAAAAGTCAGTAATTATATTCAGTGACCTGGCCTATGACCTCTATTTAGGTGAATAAATGTCTGTTTATTAGGTGCAAGTGAGATAGCAATGGTTGGCAGTATTGGGTGACTATACGATGACCTAGCAATCTCTCACCAATGATGCCAATTCCTATTGATCTTGCAAAGATGTCCAATGAAATAAAAACCAAATTTTCTTGTTTAAAAAATTTTTAATAGTGTGTTTGTTATGAACTAAATAGATACTACTGCGAATACAAATGCCGTGTAGTATCGGTTAATTGTCTTATTATTTCATTTACTAACGTTTCATCTGACAAGGTGCCTGGCCTAGCTGAAATTCATGACGTCATAATAACTAAATAGTTTCCCAACGCTGTTCCACCATATACAAAAATTGTTTCAACTCATTGCCTAGCAAATAATTGTAATTGTTGTTGTTTTGTGTAATACTCTTGTAAGGATGTCCTGTAATTGGCTACTTTTAATGGCTTCTTAGTTTTAAGTTCTTGAACTGTCATTTTGCTGTTAGATGTCCTTATAAATAAATATATAATATTGTATGTTACCTCAGGTCAAGCCGGTCGCTACACGAACGAAGCAGGCTTCATGTCCTACTACGAGATCTGTGAGTTCCTGAGGGAGGACAACACCACCCTGGTGTGGGACAACGAGCAGATGGTACCCTTCGCCTATAGGGAGGACCAGTGGGTCGGCTTTGATGATGAACGATCCCTCAAGACTAAGGTGGGTTGTTGAAGTTTTAGTTGGGTCTCAAGATGAGGGTTTTGGTCTGTCTGTTGGGGTTTTTGATTTGTGAAATTGGGTAGATGGAGTATAGTGTTGTAGGTGCATAAGTGATTGTTTTTATAGGTAAATTGATAAGGAGTAAAGAAGTGTTAAGTTTATAAAGGGTTTTGTAAAAATGAGAAAAAATGATTGGGATACAGATATTGCTGATAAATTAAGCAAATAACGAGTGTAAAACACAGAAAACAAAAGAAAGATACAAAAATATCTCTTAATTTTCTTAGCACCAATTATGAACCCATAACTTAATAGTCACGAAAAGTATTTTCCAAAATACAGCATTGATCACTCAAACCCTAACTTACTCTAAAAAAAAACCAACCAAGACACAAATCTTAACTATACATATGAATAGGCATTACAATATCTAACAAAACCAACCTTTTTCTCAGATGGCTTGGCTTAAAGAAGAAGGTTTCGGAGGAATAATGGTATGGTCAATCGACATGGATGACTTCAGAGGCTCTTGCGGAACAGGCAAATACCCTCTCATCACAGCCATGAAACAGGAATTGGGAGATTACAAAGTGAAACTGGAGTATGACGGACCTTACGAAGCTTCAAGCCCTAGTGGCCAGTATACTACTAAAGATCGTAAGTTTATTATTTTGTATATAGATTTACAACGTAGGTATAGAATTTTGATTTATTGAGATAGGACTGGGTTGTATCTCTATAAGTTACTGATATCGCAAAGTATGTATATTGTTTGGTAAGGAAAACATCTTAAAGAAACTTACTCATTATGATTTATAACTCGATAGGTAAAAGTGATAATGAGTAAGGTTGATTTACTACTCGATACGATTGGTTCCGGAATCTGGTGTTACGTGATCAATCTTTTGAGATGGATCTGTGTTTGTTATTCAAAGATGTACTAGTACTGAGATTCCTCTTCAATATAAATATTACTATTCCAATTCCATATAAATTTACTAAAGTAATCTTAAGGATTATTTTTTTATTATTTCGTTACGTGCACAACTTTTTGTTACATAAACAGCTATTTATTATCAATCTTCTTCCACCAGCCAACGAAGTGACCTGCGAGGAAGAAGACGGCCACATCTCCTACCACAAAGACAAGGCCGACTGCACCATGTACTACATGTGCGAGGGAGAGAGGAAGCACCACATGCCATGTCCATCAAACCTCGTGTTCAACCCCAACGAAAACGTCTGCGATTGGCCAGAAAACGTCGAAGGTTGCGCCCACCACACCCAAGCGCCCCCTACCCGGTAGATTAGCATTTGACTCCAGTTAAAATTGCTTTAAAGCCTTAGTTTTCGTTCGTAATTACCATATTCTAAGTTACTGGACGCAAATGGGATTGTGAAGTTAAATTATTTTGTCAGTCTGCAAGCATTGATCCTGTCGAATGCTTTTCACGTGTCAAAGAAAACACTAAATTGGAGATCTTAGCAAAATTTTTAAAAATTCATTCGCTTTTTGACATAACTTTTTCTGATAACAAAGATTGTTTACTTAGCTTTTTGATTGTTTGTATGTGGTTCTGAAGGAAGGAAATTATTCGAATTTAATGAATATCTTTTTTTAGATGTTTTTTTATTTATACTCAATCGGCTACGATCACTGCCTTGATAACTGCCAGAATTTAAAGTGTTAGTTAGGATATCGTCAACAAAGGTGTAATGTAACATTATCTTTATGTGGACTTAATAAATCTAGGAAGTATTTTTAAAGGATAAGCCTGTAAATATTGTATTTAGATTTAATTATTAAATGTTACTTTACGAATAAATTTTACACAAAATTTTGATGTTTTCATTTCACCTACCCATTCTAAAGAAAATATTGACTATATCATACATCATATCATTTGTTGCCCATTCTAAAAAATAGACAGGTTTCATCACATTATTTACTTTACAGTATGGTCTTGCGAATGGTAATAACGTTGAAATTACATACCTACATGTTTGTAATTTCCAAATAAGGTTGAATAATGAGAATCCCAAATGTAAATACATACTTTAAGTGATGATTAACCTTTGTATCTTCAATTTTGAAATTTGTTCCATCTGACAGATAGTCGGGTACGCAGCGTGTCACATAGAAGGTTAGTACTTTTGGGTAAGGAAACAGAGATTTGTCAGGATCATCAAGGTGATTTATAATCTCTGCCTATCTTGATACTAGTATGAAAACTGTATACGTAACGCTGTATGTGTAAATATGTATGAAACCTATAAAACAATGCTAACTAGCTGTGGTTCTTCATATCGTAAAACTAAGGTACTAGGGATATATGGAATCCATTGGGTGATGGGCTAGCAAATAATAACCTATTAGCAATATTCCATATGATATCACAACCCCAATATTCGAGTTAAGAAGTGACTGAAAAACGTGAATATCGTATGTCTGAAGTTCTGTCCATCCCATAGGGAATTAAAAGACGTAAATGTATGTATAGTATATGTTATGTATATATGTAAGCAAACTCGTATATACTAATAACGGGATTACCGGACTAGACCCTTGCAATGTCATTTTTAATTATTCCATACATACATACGCTTCACGACTTGTGTATACACACTCCCTTTTTATTATGGCGGGGTAACCAGAGGCATGAGTGCCCATCTCCGAAATTTCGAAGGCATGTTAGGTATGAGTCATTCGAAGCCCGCGTATTACTAGATAGACAGCACCCAACGTGATAGGTAGTGAACCGTTTTGCTGTATATAGGAACTGACTATTACCTATCCTAAGGGATAGGCAGGTTTCCTCACGACGTTTTCCCTCACCGTTAGCGACTGTAAATTATGTACGTAAATGAAAAACACATATTTAAATTTTATTCATTGGTACATGCCAGTCGGGATTCGAACCTAGGACCTTTCTTCTTTTTTATTATTAACGGTTTTATCAAGTCAAACTAAACCCCTCCTATTTCTAAGACATAGAAAACGCCATTGATTCTTAGACAGCTGGTTACAAACTACAAATCCTAGACCAGCACAGTCACGAACTAATCTCACTAGAAGAACAGTTACTCGCGATCTGATTAAGTAGAAAGTTAGCGCTGGGCAGTGGCCAATAGAGCGAATTGTGCATATCATTGGGGAAATCAACGTCGTTATGGTATTTAGTGCTTGATGCGGAAAGCTATACCTAACTTGTAGATATACTAATCGAGTTTGTTATAACCTGTGGGGTAGTTAGAGTTTGCGTGTCCAATGCTGTATTAACAAATGGCTATTTTGAAATTATTATTCACCATATACTAGGTACTTAAGATATATATATATTATGTACTCAACATGTAATTTGTACGACATATAGGAATAACTAATGTTACAAGTATTGAGAAATTGACAACATGTACAAGTATTGACTAGGTATATTCTATGATTGTACGTTGATGTATGATTCAAATTACATGTAAACGATATTCACGTTTCTTACCTTACTTACCCTAAGAAAACCTTAATTCTCAACTGTGTCTCCATTAGGAATCGAACCTGGGACATTAGGATTAGCATTCAGGTGGTTAACCAGAAAACCTCAAAAAAATTCTCAACTGTTTCTCCATTAGGAATCGATCCCGGGACATTAGGATTAGCATTCAGGTGGTTAACCGTTCATGCTACGGGAGTCGTTGTCTAGTATACGGCCTCCGTAAGAAAAAAATTGTGTTTTAATATATTTAAAATCAGAAAAAAGCCATATCTGCTCAATTTTTTGTAGAAATTTAGCTTTAAGGAATTCGGAGATACCATAGGTATACAATAGGCTTCCACACTACGAAGCAGAATATAGTAAAAACTCGCAATTATCTCAGTTTGACCAAAATGATAGATGTGCCCTTCTCTCGTACGACGACGGCTGTATACATATGTATGTATGTTTGCGTGTATGTTTGTATGTATGCTTACAATCCAGGACATACGCATTTAATGAACTTCTTGCTAAGGTTCCCGTTAGGTGGCGCCGCCCTGCTAACCTAGTCCCTCCTAATTGCTACAAAGTAGTTGCATTTCTTCACAGGTATTTAGAGTGGACATTATGTGCTAAGTTTGCCTGAGTAAATACTGTAATAACTATGTAAATGTATGTAATTTTCGTGTCGTATCTAATTCAATTTTATCTTAAAATCATAATTATAATAAATTATAAGTTTAGTTTAATCTTCATTTATTTAGTCTTATTATTTTGATTTATTCATTTAAGAAAATAGAATTTAGTTGTAAAATATTATTTTTTTCGATAAGTTAGCAATTAGTCTCCAAATATATTACAAAAGTGACAGAAAACTTATTTTGTATCTCTATTTTTATTTATACAGACAAATAGAACTCATTTTCTCTGCCTAGCTCTTTAGGTACACGAGCACAATTAATATATCTCTGTATTACTAAAGACAGCATACTCGTTATATCTCCGAAACTCAGTCCACTCCAAAAGAGATAGAAAGTCATTAGTATTTGTGTCCATTTAACCACGTATCGTTAATTGTATCTCGTTAACCGAGTATTGGTTTTACTAGCACAGATTTCCCAAAGGTATTGCCTGTAACTGTACCATGCGGATCTGGGATTCAATTTAATGTAATCAGCTGCTAGCATATTATGTTAAAATGTAATGCAATGTGAATTCGACGTAGCTCAGTTGTTTAGGGCTTGACTCTGTATCAGTGGTACAGGGTTCAAATCTCGCTGGAGCATGTACCAATGGAAATTATGCTTTAGGAATTTCTATGTACATTTTCGTAATAAAAATACATTTACGAAATGCGTTGAAAACTACGGTGAGGGAAAACATCGTGAGGAAGCCTTACTGGTCTCCAAACAGGTAATAGTTACTACTTGTAAATAGCGACAAGGCTTACCACCTATCACATTGAGTGCTGACTATCTGGTTAACACGTAGGTTTGAGGTGGCCATAGAATTACCACCTTCGCAATTGCGGATATGGACACCTGAACCTCTGACTAAACCGCAAGGGTTAATGGTTGTGAATGCGTTTGTCACACAGACCTCTATAACCCTAGATGCCGCAAATGCACTCATTTCTATGAAAACCGCGCGTGCCGAAATATGCGTAGGTATTATGACGTCACAGCGGCGATTTAGTGATGGGAAAATACTCGCGCATCAAAACGATTCAACGGAGTGCGACGCATAATAGTACAAATTATTGGTGCCAAATAAAACTTCAAATGTGATTATGAAAAGTTTATTCATGTTAGATATTGTTATGTTATATAAAATAGTTTTAAGTTAATCTAAAGTTACTATTAAGTAGGTATATGATTGGCTTAGTGGTACACACAAGTGACTTATCTAATTAATGAGACTTATTTAATTATTCTTTGAACCAAAAAACATAATAAAAAATAATTTGTAAAAACCAATTAATTTGCCCCGTAGCATCAATCCACCTTTCTTTAATATAGGGGTCGCTTGGAAACCTGTAATGAAAATTTACTTTACGTTATTCTAATTCTTAACAAATAAATACAACATCAACAAATTGTACAAACATAATTTTCTTATAATTTTAATCAGTTAGAGTACCTATTTGTAGTTTTGAAATCCATTCGAATCGACAACCATAACTGGAATCGATTCATGTGCACAACACTATTTGCCTATTTGGTACGATGAATGAGAATAACCTCTGTACCACGAAGCGCAACTACCACTGAAAGTATCGATCGATTCCGTGTTCACTGCTTGTTTTATATGAACTGATACAACACCTTTGGAACTAAATGCAGCAATGTAATTTAAACGCGTAGTATGCACACATTTACATGTATTTTGGTGGTTTACATAGTAATAGACACAAATAAGATAAAATAATTGATTTATAAATAAAATACGCACAATTAAATAACAAATTTACTTACCGGTGAAAAGAAATATTTCCATGATCTCGGCTTACTTTTCTTGAATCATTTTTACAAGATATTACGGCACAACTAGGCATTTTTCTGAGGAGCGCTTCACGTTCGCCAACGATGACGGTCGGGACGGAACTAAATGTACGCAGTGATCAATGATCAACCTTTTGACACGCAAAGTACGTACACTTGCGGTATCTAGGGTTATAGAGGTCTGTGGTTTGTCATAATTATGTTAAAATCTAGTTCTCTTAAAGGATTAGAAGTTTACTGTGAAATGATAATATTTTGGAGAATCTCGCGATTTAAATTACATACCTACTTAATGTTAACAACCTGGGAAATCTAATATCTACTTGATCACCATTGATATTAGGTTCAGGTTTATGATGATAAAATTATGGAATATCGTTAATATGGTAGCAGTCCAACGTTTAAAATCTCTTCCATTGACCTCTAGTCTCTTAGTCGTCTACTATGACATGACTAAAATTAACCCATTGATACCGAACAGAAGAAGATTACCCAAGGGAAATATTGTAAATGAATTTAACTCACAAAGAGACTACCATTATATAACATTGGACAAATAAAATTGCCATTTACTTTAGCGGATACGTAAGGATGTGTTAAGTGTATTAAGAAGTAACCACAATCTTTAAGTAAGTGTCGCAACATGAAAAGGGTAAGACTCAAAGACTTATAAATCATTGCAATATTATATTATATCAAACTCTTCATTAATATCACAGATTCTCCTCCGCTTTCCTCAAAGTTTCGAGGAGCTTCGGCTGGTAATATGGCACGTAGTCTTGCGACAGGATATAGTCCACGTGTGAAAAATCTTCCTTGGGCACCGTGTACAATTCCACCACCTCTGCATTCACCAGATTCTTGGACAACTCCTCTGTGTCTTTATTGTAGACCCAGGAATCTTCTACGGCACTTTGTAGGTAGACCTTTGTGGTGATCTGGCTCAAGTCGTATTCTGGTGCTGACAGCGACTTGTATTTGGACAAGTTTTCAATGGTACCGTAGTCGTATCTTTGGAGCTTCTTGTTTTTGGTCAGCTGTCCGTAATGCAGGAATTGCAGGATGGATATGCCAGTTGGTGTGTGAGCGTTGATTGTGGGTAGTAAGGTCTGGAAGTAAAAGTTTCAAAACTTAACCGGCTGCCTTACTTGTCCAACCGCTATTAAACCAGGTTACAGGTGTAAATAATAATATGTAGAGTAAAAAATATACGCTAGCTATGTTGTGTAGGGCGCCCCCCTGCTAGTTTCGATGACCTGAAAAGGATCGCTGGTAGTGGTTGGCTGAGGGCCACGAGTGATCGTGTTTTGTGGCGTAACCTTGGGGAGGTCTACGTCCAGCGATGGACTAACATAGGCTGATTGATTGATGTTGCAATCTTCTTTCGACACATACTCTAAAGAGAGAAAGTAAACGGTGATGAGCCTTAGACAAATCTATTAGAAAAAAATTACAAATCTGTTAAAAGACATATTATGGCCTAACTTTGAAAAGGGGTAGGTACTTCACAAAGTTTCCTCACCATAGAAATGATTGCATTAAAAATATATCTATTCCAAATATTTAACGTCAGTTTATGAATGCTTACACTGTTAGTGACGTTGAGCCGTTGTCCGAACAACAAAGGTAGAAAGTAGCAGGCAGGTTGGAAGATGGATCCGTCAGGACAGGCTACGGCTCCAAATTCCTTCTGCACAGAGCGGTTGATGGCGATCTCTGGCTTGCCCAGGAGGGTGAAGAAGAAATTCTAGGGAAAGAACAAAAAAAACAATAAAAATATGACCCAACAAATCTCAGAAATATTTTGAATTAAAATTTTAGAAACACTTCTTTCGTAGAGTTTTGGAATATTTTAACCTGCTTATTCTTCTTAATGGAATAGTTTCAATAGTCCAAGATGACACTAAAACACTACCTGTCACATTTATTTCAGCAATTGCTAGTAAAAGGTTATATAATTTTTATCATAATTTACTCCCTCGCAGTTGTGGACGGAAAAGCAAGTTTCGAACGTTGCAAGACAGAATGGAAATGATTGTATGCATAAAGAAAACCATGTGACTCAAACTTACATACAAGATGCTTCTAAATTGACCGAACGTTTCAATGATGATATTGTTATTGTTGGCAAAGTTAGCAGCAGGAGCCAGTCCTTGGTAAGAGATGAACTTGTCGTTGTATTCAGGGTGCAGAGTGGCTGCAGCTATGAAGGTGGACCCTCCTTGCGAGTGACCTGGAAACAACCGAGATTATATATTGACTAGTCTAGTCTATTAGGGATGTAAAAGTATATGTTTAGGTGTATGGTTAAATAGACTAATTTTGCTTTTAAATCTATCAGGATTAAGGAATGCTAAAAGATATATGAGATTATAAAAAACAGCGGATAGTTTCTTTAAAATTTTGTTTCTTCGACAAACTACTTTGATTAATATCAAAATGAACAACGCATATAAGCCACTCATACTCTTAAGCTAATGGCAGAAAGCGAATAGAATAAAAATAAGAAATATTATTTATATCAAAAGGAATCGTAATGTATCGTCATCGTTTAAAAATGTCACGTAACTTAGCGAATGCCATAAAATTGGATTGAAAACTCTTTAAGATCAAAACTCTTAGACAAGTGTTTTAGCCACTTGATTCTCACCGATATAGTGAAGCTTTGTCTGTCCAGTAGCGTTCAAGATGTAGTCCACCATCGCAGGCACGTCGTAGTCACCCATCTCGTCCCAGCTGAACTTCCAGAAGTCTGCATCTTTATCGGGGTCCAAAGTGGTGTGGTTCCTGGAGTAGTAGCTGCCTCTGCAGTTGGCCAGCCATACGTCGTAACCCTCTTCTGCTAGTTTGTAGCCTGTATGCGTAAACAGGTAAGATACGTTAGTTCAATAATTTCTTTAAAAAGTAAAATCTTGTTACATATCAGATGTTGTAGCAGTATTAACTTAAGATGGAACTGTTCAATAAGTTAATTGTATCGCCGGGGTTCATATATATCTTAATGTCTATGTTTAATGCATATTTACACCGCGTCTGTTGATTAAAGAAATGTGGTATCGAATTGAAAAATCCTATATTTCGAAAAAGAAACTGAATGTGCTTGATATGAACGACAAAATAAATGTAACACAGGAGTGCCATTCCCAATAATCTTACGAATCGAAAAAAAAAAAGTTAAAAAAAGACTTCTTAAATTTTCTATCAATTTTTCAATCTTAAACCATTGTCAGCTTAAATCCATCTAGCTCATAGTAGATGGAATAGTCCAAAGGCTAAAATAAATGTATTACCTATTCATTCCTTTCCTGGACTTTTGTAGACCCATAAATTCACGATAGTTAAATCTTTATCACTATGATGATGTTACGATAGTGTAAAAAATATATTACAATTGGTATTCCAATCGTCCTTACCCATAGAGTAATCAGGTCCTAACACCAGAAAGTCAGCAGCAGAAGAAAAGAGTCCATGAACTATGAGTGTTACTGTCTTGTTCCCTGAGCTGGTGTTGTTGACCTTCCCGTGGGGGATGCGGTGCATCTGCAGGATGTAGCCATCGTCAGTGGTGACGAAATGGGACTCCACGGGGTAGCCGTACTTAGTCACCAGCTCGGGCTGAAAAAGTAACAAGAACATTTTAGCAACAACTCTACTTTAGTGTCGAACTTAAATGTGTATCAAAATATTGGTAGGAAGTGTGATGAAAGAAAATGGAGTAGATAATTTAAATAAATATATAAATTTTAACAAAGAAAGAAATCAAAGGTACATTTGTACCATTTTAATGAAAGATGGATATGAAGATATGAAGGAAGGGAAATGCAAAATTTCTGTGTCCTTAAGAAAGATCTTGGATATTTTAAAACTATAATATATAATATAATAGTGGCAAACAAAATTAATGATGATGAAACGAAATGATGAATATCATGGTTAGGCTCTAATAGGAAGAAAAGTGTAGCTTCAATGAGCCAGGCACCATTTTCACCTTTTATTTTCAACTTACCACATCCAAGCTAGCATCTTCTATAGCATTTTGCGAGGCTTCACTCGTGGCTTGTACGTCGGAAACACCTAAAGCCAAGGCTACAAGAAGTAGGTATCTCGACATCGCCATAGCTGCGACGACTTCTCTCTCCGAAGACTGGTGAAGATCCAGCCGAAATTTTCAATATATATACTTTTTAGACTACACGGTGTTTCAGGCAAACAAAACATAATCTTATCTATTGTAATGAAAATGAACGTATTTGAGATTTTTGTGTATGGGAGTTAAAGACAAAAATTATCAAAAGATTGTCTCAAGGTCTCACGTGGAACTTAATATTAGTTGAAGATTAAAATGTAATAAAAGGGCGGAGTATTCATTTGTTCTACTGAAAGGTAGCTTGTACTTATAGCTCAGATAGGGAAAATTGTAGAGGTGGCAAATTTATTTAAGTAGGTAATGAATTGTTTATTTAGTTTTATAACATCATGTCACGCGGGTTTTTCTTTTGTAGGGCGTTTCTGCTCATGCAATATTTGTGTTGCAGAAGAGAGCCAGTCGCGCGATCTACAGTCGCTCGGTGTGTGTAAAACAAATATACGAAATATAAACCTAGGTTTAGGTTTCCATCTCCGCAATTGCAAAGGTAGTGAAGAATGGCAGGTAATTAGTTTAAGTTAGCAATTGCGAAGGTAGTAATTCTATGGCCACCTCGAACCCACGTGTTAACCAGATAATCAGTACTCAATGTGGCTGGTGGTAAGCCATGTCGCCATTTACAAGCACTAACTACCTGTTCGGGAAACAGGTAGGTTACATCAGGATGTTTTCCCTCGTCGTATTATTCGATGCATTTCGTAAATGTATTTTTATTACAAAATTTTACATTCATTAAACTTTCCATTGGAATATAGAGTATAATATACTAGTATATATATATATATATACTAGTATATATATATCCTGCGTCGATACTCTGGCGCCTTCTCATCTTTCCGGTTCGGCTACGAGGGCGGGTGACGCGGCTTCGGGTGCGGAGGCGTTGAAGCAGCGAAAGTACAGCGGTGTTACTACTGAGTATCACTTCGTGCCTTTTGCTGTGGAGACCCTGGGCCCGTGGGGTCCGAGCACGAAGTCTTTTGTAAAGGAGGTCGCTTCCCGTTTGGTGGAGGCCAGCGGGGACTCAAGGGCCGGTGCGTATTTCGCCCAGCGCATCAGCATAGCTGTGCAACGGGGAAATGCCACCAGCCTTCTTGGGACACTTCCTGCCACTGCCAGTGATTTGGCAGATATATTTTATTTGTAAATATTTTTAGCTTTAAGATTTTATTTTATATTTATCAGTTTATTTTCAACTTTATTCATCTAGATATTATTTTGATTTATTACCTCATGTAAATATTGTTTAATAAAGTGAATTAATAACACGCAAAAAAAAAAAAATATATATATATATAGTATAATAAACAGAGTCGAAGTCAACTCTGTACCCACTGGTACAGTGTGAAGCCCCAAACAACTGAGCTACGTCTAATTACATATACCTAATATATGTCCTAATGTATATCCTCCAGAGAGTCCCCTGGCCGTTTTGACCATTTCGCAAGTTTGATTTTACGATGGAAACTCTCGGAGAACTTCCTTTCAGTCCTCTCTTTTGCTTCTAACTAATTTCGCTACAACAACATTTTCACTCTCTTTTTCAATTCTTTAAATAGTAACAATTTCCGTTCATGATCTATAACACAGGTTGCTTTATTGTTACCCTTACTTGCCAACAAATCCTGCAATACTTTTCTTTTATCTTTCACTACCTTTCTTATTTCTTCGTCCCACTTTAGAACATTATTCCTTTGGCGGAGCGTTCGTCCTCTTAAGCTGACCACCAAATGATGATCCGTTACCACATACCCGATACACTCTGGCGTCCACCACAAAATTATATTTATTTCTATTATTGTATGTTGTATGATAATGACAGAATTTTTGATAAAAAAAGTTTTGATTCTCTGATCATATGATATGATTATATGATGATTTATAAAAAGATTTTCTTTTCAATAACATCTTTTCAGCGTTTATTAAATGTATCATTAACAAAGTATTTCAGGTATAGTAGGTAAGGTAGGGTAGTGATAGGAGTAATAAGGAAATTATTTAATGTAAGATTGTGTGACAGAGTACGAAATAGCGTGATCTCTCTCACTCTTTGACGTAATATTTGAATTATACACTTCACGGTGCTTATGAAAAACAAAACATTGTATTAGTATTGTAATGCAAAATTAATGTAGTTTATTATATTTAGATTTTGTATGGATCTATATATAAATGTTATTTTTGTTTGTAAGGAAAATATACCAAAAATAGTCTGGAGGTCATGTACGGAAATAATGATCAAATATTGAATTGGAACAAAGCTAAGGCAGATTTTCTTTTGTTCTATTGAACAAGATGGATTCAAGTACCCAATAAGAAAATTGTTTAGATTCAATATTGCGTGGGTAGTAAAAAGACATATATTCAGTGGCGATTAAGGTATTTTGAAATGATTTATATTTTATCGTTTGATAACAGTCATTTACAGATATAATAATAATAATATTCGGACATTATTACACCAATTGAACTAGCTCCTTGGTAAGTTTGTGACCCTTAGTCAACGTACATTTAATAAATGTATACATATTATTTATAGATAAATACATAATATGTATACATTTATTAAATGTACGTTGACTAAGGGTCAATACATATATAGCATATATAATTATATATATTGATTATAATCAACGACCAGACTGAAAAGCAGTACAAAAGTGTAGTTCTTAACTCTGTCTCCACAGGGAATTGAACCCGACACCTCACGATTAGTGTTCTGGTGTTTAACCGATCGCGCCACGGAGGTCGTCAAGGATGTGCTGATTGTCTTGTCCTAGTAAACGTTCAATACAGTATAGCTTTGTAGTTCAGTTCCATAGATCATCACTACAAAGTTAAAAAAAAAGTCGCTTTCTCAGTCCCTATGTCTCTTTGTATGCTTAAATATTTGAAACTACGCAAGGGATTTTGATGCGGTTTTTTTTAATAGATAGAGTGATTCAAGAAAAAGGTTTATATGTATAATAACATCCATTAAATAGTAGAGTAGGCTATATATTTTATACCCGTGCGAAGCCAGAGCGGGTCACTAGTTTTCTATATTTCAAACATTTCTATGTTTTTTCACAAATACAGAAAAATATTCTTCGGTTAAAACAAATGTAAACAATTTTTATTTGTTAGTGATATGAGAATTATAGAACGTAATAAAACGTATTTAGATCATAGTTCATTATTTTATCACCATAGTATCACCTCATGTAGTAAATCTAGCTTAATTTTCAGTACATGGCAGAATTGGTGCTGCATCGTATACTGAGGCAGCACCTTTTCACTGCATCTAGGTTTCCATTTTATTTGATTATGGTTGTGTTTATATGCAGTGAACAAACTATTTTTCTCTCTTTTTTTAATGACTAAATCGGTATTCGGGAACATGGAACCTGTCCCGTAGATTTAGAATTTCATGACAAAAGTAATTTCGATGAGAAAATGTTATCTAACCGTAATAGCAAAGATAAAGACAAACTTACTATTTTGCAAGGGAGAGAGATATGTCTTTCGTTGACTGTCTCTTTGATGTATTTCCTAACTGTGACTTTGAACACATCCATGGCGCGATCGGTTAGCCGCCTGAACGTTAATCGTAAGGTCCCGGGTTCTATTTCCGGTGGAGGCACAGTTAAGAATTACGCTTTTCTACTGCTTTCCAGTCTGTCTGTTGATTATATACGCTATATATGTATTTATGTATGCATGATAAGTATATATTTCTTAAATCGACGTTGATAAATACCCTTAACACAAGTGATAAATCTACTTATCAAGGGGCTAGTTCAATTGGTGTAATAATGTCCAAATATTATTATTATTAACTGTGATATTGTATAATATTGCCATAAAACTCTTGCTTTATTAGATGACCTTTTTACAACAATCAGTATCATTTAGCTTCGATTGGTAGACGTTGGTTTAAAAATACAAACGATTTCTGCAGTTCATCATTGTTTGTACGGATTTACCTTTCTAATCGGTTCCTTAACACTAATTTAAAATACATATACTAATAGGTTGATAAAGTTGGTATAAAAAAATAATGTTCATTGTCACTCTTTACTGCTTGAAAATGTCTACAACAATTAATCTTCAGACGCTATCAACATTTTCAATAATCGCTTCTAGTAAATTTGCGCGTAACGTTATGTCCGGATGTTTTACGTATCAAACATGCATATAATTACATTCTTTTCAAGTCCCAGGTTATCATGTATCATAGATAGCTGTCAAGATGTAGGTTGATACTATCTTTAATCTTAAATTACACTTGATATCATCTCTTTAATGACTTGTTTTTCGATATCGCCATCTTTCTATTGGCCCTAATGACATTAAAATTAATATTGACATTGCTAATAATATTCCTATCTACTGTCATTAAAGCTAGTATCTGTAAATAGTGATGAACTGACTACCTGTAATGTTGGATAGAATAAAATTATACGGAAAGAATAGTTTCGCAATGATACTCAAATTTCTGGTATACCCATAAGGGTGTAAAAACGTGAAGTGTATGTTTTTCTGTAAAAGTTTGTGAAAAACTTAGTATAACTAAGTTTTGTAAATTTTACCTTATAGATATTTTTACACACTCGCGATTTATACTCATTTTATTTACTATGTGAGACCGGGTCATATCACGATAAATTGATAAAGATATACCTTTATATCACTCGACGTTTCGACCCAGTTGCATAGGCCGTGCCGCACAAAGATCCCGATGGAGAGAAATGCAGGAGGCATACGTCCAACTATGGACACAACATTGCTGAAGAAGAAGAAGAAGGCCGTGATTGCGGGAGGATAATATAAATGTATCTATACCTTTATTAATTTATCGTGATATGACCCAGTCTCACATAAAAAATGAAATATTACCTTATACTACACAACTACATTTTTATTGAAGTACTTACAATACAATTCTTAGCAAAATTTCCAATGCTATCTAAGCTATCGCTTAGAATACCTTTATGTAAGTAATACAACTACTTACATACTTTTGAAGACATAGCTCTGCTTAAAAATGTTAAGAAAAACCACTAAACCTTGAATCTTATACAGTTGACCGATCTTCCATCATTGTTAAGTGAACCAAGGAATTGAAATGAAGTTTTTTTACAACAAAAATCGAACCTATTTATATTTTTTATCAAATGTTTTAATGAGACAAGATCTGTAGATGTTATTCAGTAATAGAATTTAAGAAGAGTTAGTTAAGTTAATGGCTTATTAAGTGATGCGTCAATTAAAATACCTTTCTATGTTCAAGTATTATATGTACATTATTTCAACAAGTTATAACTTAAATATACATACACATCACGACTGATTACCTGTAGAGAGGTAGGTAGAGATCACGGATTCCCATTTGTCCCGATCCTGACATACTACTTTCGCTTCATTGACACTTATACACACTCGGCGGTTAAAAGTACTTCTAATATAGGTACTAATCGAGTTGTTAGATTATATAAGACTACATTCACATCAAAATCAAGGAAAGTCGAAAAAGAACCTCTATGTTTTCTCTTATTAGACGAGAACCTAACCTTTTAGCTTTATTCCAGGAAATATTACTAAAGTCCAATCCAGTTCATTCCAGGATTTTAGCTGCAATCATTATCGTTCACCAGATTCTTTGCACCAATTTTCATCTCTTTATCTTGTTTGGGTCGGTGGAACATACTCCTCGCTTGCATTCTCTTCTATCAGCTGTCATGAAAAGTAAGGGAGTGACTCCAGAAATACAGTTTTTTACTCAATCCATCTTTATTTTTCTGGACTTTCTATTCCAAAACTAACATCTATACCCCAATATATACATACATACTTACTCTAATTAATGTTTATATGTTTTACTTCTTTTGTTTTGACATTTTAGGATCCCAGTCTAATACTTTCGTTTAGTATTTGTCTTTTGTTAATCATAGTTTTGATTGATTGAGTTTTTGAACCTAATAATAAATAAATAATATAACTAGCACCTTTTCCCAAATTCCCATCTACACTTTTACAACTAGTACCAATATAGATACATCTACATAAATATCGCACATCCGCCAATATAGTGTCATAAATCAAAATCTTTCAAATTTTAAAAAAGTAAGCCACTGTTGTTAAAATTTCCTGTATTTTATTCTACAAAAACACCACATTTCTAGTTCCACAAAAAACCTCTAGATGGCGTTGTGATGGTATAATATTATAGAAGATTGTCCCCCGCCCTTCCTCAAACAGTGTTACATTTCGCTTTGTGCAAGCGATATCTCCGTTAAATTTGATAAAAAGTGTCACAACTCGAAAAACATATTATGTTGATATGAAAGACTTTCCCAGACTATACTATCAATGAATGGAATGCAACTTGAGATTTATCTTAGCAATTTTTATCTACGCTTTCGTTGCAAAATCTAGGTGAAATATGTCAAAATAGATACTCGAACTATCTTTTGAACCACTCATACTATTGTAGAAATCTACGAGAATATTGAGAGATAAATAAACTGACCCTTGCTAATTTGGGACTTAAAAATATACCGCTTTATTACCGTACGGATGTTGGTTCTTCTTCGAATACATACATTACGACCACAATTGACGACCTCCGTGGCGCGATCGGTTAGACACCTGAACGCTAATCGTGAGGTCCCGGGTTCGATTCCTGGTGGAGGCAGAGTTAAGAACTACGCTTTTCTTCTGCTTTCCAGTCTGGTCGTTGATTATATATGCTATATATGTTTTTATCTACATGTAATATGTAAACATTTCTTAAATATAAGTTGACTAGTACCCTTAACGCAAGTCTTAAATGTACTTACCAAGGGGCTAGTTCAATTTGTGTAATAATGTCCAAATATTATTTATTTATTATTTAATAGCAATGAGGTCGTAATGACGGTGACCAAGCATTTAATACTACTATAAGACTAAGGAATTAGGGATTGGTTGAAAGTTTTGCACAATAAATTAACTATAATCAATCAATATTTTATATTAATTCTATCACAACCCTAATATTAACTGTAAATACGACCAAAGAGATATTATGTCTCCTACCAAAAGTGACCTAGAAAATATACTATCTCCGTGGTTCTGTTCACCCAAAAGGGATTAAAATACTTGTATGTATTAATATGTATGTATGAAACATCATACATCCTTTTCACAAGAGATAAAAGGACTTTAGTATATAATAATAATATTTTATTTGACACTATTACACCAATTGAACTAGCCCCATGGTAAGTTCATTTAAGACTTGCGTTAAGGGTACTAGTCAACGTGTATTTAATAAAATATATACGTATTATACATAGATAAATACATATATAGCATATATAATCAATAACCAGACTGGAAAGCAGAAGAAAATCTTCGTTCTTAACTTACCTCCACCGGGAATCGAACCTGGACCTCACGATATGTACGAGTATGTATGTTACCATAACTAGTACCGCATGGTCGAACGAAGAGTTAACAACCACATAAAACTACTAGTTGCATTCAGAATAGTGTAAGAAACACACGTGGGGACACGCTGCGTAAATATTGATACGAAAGGCTTATAACTAATAGCCAAACGACTGTAGTGTAGTGTAGTAAGTGTATTAACGACTGAAGAATCGATTTTTATATTGGATTATTGTTACTGTGTTTTTAAATTTTGTTAATTAATCAATTACTAATTTAAAATTAAATTTCATTTGTAAAATTTTTAATCGTATTTCAGTAACATAATTTTTAAGATATTTTACCTTTAGGCAGTAATTTATTTACATAAATTAGTCCCAAAAACTTATTCAAATAAATAATAATCCAAAATCACTAAATAACCAAAAGTTTAAGCTCAGTTTACATTATTCTGGAACAAATAGTAAAGTGAAAAAGGTGTTTCTCGAAATAGTGTTCTACGAAGTGAAATTAGCCATTCGTATTGATCAAGATGCTGTCTTAGATACTCGGTCACGTGATCTCAGGAATGTTAAGACTATAATAAGTAAGTAGATGAATTAATATTTCAATTTATATTGCTCATTACATTATTTATTACTGTGCTAATGCTTGGTTATAGATACAGGCACGGTTTATATGATGATTAATAACAAGCGGGACTTATCGCGTATGTTTTTATATAATAAAGTTACCTTTATTAACCCGATGCTATGATATTATATAAAAACATACACATTACTTACTTACTTACATATACATTACTTTAATATATAAAAAAATACGCGATAAGTCCCGCTTGTTATTAATCATGAGTTTAAATCGCGAATCTTTTAAAACTATAGGTATATATGATACACATACATACACATCACGCCTGATTCTCTGTAGAGCGGTAGGCAGAGATTACGGAACCCTTTAGTCCCGATCCTGACAGACCACTTTCGCTTCATTGACACTCATACACCTCTAACACACTCGGCGGTTATAAGTACTCCTAACATCATCCTTTTTCAATATGGTATAATAGTAACAGGCAAGGTATATATTCGTTCTATGTTATATACATAGACATACGCGTTCATGACCATTAACCCTTGCGGGGAAGTCAGAGGTTCAAGTGTCCATCTTCGCAATTGCGAAGGTAGTAATTCTATGGCCAACTTGAACCCACGTGTTGAGCAGATAGTGAGTACTCAATGTGACAGGTGGTCAGCCATGTCGCCATTTACAAGCACTATCTTTTACCTGTTTGGGGAACACGTAGGTTTCCTCACGATGTTTTACCCTTACCGTAGTTCGGCGCGTAACTGAATAGCTAACTAGCTGCAATTCTTCTCGGATTGTAGTAGATAAGATCGAAAAGCAAATTGGCTAGTATTATGAAATTAATATTCGAGTACTGCGGTAGTTTGGACATGTTATACAGAAATGTAGATTGAATTTAGGTATAAAAGTACATAGGTAAAGTAAAAGGGGTACGTAGTGATACTGAATATAAATTGGTCATAGACAGAACAGTGTTAACATTCATATTTCATTAGTTTAGAATAGATAAATTATAATAAGGCGAGAGAAGTTCCCATAACCGCCGAGTGTGTATAAGAAAGTGTAATATGGCAATAAAGCGAAAGTGATCTATCATATTCGGGACAAATGGGGATCCGTGATCTCTGCCTAAGCCCTTACAGGGAATCAGGCTTGATGTATATGTGTGTATATACATATAATAATATGTTTTTATAAATGTTTTGACTTGTAATTATAGTACTGTACTTGTACTTATGTTGAATAAAAACATTTGAGTTTGTACTAGCTATAACTATGACAAAAGATAAACACGTTCACGATCATTAACCTTTGCGGGGTAGTCAGAGGTTCAGATGTCCATCTCCGCAATTAAGAAGGTAGTACTCTATGGCCACCTTGAACCCACATGTTGACCAGTTAATACTCAATGTGACTGGTGGTAAACCATGTCGCCATTTACAAGCACTAACTATTACTTGTTTGGGGAACAGGTAGGTTTCCTAACGATGTTTTCCCTCACCGTAATATTCGATGCATTTTGTAAATGTATTTTATTACGAAAATGTACATAGAAATACATTAAACTTCATTTCTATTGGTACATGCTCAAACTGGATTTGAACCCTGTAACCCACTGATACAGAGCCAAGCCCCAAAAAACTGAGCTACGTCGGTTTATATATAGCTATAACAATACTAATTGTCTGAAACTACACAGACAGCTGGATTTCTGTTGAATCCCCGATCGGCACTGCATTGACATAGTACAGTAGTACAGTTTTAAAATGTAAAATATTGTCTTTTGTTATTATTAACTTAAACCTTATGAAAAAGTTGCTGGAACTGCACTTTTAGCGCTGACTGTACATTAAATACAAGCAATATCAATTAATTTGCCACATTTTTATTATTTCAGAAGTTTTCAATACATGAAACATAGATGGCATTATAATTATAGTTTTTTATATTATTTTCTTCGCTTCTATTAGTAGCAGGGTGATGTTATATAGCCTAAAGCCTTCCTCAATAAATGATCTATCTAACATAATAAGAATTTTTGAATTCGAACCAGTAGTTCCAGAGATTAGCGCGTTCAAACAAACAAACAAACTTTTCAGCTTTATAATATTAGTATAGATAATAATTATTATAATATAAGTATTACCTCACTTATCCCTAACTTTAACCACATATATAAGAATACTATATAAATGTTTTAATTTTCAATGATGGTACTGTACTTTATAAAATTATTTATATAAAAATATTTGTGTTTGAGTTAAAATTAGCTTTAACTATGTGAAGGAATAGACAGCTGGATTTCTGTTCAAATCCCCGATCAGCACTGTATAGACATACCTACATTAATATTAACCTTTTGATTAATAACTAGCGGGACTTATCGCGTAAGTTTTTATATAATAAAGTTACCTTATTAACCCGACGTTGCGACGACCATGGCTGCTGCAACGTAGCCGAAACGTCGGGTTAATAAAGGTAACTTTATAATATAAAAACATACGCGATAAGTCCCGCTAGTTATTAATACTGAGTATAAATCGCGAATCTCTTAAAACTAAAATATTTACCTTTGCTACAAATCAAAACCTCTTTATTTTTACCTCCTAAGTCTTCTGTATCCTATTATATGAAGCCTTATATCCTAGCTTGTCTAACAGCACGACGGTAATCCCTTTGGGTACAAACAGACAGTGGGTATTGACCCGTATTAAGTCTATGTTATTTATCAAATACTCTACATTATCTAAAATGTATAGATTCATGTCCTGTATTCCCTTTCGGGGTGGATAGAACCTCGGTGATATAATATCTCCTAGGTCACTGTTTAGTATGAATTAGGGCTTTGATGTTATAACGGAACATTAGTAACAGGGTGCTAGCCTATCGCCGAATCTTTTTACCCCTAGTCCCTTAGTTGCCTCCTACGACATGCCGCAGAAGAGCATGTATGAGAAGGTTAATGGGTGTGAGTGAAAAGAGAGATTTGTTAGTATTGTTCCACGTGGTGATCGATAATCTGCCTATCCCGTTGGGGACGTAGAGGCGTGAATATATGTATGTACAGAGTTTTGGTTACATGATTATTCATATCAAAACTGTAAACATACCTAGCATTTATCTAGCATTACTTACCTTTGGTGATTACTTACCTATATGAAATTATATTGAAAAATTAATTAATTACAATTCCATACCAACTTTAATGTATTTACTAGGTATACTTTTTTTGGTCTTAATATTGACGACCTCCGTGGCGCGTTCGGTTAGCGATCTGAACACTAATCGTGAGGTCCCGGGTTCGATTCCCGGTGGAGGCAGAGTTAAGAACTACGCTTTTCTACTGCTTTCCAGTCTGGTGGTTGATTATATATGTAATATAGTAGGGTAGATATAATGAAAAAAAATTAAATATATATATAAAAAATCGACACGTTCCAATTTTGGACCAATAGGAACAAATGGGTAGCATATTAGTAAAATAATGATGTATAAATAATAATTATAACTAGGCCATTATTACACAAATTAAACTAGCTCCTTGGTAAGTACATTTAAGACTAGTGCTAAGGGTACTAGTCAACGTATATTTAAGAAATATATACATATCATATTATATATAGATAAATACATATATAGCATATAATTATAATCAACAACCAGACTGGAAAGCCGAAGATAAGCGTAGTTCTTAACTCTGCCTCCACCGGGAATAGAACTCGGGACCCCACGATAAGCGTTCAGGTGCTCAACCAATCGCTCCACGGAGGTCGCCAAAAAATCAAAGTCAAAATAAATGGTGAGCATATCATTAGAGCAAAGAACTTAACTTAATAGGCATTGAAATATTTAGTACTAAAAACTTCAAACAAACGTTGCTTACCCAGAGTTTAAGTTACAACTTGAACTTTAATTTCGCTGCAAATTTCCCGCATCCGGCATTTAATGACAAGCTAACTTAATCTTCAACTTAATTTCTATCCGACACTCCGCAGCCATTGCAAATTGACTCCTAGACTAAGGTAATAAAGTCCAAATCAGAATAAACTAGTGACGGAAGAGGTAAATAAGAAATGCTTAAGTGTTAATTTTATTTGCTGTTAGTTAGGAAGCGAATTAATGTATGAAACTTTGATTTGTACGAGTTTGGGACGTAATTGAGTTTAATTAGCTGCTATTCTGCTTGTTAAGGTAACCAAGGGATAGTTATATGGAATATATATGAATTTTGTGATATGATCTATGACTAATATTCCATATAAAAAAAGGGGTGACGTACCTATAACCGCCGAGTGTGTACGAGTGTCAATGAAGCGAAAGTGGTCTGTCAGGATCGGATGAAGCTGTGATATCTGCCTACCCCTTTACAAGGAGTCAGGTGTGATGTGTATGTAGTTAAAAAGTAGCTAGTTTATGTATGAAACTTTGATTTGTGCAAATCTGGTCGTAATTGGGTTGAATTGCTGCGTTTCTTACTTCCTTACGTTCTCGGCATATAGTAGGATTAAAGTTTTAAGCACTAATGAAGTATATTGGGCGATGGGCTAGCAACCTAATACCATTGTTTCATCTGACATCACAAAGCCGTACAATATTCATTCTAATTTCCTAATATTATCATGTAACCGTGGTTCTGTCCACCGGACAAGAATTAAATGGTTTGAAGGTGTATTACTAGTGTCCTCTGGCACCTGAATATACTGAAATCAGCCGCCTTTCTTCTCTTTTATCATTATAAGTAATTTAGGGATTAATAGATGACTTAATAATATTTCTTATAAGGCGATCTTAACTATCCGTTTGAACTAGTCTCTTGGCACGTTCATTTACTGACGTATATTTAACATATATGTTATTTACATATAGATAATAATAGGGCGGTTACGTAGGAGTCGGGCCAATAATAATGACTAGTTGGTAATGGTGACGTTAGAAGTACTTATAACCATGTGTATGAGAAGATGTATGAGTGTCAATGAAGCGAAAGTAGTTTGTCAGGATCGGGACACATGGGGATCCATGATCTCTGATTACCCCTCTACAGGGAATCAGGCATGATATGTATGTATGTGTAATGCTCTAACATATACTCATGCATTTATATCTCTACACAACCGTTACGGAGTAGTCAACATAACTACATTAGCACCACCAACAACCACAGGCACTAACTATTGACTACGCTCAAATTAAATTAATTCGACGTAGCTCAGTTGTTTGGGGCTTGACTCTGTATCGAGGGTACAGGGTTCAATGGAAGTGAACTTTATTGAATTTTTATGAATATTTTCGTAATAAAACACATTTACGAAATGCATCAAATTATACGGCGACGGAAAACATCGTGAGGAAACCTACCTGTTCTTTGAACAGGTAATAGTTAGTGCTTGTGAATGACGATATAGCTGACCACCTGTCACTTTAAGTACTGACTATCTGGACAACATGTGGGTTCGAAGTGTCCATAGAATTGCTACCTTCGCATTGTGGGGATGGAAACCTGAACCTCAGACTACCCCGCAAGGGTTGGTCGTGAATGCGTTTTTGTTTTCAAATAGGCATGTTTCCTCACAGCATCAGGAGCTAGAAACGGTTCACTTTCATGAGCCTGGATGGGCGGCGACGCATTAATAACCCCATTTCTCTAAGAGCAATAACCGTGGTAATATGTGGCTGGCTACGCATCGGTTAGCAGTGGATTTACTTGTTTACATACGTACTAGTGTGATATGGTGCTGAGGATCTGTCTACCTTGAATAGGAATGAAGGTTGTGTATATATGTTTAGGTATGGATGGAAATCCTTTTTGGAGAAATATGTATATATATATTAGTGATCATATAGGACATTAATTCGCAATTGCGGAGATGAACACCTGAACCTTTGACTACTTTACTACCTTCGCAATTGTGTAGAACACCTGACCCTCTGACTACCCCTTAAAGGCAACAGTCGTTAACGCGTTTGTCTTTTTTTCGTCATGAAGGATCCTATAATGTAAATAAATAAACGTATAAAAGGGAAGGTAGAAATCACGGATCTCAATATGTATATAGCTAAACGTTCAGTAGAGGTTAATGTTAGGTTGGGGCTGTTTATTTTGGTGTGAAATTAATATGATTTGTTGATTGTTTATATTAGGTTCATGAATGATACAAAATGAAGGCTAGCTATTGGATTTTCTGTGGATGTGTTATAAGTTAGCCTTATGTTGTAAAATGCTGGGTGACAAAGGTATTCAAAGTAATAGGGTTTGATGGATACAATAAAAATATCCATAAGATTAGATGACGTCAAAAATTCAACAGTTACAACACTAAATATGACTAAGATATGAGATATTTGCTAAATTGTGTCTACAATTAAGAGGACAGAATGCTAACTGCCGTTGTTTCCATAATGTCGTAGGAAGCAAATAAGGGACTAGAGGTAAATTGAATCTATTGGTCGACAGGGTAGCAATTTGTTACCAATGCTCAATATGACATCCCAACCCCATTACAAATGCTAAAAGTGACCAAGGACATATTATATCTCCAATTTTATCTCAAATTTACGTATATATCACAATAGTGTGTAGTAATTACGTTTGAATGTGTATATATCACAATAGCGTAAATAGTCAATCGGTCACCCATCAAGCCCTAAGATTACGTTGCTTAACTTTCCCGAACCACTTTTCTAAACCAATATTTCCTTTCAACGATTCTTAGCTCAGTACATTTCTCACACAAGATTGATTTCCCTATATCCAGTCGAAATGCACAGAGGAACGCCATTGAAACCCTGGGCACGTAAAGACAGATCTGGAGATTCAGTATCGCTGAGAAACCACTGAACGCATAGAGTTGAGAAATGGACAGATTAACCGGGAATACAGGATTTTTAAAAAGTCTATTAAATTTATATACATACACAACTTGAATTCGAAGGACCCATACAACATGCCTTCGAAATTTCGGAGATGCGCATTCAAGCCTCTGATTACTCCGCCATAATAAAAAAGGGAGTGTGTAAACACAAGTCGTGAAGCGTATGTTATGTTTTATACACATCTCGCGTGGGGCCCAAGTCTACTAATGCGTTTTAGCACAAACGCAGTTCAAAATCAGATCAGTAATAGTGTGAAGTTGGTAGTGGAAAAACGGTGACCTTAGGTGTACCTATAACCGGTGAGAGTGTATGAGAAAATGTATGAATGTCAATGAAGCGAAAATGGTCTGTCAGGATCGGGAAAAATGGGGATCCGTGATCTCTACCTACCCCTCTATAGGGAAACAGGCGTGATGTGTATGTATGTATGTTGGTAGTGGATTAGCAAAAGTGACAAATTTCACCTTAAATTGAAATTTCGCTCTAAAAATGTCGAAATTTTTCACTATTGCTAATCCACTACCAACTTCGCACTATTACTGACTGATCTGATATTTTGCAAAAACATTAGCGGTCCAACCCTTGTTTCTTTACAGAGGGGTGAGCAGAGATCACTGATAAACGTTTGTCTGATTAGTGTGTATAAGGAGGTGTTTGGATGTTAATGAAAATAATAATAATGTGGTAGTGAGGATTGGGACAAATGGGAAAATATATCATTCAATATTAATTCATAATTATGCCTCTACCTTCCCTTTCAGAGTGGACAAAATCTTAGAAGTATAATTATTTCTGCGTTTAGTTGTTAAATTATTTATAACAGCTGCTATTTATTGTATGTATATATGTGTGAAGAATGGCAACTAGTTGGAATTCTACTAGAGTCCCAGGTAGCATAGGTTACAAGGTAGTTTTAAAATTCAATAGTCATAGTTACGATGATAGTATTACTACCTCAAAATACCACCATAAAACCATATTCAAGCGTACGTTGTAAATATTACGACACTTTTTTTTTTTTAATTCTTTATTAAGCCATTCACCACTAAGGTTATGTCAGCTGAAGTACAAACACTGATGCCACGGCGTTTGAACTTCTTGTTATTCCATCGCCATGGTTACACCAACGCCGCCAGCTGCTACAACCGAAGAAAAACGAAATCGAAGCTCCAATTGTTCTCTTCCTTGTTCTTCGGTTCGTTCCAGTTGAGGATCCAAATGTTATCCCAAAGCGAACATATTTACCCAGTTTGGCATCACAATTGGCTAAATATTCAGCCGAAAATAATTATTTGTATATACTGAGCTGCTGACTTTGTTGACGCACCATAGACGACTGGTTGATAGTATTACTATCTCAAAATATTTACTATATTCAAGCGTATGCTATAAATATTACGACACTTCTTTTTCCAACAATTTTACTCACCACAATTAGTGACTCCCTTAAAGCAATATTTAATTATTAGTATATTCATATCGTATTTCGTATTAAATATGATCAAAACCTTTGACTTAACTCATGATTGATAACTAACGGGACTTATCGCGTGAGTTTTTACATAAAAAAGTTACCTTTATTAACCCGACGTTTCGTTGTGACTTATCTGTGAAATTTTATAACCTACACCGCACTGTGGCGAACACATCTATTATTCAGCACAAAATTCTCTCACTTGTCTTACTGCACAATGGTGTATCACGTTCCTTTGGAACTGACAAAAAGGTTGGAACAAACGAACGGAGTTTGCACAGTGGGACTTTACACATTTATTTTTAAATACTCGCGATTCATATTCATTTTCACTACATAGTATAATACAAAGTCGCTTTCTCTGTCCCTTTGTATGCTCAAATCTTTGAAACTACGCAACGGATTTTGATGCGGTTTTTTTAATAGATAGAGTGAATCAAGAGGAAGGTCCATATGTATAATAACATCCATTAAATAGTGGAGTAGGCTATATATTTTATACCCGTGCAAAGCCGGAGCGGGTCACTAGTATTTACCATATGAGAGCGGGTCATATCACGATGAATGAATAAAGATCAATGACTCAAGACTCTTACACGGCCTATGCAACTAACTCGAAACGTCGGTTGATATAAAGGTATCTTTATTAATGTCTCGTGATATGACCCGGTCTCATGGAAAAAAGTGCTGACAACAGTTTTTTCCAACTAATTTATATGCTCTATCCTAGGAAGTATCCTAAAAGGTGACGTAGGAATTAGAGATCTAATCAAAATTTTATATTAATGGAAACATAACTGTGATAGTTATGCTTAACTTTATACAGAATTTAACATAAATATAGAATTTCAAAGCATTTTTACATTATTGTTCTGTTTACTATTTAAGATTCCTACTTTACCTTGTTACCTGTAATAGTACATATACATCTTGTCAAAAGAAACTATAATTAAGGTTTATTTAAGTCAAGTCAAAGTCAAGAATTATTAACTGAACAGTACTTATGAATTCTGTTTGAATCGAAGAAAAATAAAGAAAGATAACACTTAACAATTCTTTTTCACTCTTCTTAAAACCCATTATAACTTATTTTTTTCATTTTATTTACAATAAATGTCGGCCCAGTCTGTGCAAGTCATCACTCTACAGCCAGAGGCCATCCATTATTCAGGGCAAAAACTCTCTCAGTTGGCATCGCTCTGCACTTTGTATCGGTTTCTTACCACATTTGAAGTTTAAAAACAAAGAATAATACTTTGCACAATGGTGCTGGAGGACGGCAAAATAAAGTTCAAGTAAATATACAAAATATACAAAATATTAAACCGAGTGTGTATGAGGAGGTGTATGAATGTCAATGAAGCGAAAAGGGTTTGTCAGGATCGGGACAAATGGGGATCCGTAATATATGTAAGTGATCTCTACCTTTACAGACAATAAGGTGTGATCTGTTTGTATGTATTAAAACAAACAAATACCCTTACCCTTGTATTCATGTCTAAGGGAAAGGTAGAGACCATGGGTCGCCACTTGGAACTATCCTGTTACATACATAAATAAATACATAATTATATTCACGCCTATACGTCCGTAAGGGGATAGGCAGATACGATCGATCGCCACCTGGAACGATCCTGACAAATCTCTCTTGCTTCATCCACACCCATTAACTTTCTCATACATGCTCTTCTGTTCTTCATGTTACGTACATCCACTTTTTTAATTTCTTTAAAAGGAAACAAAACAGTAATAAATCAGTTATAGATACAGTAATTAAGATTATATGCTTAAATAATTAAGTTTTCTACATTATATATGTTTCATTGAGAACAAAAACAGACGTCATAAAATATTGATAGCAGACTTGAAGAAACCAACTAAACCAAAAAGAAAAAATAGAGATACATAATTATAAAAACAATAGTGAGATACATGTATACAAGCACCCAATTTTATATTGAAAACCAGTTATAAAGAAAGCTTACACAGTGATGACTTAAAAGCATTGTGGGAGCACACGCTTTGATAAGAATGAGGATAACATAAGATTTTTTAAATATTAAAACAAAGAAACGAATAATAGAATATACGAGCATGTACGAGAAGGTTAATAGGTGTGAGTGAAGCAAGGGAGATTTGTCAGGATCGTTCCAGGTAGCTCTCAATAGTCTCTGCCTACCTCTTTAGGTAGGTTGAGGCGTAAATATATGTATGTAACGAATAATATTTTGCACAGTGCTTACGTAAAGGGTTACAAGATAACGTCTAAATGAAGACACCTGACATTGTATACGTTATGTAGAGTTACACTTGGAATAATGTTTTGATAAATTTGGTCATTGTATAAAGGCCCAATTATAACACTAAATGTTTTTAAAGGGATTGTAATACATTGTATTATCTTTTTATCAAGGTATATCATATGTCTCAGGTGTAGTTTAGTTTTGCCTTCGACCAGATAGTTCCCTACGTTACAGGTTTATAAACACTGACTATTACCTAGCCCAATACGACATAAGACAGTCAGATAGACGCCATATGGAATACGGGTGACTTTAGAAGTACCTATAACTGCCTCATAACGAGTGTGATACACATTACGCCTGATTCCCAGTAAAGGAATAAGCAGAGATCACGGATCCCCATCCTTGCCGATCTTGACAAACCACTTTCGCTTCATTGACACTCATACGTATTCTCATACACACTCGGTGGTTATAGGTACTCCTAACGTCACCCTTTTTCAATATAGCGTCTATCTGTCCGTCATATGTATTATAGGGCCGGCCCCTAAGTAACCGCCCTTCCACTTCACTCACATATATTTATTTTGTCAATCTGCTAGTGTCTGCTAGTTTAGAGCGTAAATACTATCTACTTGTGTTAATCCATCTAAATCTATAGGAACTAACCGGAGTGTAGTATTAGCACATTTCGCTATTGGAAAGCAAGTCAGTCGGCTAGAAAGTCTTTCCGTAATTCCACGGCAGCTATTTACGCATTTTAATAGGCACATTATCACAACGTGTAATTGCTGATCGTTTCCGATAGTGAATGTAAGAGATATGGCTGGTTACGGAAACCTGACTATTAGGTGGGATAGGCAGCGGTTGGATATGGGACACTATCTGTCATATTAGAGCTGTCAAACAAACAAACGCGTTCATGACTATTAACCCTTGCGGGGTAGTCAGAGGTTCAGGTTTTCATTTTGCAATCGCGGAGGCAGTTATATATCTTAAAACCACGTGTTGACCAGATAGTTAGTACTCAATGTGCCAGGTGGTAAGCCATGTCGCAATTTACAAGCACTATTACCTGTTCGGGGAACAGGTAGGTTACCTCACGATGATTTTTCCTAATGAAGTATTCCTTATTCCAGTCTTATGTTTTTGGAGATGGGTAGACATTTGTCCAAATAACAATTAAAATGACAACGATTTACAATACAATAACGACGATACAGTGGAAAAATGATTTTATTAGTTGTTATTTTCTGACAGAAGAATCCTGTCTTATTATATTTTATTGGCAAAGGACATTTTGCCGTTATGCCACATGTTTAAGCTGGGTATGGGGTGTGTAAGAGCAAATTGGTTTTCGATTCGAAGCCGCGTTTCGGTAAACGTAGTGTAGGACGCCCTCTGCTAGGTGAACCGATGACCTGAAAAAGGTCGCTGGTAGAGATCCCGCCACATAAATTGGCAGTAGCCAAACTTGGAACTAAATTTGACGTTTCCGCCATTGCGTGTTATTTTGTATGAAAGGTAAATTTAGTATTACCAGCGTTGTGTTTTTTGCCCACTCTTTGTAATTTTTATGTTTGTTAAGGGTGATTATAATAAATTGATTTCCGGAGTTTCTTGTTAGTTCTTCTCCAAGCTAGGGTCTCCGCTGATCTAACCTCGGTAAAAAATATGTAAAGACAATGCTCAGTGCCATATTTGAAATAGTTTTTTTAATTTATACTTAGATCATAGGATAACTTTCAAAGAGAGCTTGTGATATTTATAATTTTGAATATATTATGGCAGATGGAGGCGTCGCCGCAGTTGCATAATTCACTGTTGCCAGTAAATACGCCAAAACTAGCAATCACTGTGCCATACGGCTCGATACATTATAGGTTTCATTTGTAACGATCTTTGGTTGCAGAGCTATAAACTAAAATAAAACAAATTAATATATCAAAGTCAAAAGTCATAATATTTTTAGACCGTTACAAATGAAACCTATAATGTATCGAGCCGTATGGCACAGTGAGTGCTAGTTTTGGCGTGTTTACTGGTAACACTGAATTACGCGACTGTGGCGACGCCCCCAACTGCCAATTTATATGGCGGGATCTCTAGTGGCTGGTCACGAGTGATTGTGTTTTGTGGCGTACCTTTGGGGAGACCTGTGTCCAACAGTGGACTGCAATTAGGCTGGTTGAATTATTGATTAGATGTAAGATGATAATGTGGTCTACGAATTTATTCAAAATTCATGCAGAATTATTACGATTGTTTTTCTAAAAAGGGGAGGACAGAGATAGATCTCTAATCATTGTCTCTATCATGTGTCAATCTTGATGAACTACTTTCGCTACATTAACATCCATGTACCTTCATATACACTTAATTTTAGCATCAACATAAAATATATAATAAAAATTCATATAAAAAAATATTTTCAATATACTAAAGTACATATTTCATGGAAATAACCTAAAATAATGCCATTTGTTTCATTTGCATTGTGTATAGTTTAGAGGTGACTCTAAAACTATCTTATTGCATGCAAACATATAATTTCATACATACGTATATATTCACGTCTCTACTTTCTTAACAGGATAAGTCATGACTATCGATCGTCACCTGGAACGATCGTAACAAATCTCTCTTGCTTCACTCACACCCATTAGCCTTCTCATACATGCTCTTCTGTTATTCACGCTACGTACATTCGCCTTGAGAAGAATGTTCCCAATTTGACCTGTATATGTTCTACACGGCCTACCCCGTCAAACTCAACCTTTCTTTGTATATGAAGAAGTGTAAATTCATTCGTAATGGTTTTTGTAATAGCAATATCATCTTAGCTCAATAAAATCCTTTCTTCCGTTCATAAAAACATAATTGTGGTACTAAAAGTTTATATGATTAAACTTAATAAATACTAAATACTTAATCAATGGCAAAGTATGTAATAAACGTAAAAATAATTAAATTACTCCTACATCCTTATAGTGTAATTAAAGATACATTAATAATCCTAACGTAAAAGATCTCTCAAGTAATACTTAACTAATACATACATAAACATCACGATCGTTTCCCGGAAGGGGTATGTAGAGATCAGAGTGTAGTATGGAGGTCTCTAAAGGTAGACGTGGGTGACGTGTATGTATGATTAAACTATGTATAAACGGCAATAAATATATTATTTTGACGTTTACTAAAGTATATTCGCATGAAGAAAGTGACATCGATGTCACCACGTCTTGACCAATGAGACGTGATAAGGATTGCCTGCGATTGGTCAATATGAGTTTTTCTCTCATTAAGTAACGTCTCATTTGTCAGTTTAATTTCTGAATATATATATATATATATATATATTAGTTCTTTATTAAGTCATTCACCACTAAGGTTATGTCGGCTGAAGTACAAACACTGATGCCACGGCGTTTGGTTACAACAACGCCGCCAGCCGCTACAACCGAAGAAAAACGAAGTTGAAGTTTCTTCCAATTCTTCTCTTCCTTGTTCTTCGGTTCGTTCCAGTTGAGGATCCAAATATAATCCCAAAGCGAACATATTTAGCCAGTTTGGCATAACAATAGACTAATTATTCAGTCGAAAATAATTATTTGTATTTTCAACTTTCACTGAGCTGCTGACTTTGTTGACGCACCATAGACGACCATGACGTCACTATTTACTTAACTATTGAGTGACAAAAATACCTTCGCAGACGTAGACAGTACTAAAACGTTTTACTACTGCATTACCTTGACCGTCGTATTCATATTTTATTCCCGGTCATAACTTTTAGACACTAGCCAACCGGTCCTCATAAAATATATGAGATTTTTCATAAAGCCTTTATGTCCGATAAATGTGTCTTTATTAGGGCCAACTAAAGGCCTTTCGGCTCAGGAAAGTTTTATTAAGTAATTCCAGCCTGCGAAGGTTGTGGCTGGGATTATGGCGGGCTTATTGCTAAAAGATAAGGGGTTGATTCTGTTAAATAGAAAGCGATAGAATTAAGAGAAAATTGTGTAAGTTATATATTTTTTAATTATGTGCGATTTATGTTTCTTAAATAATGAATAGAAATATTTGGAATTTTTTTTTAATTTACAAATATGAATAGTGATAAATACTAAAGGCACTTTTCACTTAATAATATAGTAATTTTAATACAGTCATATGTTTATTACACGCTTTTGAAAACGACAGGGGGTCGAGTCACCATCAAGTAATGTTCTTACAAAGTAGGCCTTGAAATGTTTTAATACATTTTCAAAGATTTACATAATTTTCAAATACTTACATCCATTAACTACTTACAGTTTAAAAAGAACTTCCAAAACATAATACTACCTTGACTACTACTAGCATTAGTTCTCGACAACATTAACGGATTCTAAAAGTTATCTTTAACAGCATAGACTCCTTGTTCTGGTACAGCGCCTGCATAAGATTAATAGCAAGTTTCTTGTACCTGCTACTTGTTGCTCAAACAAAGCAATAAGGCGTTTCATATTTTTCTTCAAAATTAGTTCTTGTTTTTCTCTAAGATAATTCAATACCGATACAAATGAAAACATTGTAAGCAAGTTCGGGACTTTGTTGGTACGTAATCAGATTTTTGAAGGAAATAATCTTAAAGCTGATTAACTTAGGAAAAAAAAATTCCTTTCGTAATTTAATTTATTCCATCTATCTAATTGAAGCCTAAATATGCCAAATATTATTTCAGTACCATTTTTTCAGTACTCGTTTTAAGTAACATTCCAGGTCCATATTTTAAGTACCGATGATGTGACAGTGCAATAATTAAAATCATTCATGCAAATAAATCATAAGATACAATATCTTCTAGGTCACATTTAGCATAAATATTGGGTTTGTAATGTAATTTGTTTGGTTGCTATCGCCTATGGCCAATACATTCCGTTTTAGCCTTAGTCCCTTAGTCGCCTTTTACGACATGCTAGGATGAACGGCAATTAGTTAACATTGTATCCATGCCGCAGAATAGCATGGTTCTACAAGAATATTTCATCAATCACTGCGCCGATACTATGCTGGATTTGGCAAACGTTTATTTATTATTATATATCCAAAGTTCTATTTACTCCGAAAAGGATCAGTGCTTTATAAACTATATCACGTCTTCATTATATAACTGTGAGGGAAAACATCGTGAGGAAACCTACCTACTCCCTCGGCCTCGGAATATTTAAAAGTTAGTGCATATAAATAATCAAACAGCTTACCATCTATCACATTGAGTACTAACTATCTGGCATCACGTGGTCTTTAAGTGGCCATGGAATCACTACCTCCGCAATTGCGGATATGAACACCCGAATCTCTGATTACCCTGCAAGGATAATACTCTACCACACACACATTTCATATTTTTTTTATATTTATTTATTTAATTTTATTTATACATATTATTTTTATTTTTCCAGTACTTTCAAGCAATGCCGTAACAAACATGGGCTCAAACTTCAGTTCCACTGCCACGACAAGATGGCCGCCAAAGAAAAGGCGCGAGAACATTCCTAACCACGCCGAGTCGTCGAGGGTTCTGTTTCTGCTGTACCTCATCCATCGCACGTGGAGTATTGTGGTTGAGCATGTCGATACGAAGAGTTCCAGGTATGTATGTATAAGTGTTGCTTAGAGTCGTGATGTGATGGAAGGGTAAAAGATGTATTTCTTCAAAATTATTGTAGTTGCTGGTTAAAGAATTAGGAATAAAGCGAGTTTATTAGGAGATGAGTTAGCTTACTGTCACTTTTATCCTAAATTGTGTTCTTACAATCCCCATAGACATGTAATTTAACAGAGGATATTATACATACGAGTTTATTAGGAGATGGGTTAGCTGTCACCATTATCCCAAATTGTGTTCATACTATCTCACACTATTATAATATCATAGTCATACTATCATAGATATTTATGGTTTTTAGGATTTTCAATCCTGAAAGGGGGTAAAAGCTATGTATTTTAATACAGCTTAACTTTTTCTTTATTTATTTTCACATACGAAATCTTTTTTACTGAAAGAAAAATCCGTAAAAAGCTCTCCAGCGATACTACTCTATAGAACCTAGTCTTTCTTTTCCACTTCCTTCACCTCTCATTCGATCTAAAACTAACTTCGTTACTCAAGAATCACAATCATCACCAAAGTTTTCTCTTCCTCGCCATTAGGTAAAATCATACGTATACCTCCATTATATCCTCGATGTGAGCTCACAAAGGTTGCATTTTTTGTTATCTGTTATATAAATGTTTGAATTTTAAATAGACAAATCTAATTATAATTTCTAATGTAATGTTATTACTAATATTATTATTGGTTTCTGTCTTAAAAGTCATTTTTTGTGTTCTATTAATGCTATTGTTGTTATATTATGTCTATAAATGTAAATGTTAAATTGTTTACTCGAAATTATAAATATGTTTAGTTCCTATCACATTGGGTTATTAGACCTGTAATGATAGGATACTTCAATCAATCAGCCTGTATTAGTCCACTGCTGGACGTAGGCCTCCCCAAGGGTACGCCACGAAAGACGATCTTTCGTGGCCATCATCCAGCCACTACCAGCCACCTTCTTGAGGTCATCGGTCCACCTGGCAGGGGGGCGTCCTACACTACTTATATAATTATTATAGGATACTTATTTGAATGAAAATAAATGAAATTGACCTGGTGTTCCTCGTCCCCACCAGATGGCGTGGCTCCGGGGCTCGTGCCAGCTCTTTACCGCAGCAGCTGGACTCCGTGAGCCTGCTGGACGAGGCTTCAGCGCTGTCTTACTGCAGCTGCAGCTACTGTCGCCTGCGCCAGTGCGCCAATGACTGCGTCAGGTAGGGGGAAACTATAGGCTATTCGCGTTAAGTAAATAGTGACGTCATGATAATCAGAGGTTTAACTGGTCAATGAGAGGTGAGTAAATGAGAAAACAAGTCACATTGACCAATCGCAGACAACTGTTGTCACGTCTCATTGGTCAAATCGTTTGGGTAATGATGACGTCACTATTTTCTTAATGCGAATACACTATAGTCTTATAGTACAAGAAATGAAATTAAATGAAATGTTTTATATTCAATATGAGGATTATAAAATCACTTATTGAAAGTCAAAAAAAAAAACATTTCCACCGGAAAAGTTGTCATTAGTTAATTTAAATAAAAAATATTAAATAAATCTAATTAAACTAATGGCATTTCGTAAAGCAAAATCCTGCAGAGAAGAAATGCCAAGAAACTCTGCAGACATATTTCAATACAATACAACTTAATTAAATAATCCATCAGAATGAGACTGCAGCCTAACCAGCATAACATACATACATACGCTTCACGACTTGTGTATACACACTCCCTTTATTATGGCGGGGTAGTCTAAGGCTTGAATGCCCATCTCCGAAATTTCGAAGGCATGTTAGGTATGAGTCATTCGAAGCCCGCGTATCACTAGATAGACAGCACCCAACGTGAGGTAGTGAACCGTATCGCCGTATATAGGCACTGACTATTATCTATCCTGACTCTTATAGTAGTAGTATGTGTAAAGATACGTTGGACGACATCCGTGGCGTGAACGGATAACCATCAGATCGTCCAAGAGGTGTCCTGGGTTCGATTCAGAGACAGAGTTAGGAACTACGCTTTTCTTCTGCTGTCCAGTCTGGTCATTGATTTATATATAGTAAATATGTATTTATTTATACATACGTATGTGTTCAATATGCGTTGACTAATACCCTTAACTAAAGTCTTAAATGAAATTACCAAGGGGCTAGTTCAATTGGTGTAATAATATTATTTTTACTACATGCATATCGCCTCTTTTGGTGTAACAAAGACATAATAAGACAAACTCAAATGCGTTCATGAGCGTCCTTGCGGGGTAGTCTGAGGTTCAGGTTTCCATCTTCACAATCACGGAGGAGGTAATTTGGCCACGTAGAACCTACATTTTGATAATAGTCATTATTCATTGATATAGTTGGTAAGCCATGTCGCCATTTACATGCACTAACTATTACCTGTTCGGGGAACATATAGGTTTCCTCACGATGTTTTCCCGCACCTAATAAGAGGTAATGATAATCAAGCATGAGACCCTTTATTGCAGCCTAGGGATGATGTATTCACGTCTTTACTTCGTTCTTATGTTAAGGTAGGCAGAGATTATTAATTGATATTTTGAATGATCCATACAAATATCTTCGCTTTTCTTATTTATTTTATCCTCGCTTTATACTATTAAATACAAGTATAAAGTACAGAGTAACAACAACATAGTACCGGAAGCAATGAGGATCTACAGGGTTTATTCCTATAGTAGATAAGTTTGGAACTCTACGAGCACTTGAACGCTAGTCTAGGATTTCAAAAAAAGCTATTTAGCTTTATCGCTTCCTAACGTTCTACAAGTAATTTCTTAGTTGCCTTGCTTAGAGTTCATTTATACGTCGTTATTTTTGATTATCAGCATTAAATGTTTGATTATTTCGCCGCAAAATATATCAAGTAAAGTCTTTCACAATGAAATAACGATAATTTAAAATCACATTACAAAAATAAAATAAACATCTTCAACATTATTAATAATCATGAAACCTACGTACGGTAATCACACTTATTTAGTAAAAATAAACATTTACAGAAATAACGCTATAAACATAATGACATATTTAATACGATAATCATATAGTCTGGCTAACGAAAGTAGATACTGAAAAAGCGCGGCAAATTTAAAATATATTAGCATTGCAACCCTAAAATAAAAAGGAAAGGCGGAACAACTCACTTTGATACTTTGACAATTATTTTTATTTTACTAGTGGATGCTTCCAATTTCGTCCGTGTTATGACGTGATTAAAAGTAGCTTATATAAGTTGTTATCTTTTTATTAACTCCATACCAAACATCACACGGATACGTCACTCCATTGTAGCGTATTAAAGGAACAAAAAGAACAAACAAAAAATTACTTAAACGAATATGTACTTACTTAATTAAAATAAAAAATATCAAGACATTTTGACCGTACTAATCTAACCATAAAGAATGCAAGTCAACCATAAAGAATCATCGACAACACGCCAACTTCGGCGTCAGAAATAGGAATGCCATACACTAATTCTGATTTTACCAAATTTTTCGGAAAACAGCCAAAAATTTTTTTCTTTAAAATAAAATTCCCAAGTTTTTCTTTACCTAATTAGTTAAGATATAGTGTACCTAATTACTTAAGCTATTTATTAGACCAACGTAAGGCTTACTGTAGCTCTTGTAATGGTCCAACACGTACATACGAGACTTATTTTCGATTAACACAATTTTAGCAGACGTACGAATTTTTATAACTCATTTTATAAAATGTTCAAAATGAGTTTGTTTTAAAAACGCCTTTTTGGAATTAATTGTACCTAAGTACTTTCTACTTAAAATACCTCAAATTGTAGGGTAAATAACCGATGGTAGGAACACTTTAGTGTTGTCATATAAAAAGTTTGCAAAATTATCCAGTATCTACTTTCGTTAGCCAAACTATAATAATCTCTGCTTTCATAAACAGCGATAATTTTATTGCATCGCCATCTATCGCGTATTTTATGAACGAAATGAAGTCATGTGAAAGTTAAGTGCGGTAGCCTTAGAGATCCCGCCACATAAGGTGGCAGTAGCCAAACTTGGAACTAAATTTGACGTTTCCGCTATTTTGTGTTATTTTGTATGAAAGGTAAATTTAGTATTACCAGCGTTGTGTTTTTTGCCCACTCTTTGTAATTTTTATGTTTGTTAAGGGTGATTATAATAGATTGATTTCCGGAGTTTCTTGTTCTTCTCCAAGCTAGGGTCTCCGCTGATCTAACCTCGGTAAAAAATATGTAAAGACAATGCTCAGTGCCATGTTTGAAATAATAGTTTTAAGAGATTCGCGATTTATACTCATGATATAAGATATAAGGGTGTGTATAAGATTGATTGCAGCTGTGGGAAATCCTACGTCGGACAGACTAAACGGTTTATTGCGGACAGAGTGAAGGAACACATAATATATGTAATATATAATAAGAAGGATAAGTCCCGTTAATTATTAATCATGTTTGAAATAGTTTAATAAACATATTTTGACTTTGATATATTAATTTGTTTTATTTGAGTTTATAGCTCTGCAACCAAAGACCGTTACAAATGAAACCTATAATGTATCGAGCCGTATGGCACAGTGAGTGCTAGTTTTGGCGTGTTTACTGGTAACACTGAATTACGCGACTGTGGCGACGCCCCCAACTGCCAATGTATATGGCGGGATCTCTACTTTCACCGAGAGGAGATTAGTTTGCGTTGAGAAAATCAGAGGTGGCGTTGTAAGTAAAACATACCCATTCATAATATGCTCTTACGACTTTAAACCCTTTCAGGGTAGTCAGTGGTTAATTTTTTTTCGCCCTTAAATGAGCTTTTGAAATACACTTATCTCATACCATATCATACCCAACGTGTCAAGTGGTAGACTATGCGTCCTATACAGAGGTATATGAACTTAATATACAAACATATATTCAAGCCTCTACGTCCCTAATGGGATGGGCAGACAATAACGATCTCCATTTGGAACGATCCTGGCATATCTCCCTTGCTTCACTCACACCTATTAACCTTCTCGTACTTGCACTTCTATTCTTCATGCTACATACACCCTTTAGCAGAATTTTTACAATTTGTTCGAAGCACCTTACCCCATCCAACTCTACCTTCTACTTTTGCTTACACACTTAATATGCACGGTTAGATATTTAGATTGACGAGTATGGAAGGTCTACTACAAACATAACTAGTCCACAGATAATATAATACTAGTTTTAAGAACTATATCATACATTTCAGGAATAATAATAATAACCTTTATTCACAAAAACACATTAACATACACATACAAGAAATTAAAAAAAGAGAAAGAGAGTGAGAGAATAATAAAATGTTTAATAACTAGCGGGACTAATCGCGTATGTTTTTATATAATAAAGTTACCTTTATTCAGTTTGCCCGTGACCATGGCTTCTGCAACGTAGCTGAAACGTCGGGTTAATAAAGGTAACTTTATTATATAAAAACATACGCGATAAGTCCCGCTAGTTATTAATCATGAATATAAATCGCGAATCTCTTAAAACTATAATAATAAAATGTGTATTTACTATAATATAGTAACAAATATAATATTATTATATTTGTTTAAATTGATGTTGTTATCAAATATAACATTTGAGCAAAAAGCAAACATCATCAAAACTAGTCACAAATAATATTTGTGTGTATATACAGCATATTATGCTGTATATCTCTACATTTGTTCCATCATCATTGTATTTATCTACGTTGTTGTTTGTCATAAACAATTCAGATATTGTTTTATTTACGTTTATCAGAAACTCAAAATATCCGAAATAATTGGGGCTACATTAAATACAATATCACTTTATTTTATCTCAGTTGATTTATGAATTTTAATTCCTTAAAATAACCTATTTATAACTCCATAATAAAATTGAAACTTTCGTTGACTTTGGACACTAGATATAATAATATTTTACATGTTTACTTTGGTGTAACCATGGCGATGGAACAAGAAGTTCAAACGCCGTGGCATCAGTGTTTGTACTTCAGCCGACATAACCATAGTGGTGAATGGCTTAATAAAGAATTTTAAAAAAAGTACAACCGTGCTCAATCCAGCTTATTATCCCATAAAGGCGTACCTTAAAACACTTATACCCTACCACACTATTCTCTAACAATAAAGCACTCCGTGTCAAAGAAAGGCGTTATCGCGATCCTGCCTCCCCGTAATAGGAGCAAGTCGCGTGCTGCACCCGCATACCTTAGTCACCTCGTACAATCGCCGCGATAAGTGGCTAGCGGAACGGCTACTGCAGCGGCCCAGCCTTATTCTGGGACAACAAGGCGCTGGAATTACGTTCAAGACATTAACCCTTTGAACGTTACGGCCCACTGTAGATCGAGAATACCGAAGTGTCACAGATTGGTTACAACTTCATAGTTCTTTGAAATATGACAAGATTTGACCAACCGAAACACTTTTGCCAACTAAAAAGCAGTTATCTATGAAAGGAATCCGGATGCCCTCAAACTTCATTCTTAATTCCTTTTATAGGTAACTGACGAAAAAAGTTTTTCATCCGATTACAGACGATATTTTCCTCTGATCATAATCAGCCTTAGAGAAGTGGCTAAACTTTAAGGGAATGGAAATCAAAATGGGATTTACTTACACCTTCGCTAGGTCACGTGATCTTTCTAAGCGAATTTCGTGCGTTTTGAAGTGTTTTCTTTTTGCATTTTACTACCTCATTTAGAACCCAAGCGATTCTCACATGTTTTTGTTAGAATCCCGTTGTCGAGAAAATATTCAAAGAAATTAAATAGGCTGATTTACATTCTATGAATATTTTCTCACTGTCATCTAGAAATTTTCCTGGTCTAAATGAGCATTTATGATCTTTCTGTTCATTTATAGTACGTCCTGCAAATAAATTTGAAACTTTGTGGAAAACTACTAAATGTGTATTGGTAGTAAACGTGGAAAAAAATCTGTTTTTTTCCAAAATACACTAGAAGTAATATAAATTAATATGATAATATATTTATAATATTTAGGACTTTATTACACTATTTGAACTTTCACCTCGGAAAGTTCATTAAAGACTTGTGTTAAGGGCACTTTTCAACGTATATTTAAGAATTATGTACTAACACATATTTAGATAAATACCTATATAGTATATATAATCAACAGCCAGACTGGAAAGTAGAAGAAAATCGTAGTCCTTAACCAAGCTGCCACTGGGAATCGAACCCAGGACCTCACGATTAGCGTTCAGGTGCTTAACCAATCGCGCCACGGAGGTCGTCAAAATAGCACTTGGGTTGTATAACTACTAACTAAAAAGGTGTTGCATACTCATTACTAAATGGCATCTAAAAAAATTAATAATAATTTTAATTAAAACTGCCATTACGTCAATATTTTTAGTTAGTCTTGATAACTTTTATTCTTAAAACCTTGTACTCAACAATGTGTTTAATACGATAAAATGTTATCTAACACTAAAAAGGCTTTTTGGCCTTACACAGTCCTGTATTCAGTGTCCTTTCTCTATCGTAAACGAACTCATTTGTAAACTTAACAAATAGCTACAAAATAGCTACTCTTAAAAGTTAACAAAGAAACAGAATAAGGCTTCAAACTTGAAAATGTCAAGTTCAGAACACGCAGTGCCGCAACTTTGGTCTCTCAAGACTCAGTTTGTGATGGTACATGAAACGGAACGCACGTGTTCTTTGCTGCCGAAAACACCGTCGGAAATTATTTAAACATTTTTTTAATCTATGAAAGTAATATAAGAATAGTAGTAGAATAATCGTAGTGAATGAATTCTAGTTGTAGTTGAATATGTGTAAAAGTGAGTAGTAGTTAGTGTTTTTATTGAAACTGTTATGGTTTTCGGTTTGGATTTTTTTCTAATTGAGGTAAGTTTTTTGTCTAATTAGAGTAATTTCTTAGAAGCTTCTTTTTTAAATTAATAGCCGATAAGGTTGGCTCTTGAAAGTATTTGCACATGAAATAGATTATTAATTTACAACAAATATAAATTCATATTTCGCTTATTGTGTTTATGATAAGTACATGTATAGCTTAATAGAATATTTCAAAACATAAATATAGCTAAATACTGTGGCAATTATATTGTATATTATGGTTAAAATACCTGTAACTTTAATACATATATGTAAATATTTTACTGCTATTATTATAATTTTATAGCGCTTAACTCTTTTGTATTTTTTTACAAAAGCCTCTAGGTATAGCCATAAAATATAATAATAACCTTAAGCCAGACCTTCGAGGCAAAAGTCTCTTAGTCACCTTTTATCATTATTGTATATTTATTCAAGATATTTAAGTATTAAATGGATGAGAGTAAAACAAGAAAAAATCATCTTGATCTTTCAATATGGAAATAGTGGTATTATCTGTATATGTGAAGTGGAAGAGCGGTTACGTAGGATAGACGCTATATTGAAACAGGGTGACGTTAGGAGTACCTATAACCGCTGATTGTGTATGAGAAGATGTATGAGTGTCAATGAAGCAAGAGGGGTCTGTCAGGATCGGGACAAATGGGGATCCGTGATCTCTGCCTACCCCTCTACGGGGAATCAGGCTTGATGTGTATGTATGTATAGCTGACCTGTTTGATTCTATAGCCGTGATTCTATGTATGCATATTATAATTCATATACATACACATTCCAATACACAGTTAGCCTCACTTACATCTTAAACTAGATCGAGCCATTAGAGATAAATATACTCGTACATTTTACATTATATTATTAGTATCACTTTGCTTATCATGTAACATTACGTTTGCAAAGCAGATCGGCAGCTATTTATATTCTACTCAGATCCCAGACTAGATAATTGCTTAACTACAGAATGACATGTGATTTTACTTACAAATAATAAGTAATTTTTCACTGCTCTTGAAATTTTAAAAATCATTGTCATACATTAAGAACTCTCTCGAAATTTCGAAATACAATCGGATAGTGTTAACCTGGGATTGCAATGATATACTGCATCGCTGCATTTCTTTATCATCTTAAACGATGTCAAACATACATGATAATATCTTTTCAGTCACTTTTAATAGTTTTATCGGAGATTGTCATAGAGTAAGTAAGCGACTGTAGCCCTGTGGGTAAGACCTCGGACTTCTTTTGAGAAAGGTCCGAGGTTCGAATCCCGACTCTGGCATGTACCAATGAATGAAATTTAATATGTGTTTTTCATTTACGTACGAGTACATAGTATACAGTCGCTAACGGTGAGGGAAATCATCGCGATGAAACCTGCCTATCCCTCAGGATAGGTAATAGTCAGTGCCTATATAAGGCGATACGGTTCACTACCTATCACGTTGAGAGCTGTCTATCTAGTGAAACGCGGGCTTCGAATGATCCATACCTAACATGCCTTCGAAATTTCGGAGATGGGCACTCAATCAAGCCTCTGACTACCTCGCCATAATAAAAAAGGTAGTGTGTATACACAAGTCGAGAAGCGTATGTTTATGTATGTTTACGTTTATGTCATAGAGCTATTAGTTGAATCTTAAATTATTCCTATTACCTTTCGTTCTTCTCCTACAGCACAGCCAGTTACCAATATATTTCAGTCCTATACTAGCACGCATTTAAATAATACAGGTTTCTAAATGATTGGGTAAACCTGACCTTGTTAAGAGAAATTGGTAAGCCTTGTGGACGAAATTAAGATTTGTAATCGCATACAATATAATGTCACGACTTTTCAATCAGTGTGGGTAGAAGTATGAAGTATTTACATACATATATACGTATACACGACCGAACAATCCTTTTGTGGTAGTCAGAGGTTGAGTATTCACAAGAAACTACGTAACTTTTTTGTGATGCTCTTTGGTTACTCGAAATCCACGTTTTATCTGATAATCAATATTTAATGTGACAAGTGGTAAGCCATGTCGCTGTATATAGGTACTGAAAATTATCTATTTCTAGAAAAAGGCAGTCCTAACTATGTTTTCCCCTGATATTGAGGCAATGCAAATATAATGAAATACAGATATACTGCCGCAACTAAAATATTTTTTTTAGTATTGTAATTATATATTTTCGACTTTCCCTTGCCACAAAGACTAGTTATATGGGACGTGAAAATAATTTAAACTAACTGCCGTTCTTCCCATAACAACCAATGGCCCATATAACATGTCAACCCCAATATTCAAGCTAATAAGTGACCAAGTATTCATGTCTCCAAGGTTCTGTCCACCCCGAAAAGACGTGAAAGCATATTATGTATTACAACGTTGATTGAGATGAATGTTTTTACAAATTTCATTATCAAAGTACCGTTTGTTAGAGATCATATCTGTGCAGTTCTTTAATAACATCCTACGAAAATTTCCGAAAACAAGCTTATTTAGTATTCTATCGACGTCCCAAATTATTATGTAACATACCGATAAATAATAGTTTGAATTTTATAACTAATTTCTACTTTCGTCTCGTTTATGTTAATATATGTTGATTTTTAGCGTTTCCGGAGATTTGAACTTCCGGTCTGGTTTTACACTAACGGACTGTAGCCTACTTTTGTTTATTTGCATTTAAATTATTATCTCTTTTATAAAAATTCCGCGATGAGTGGGTTTGGATATTAGGTATTATTTTTGTGTGTTACATTACTTTAGTTGTTAACATACAAAACAAATGTTTAATACTAGCAAGTATAATATATATGTACGAGTAAATATAATACTACTTTATTACCTAAGAGGTGACTATGGGATTAAGAGTAATGAAAACATTACACATATGACAGTCTTATAGGTGTGAGTTATTGGAGAACCCTCTAAATAGACATTAATAATAAATTATAGCTAATATTATTATTAAATTTCTTGAGAACAGAAATTAACGTTGTTACGACAGTTTAAAATTGAAAACAGGCGATTGCGGCTCACTGAATAGATATCAGTCACTCTTAGGCCCTAAGCTATCTCTTAAAACATGTAATAAGAGTTACATAAAAATATACACAATATCCATGCTAATAAGTGACAAAGAATGTTTTAAGGGTATTGTATTCCAAAAATAAATTCACGAACTGTCAAAAATCCGAAATTTCTAGCGCAGCGGCGCTGAGTACCGTGCGAGTAAGTGCTGTTTTTAGCGGCCGGACAGAATATTAAATAAATAAAACGTACATTATCTATCTAGCATAAAATAAACATTGTGTGATTCGACAATCCAGACCGACTTCTTAGCAGATATTCTCTGTCGAACGTGACAGATAGTTTTGATCATGACGACGCGCCGCCTACGAATATGTACCAGGGGCGCAGACTTTTAAAGGCGGGCTGTCGTACGAAAAATGTAAATGTCTCGATTTCCATACAGATTTCTTTTGATCCTGATTAACTACTATTATACTGTCAATTATTAGTTAGTGTTATGTAATGTCAATAATGATTTTGCTGAAATATTGGGTAAGTATTTGAATCGCGCTATCGCGTAGTTGTGACCGTAAATAATAGGATTTTACGGTTGTGATTTATACACTGGTTCTCGTTCTATCACCGAAGTTAAGCACAACGGAGGCGTGGGAAGTAATTGGATGGGTGACCATTTAAATTGTTCACGTGCTGTTGTTTTAGTGAGGGAGCTTGGTTTGGTTATGTAAGGACTTAGTAAATCATCTATTGGCTATTGATAATCAGGTAACGATTGGGATTCGACTCTACATCTGACTACCCCGAAAGGGATGTGAATGCATATTTTGTATATAGGTTTTTTGTATTCGTCTGTCGGGTAACGACACGACGCGACGTAGCCATATCAATCGAGATCGGCGGCAGCGACGTAATGTGAGCACAGTATTTTGTACCTATTCAGAATTATAAAACTATAAACAGAGATCCCGCGCACTCGTAGATAGTTTTCAGTTACTTTAGTAACTACGATTTAATTATAAGCATTTTGTCACGATGATGTGTATTCTCGGCATACTCAAAACACATACACCTGACCTGACAAAGCGTACCTACCTACTTTATTATTTGTTAATTTGATATAGTAACAGTCTGGCGTATGAAAGTGGTAAATGATTATTAGCTCTCAGAAACTGTAACTGTCAGCTATTTTTTTACGTTTTACGTTTCAGCTGCTGTAAAATAATAATAATAAATCGTAATAATTAAAAGCAATGCCTTGGATATAAGAATGCTATAATAGCTACTTTTACGTTTTGACATATAAAACAGAAACTAATAATTGGTTGTGTAAAAGTGGTTTGTTAGACTCAAGAGAAATCTTTATGGGAATCTAGAATTTCTTACATGTTTTAGTTTTTATTTGTTATCGAACTTAGTGGATTTACATAACATTTAGTACTTGATATTATAACATATCAAATCATTCTTTATAGCGGTTTGTTTTAAATACTATGAATACATTTGATATCATTTCTAAACAGTATGCGTCAAGTTAGTTTACTATGTTCTCACAGATACCTACCACCTTATTCTAAAACAAAATCGATGTTTTGTTATAGAAACAAGTCCGTGTAAAACAATTGCAGCCCCTTGTTTATCTCCGGGATAAATACTTTTGAGGTTACCTTTCTGTTTATATCTAAAATAAGTTAAAATCAAAGCTAATATAAGTCAATATCAAATCAGTATGATGAATTAGATTTCTTGCAGATAAATTGTTGTTATTTCATTTGTAAATTCTTATGCTATGAGTGACGAAGCATTTTTCTATAAATATCGATTCACAAAGCAATGCAGCGGGATAATAGGGGATATTTTATGTAATGTTATTTATGTTTGCGATATAAACAGGTTCCACACTACGATAGTTTCAAAAACATATATATGATATAACAAAATCATAACAAACTTTACTGTCATGGCGGATGCACGTTCCGTGTATCAATTGAATTGTAAACGAAACAATCACTAATAAATTATAAACAGGTTATTCAACAACTTATTATTTATTAATATATATTAAAAACATTGTAGTCATAAATATATAAAAGTAATCAATATTTAAATGATTAATCACTTGTGGTAAATAATTGTAATTTTATAGTAACAATAAGAAATAGTGTATTTGAACGTACTTGAGTGAGTACTCTAACCCGACCTCCTGTAGGAGTCTGTGAGCCTAGTACTGCGCTTGTATTTTCGTATGGTTTTGAGCTGGAAAAGAACTTCGAAAAATATAATTTCTTCGATGTATGCGTAAAGTTTGACGAGGCAAACAAATACCTACAGACTACAGAGCAAAATTTTGGGCAGCAGGATATGTATAATAAATATGTTTTTTTTGGTGCGACCTCCAACTCCGTTATGAGAGCCTAGTGACCGAATTAGGATTTCGATAGCAATTTGTCTCTAAAAAATTGCTCCGCGGTCTACCCTTCTTGAGAGATATGAGTCTGAGTCGTAAAAAAATCGAAATCTAACCAACTCCCGTTCTTTCCGTATATCTGTCCGGCATCGGTATAACCTATTCTGCAGTTCGCCAAAAACTCTAATTCAAGTTGCCAAAGAGCATCCCAAATGTATATTTATGATTTCGAGCATCACAAATGCATACTTAACCTCTGACTACCCTGAATTCGGTCACGGTCGTAATGCATAATATATAGTTTTGTATATATAATTATGTATATGTGTCTTTGTGTGCATATATATATATATATATATATATATAGCATAAATAACCTATCCTGGGGTTCACTAATTGCTGCCTACCTACTGTGAAGAAAGCTGAAGTGATGTCAGAATGTATCATGTATGTATTCTCAACTTCTTGTCATAATATCCGAAACATCAAGCGGTAAATCAAACTTATTTACATTCAGTATCATGATTTTTTCATATCATGTCTGATATGTACCTGTCATAGGCATAAATGACGCAAGAATAAATTTATATCAAATATGGCGTCGCATCAAGTAAAATACTTTTTAAAATATACATGTAGAATAAATCAACTTTAGCAGTTCACTTCGAAAGAAAAAAATCGCTTGTAATCTCAAACACCAAAGTGATTACACATTGTTTTCCAAATTTCACTTATTGAACTAAGAAATAACTGATCTCGTGTGATTATCTAGCGGTTTAGCTGTCATCGCCAACAAAATGGACGTGCTCTCACGCTGGCATTCGCCAAAGACTGTTCGCAATCTATTGAAACTAGCGACTCGCGGCGCACGCGTAAACTGTCCATATAAAAATGTATGAAAAAGACGGCGGTCCAAAATTGGGCGTTTTATACTTACAAAAACTGCAGTATTATGAATAAAACAGGACCTAATATGTTTTTAGTCAAATTATTTAGTATTTAGAGAACCCATTATTGTATATATTGATTTCAGATCTTACTCCGTGACAAAATAAACGAAAAAATACAAAACCCTGTTTGCGCCATTTTTCTGATTTTTTATCAACTTTATGCGTTTATATTTACGTATTTATTGATATTTAACTCTTGAAACTACTTCAGTCATCAATTTCAGTCTTTCATTATGCTACCTTGAAAGTATGATAGGTGTCAGTAAGTTCTAAATAGGTTTAAACTGAAAAATGAAAACACTCGTTTCGCTCATTTCCGCGAACAATACCCTTAATGTCTCCAAATTTGTAAGGGTTTAAAGGACGTGAATGTATGTATATGCATGTATAGAGTTACATACAGTTACATGCGTACATACATACACATCGCGCTGTTTCCCTGTAGAGGCGTAGGCAGAGATCACTGAACCCCATTCGTCCCGATCCTGACAGGCCTTTTTCACATCATTAACACCCATACATCTTTTCCTACACATTCGGCAGCTATAGGTACTCCTAACGTCACCCTTTTTCAATATAGAGTCTATCTGACTGTTTTGTCTTATTGGGCCGGCCCCTACGTAACCGCCCTTCCACTTCACTCATATAAGTTAATTTCCCTCACAAACTATCCAATTCTAATCCCACTTTGAATAAACCAATTCTCTAACACAAAACATCTAAATGTAGCATCTAAGGTGCGATGCCTTAACGGTACAGTGGGCACCCCACGTACCAAGTTCGAGTCCAGTTAGGTGCTGAGAAAAAAGCGAGGGGCGTGACCAAGACTCTAAGTGTACTTGGGTAGCTTAAATGTGAATGTAAGATGTATTAACTTACTTTGACGACCTCTGTGGCGCTATCGGTTGACTTTGGATGCTAATCGTGAGGTCCTGGGTTCGATTCCCGGTGGAGACAGAGTTAGGTACTATGTTTTAATTATGCTTTCCAGTCTGGTCGTTGATTACATTTGGGTTGATTATTTAGTTTTCACCCAAATAGTTGTACTAATGGGTGAAAGAATGTTTTATATTTCTGATATCTAAATAATATTAATATATTAATAATCTTTGGTGGATGGTAAAAGGTTGAGTATATATCAACTGAGTTGTATAAAGATACTAGTTATTGCCTATTTCAATAAATAGGCAGGTTTTCTAACAACATCTTTCTTTCACATAATGCTATTGGACAATCTTAATGTTCACCCATCTAAACACTAACCACGTCTGCGTTGCTTAACGTCGTATAATATGTAAGTATACAAACATTCATTAACATCCTTTAATGCCTGGAGATATAATATTTCCTTGGTCACTTTTTAACATGAATATTAAGGTTACTCTGACATAATAGAACATTGATGATAAGTTGCTAGCTAATCATCCAATAGATTCCATTTACGGCATGCCGGGAGGAATGGTAGCTAGTTAGCATTCTATTTACGTCCCGGTATAATATGTATGTATGTGTCGTGTGGTCTAGGAACTAAGCTGACAAAACCAATGCTAATGTGTTAGGAAAGTATTAAAAACCTCATCTCATAATCAAGTTGCGTAATAAACGAAAGGATGTTTCGAAAACCGCAAAACGTTCCACATTTTAAAATTCATTTCCTACCTAACTTGTGAATTAATTACCGAGTTTTGGGTTGAGAATATCGGTTTTAATCGATAGTTATGTAATCGTTGCGTTTTCTTTTCTCTGCCTTGTTTTTATTTGAAATACACACGCATTAGATTAAATGGAATGATATTTTATGCCCTCTTAAATGAGAATTTGAGGCAGTTTTAAGATGCTATAATAGGTAACCTATTAAAACTCTAAAATACATATGTATATAGGTACATTAGGAGTAACGAATTGTGGAGAATCTTTTAGAAATTAAAGATATTCATCCTTTATTATTGATTGTGGAGGTGTAGTTTCAAATTATATTCGTATGTTGTATATTAATAATTCTAACTAGCTACTATTTACATCACAATAGAGAAGACTAAGTGATTTGGTGTAAATTAAATCTGTTTATAATACACTAATAACTTATTAACCTTTAGGAATACTATTACAACGTAATATTGATCTAGAACATATATTTACGCGCTTCAGTCCATATATACAAGGATACATGATCATATATTTACATACGTATGTTATACATACACAATTCGCGGCAAAATCATAAGATGAAAGATATTAGATCCAAGTCGGGTAACTTAAAAGAAAACACGTTTTTTGCGAAGGAGAAAGTTGTTAAAGATTATTACGGGCTTTCATGCATACTTAACTACTCTTATTCCACAAAGAATCTGCTGCATCATTTTTCTTAAATGGCTCCGTAGAAGTTGGACTGTATTATACGGTAGATGTCGTCACGTGTGAACTATAATTTGGTATCATACGGTGATGAGATTTAATGAAATAATTTTGCGGTTTGAGAAACTTTTAGAATGGTTTTCGCAATGATTGAATTTTATGCTGTTTCTTATAGAATAAGTTTCTTATTGTAATTATATTATATACATAGTTATTTTGTACTTTTTTTTAAAGAGCCAGCTTTTAATGTTATACGAAAAAGCTTTAGGCGATTATGCCGTCTTTCATTCAAAATAGTCACATTAAAAAAAATTACTAGAGTACATATCAATGTAGATAAGACGTACTTATGCGATAAAAAAATTTAATTGAACTTGAATTATTATCAAGAAAAAGACGATAATTTAAAAGCAATAAATTATCAGTAACCATTATTTAAATATCTGCGTTTTAACTGTTGCTTTAATTATACTTAACTTTTACATAAATATGTTTCTATCCTTTATATTTTATACCCTTATGACTAATATAGTTAAATAGTCCTTAAGCCAAGTCCACATTGCGAAATATAATTCCAGCGACCATTACCTTTCTACCCGTCCACTATAAATAGTAATTAAGTGCATTTATCCCTATACTTGTCGCTGAGTCGTCGCAAATTCTAAGAAACGCGTAAACGCTGTGAGTAATTTACTCATGTGAACGCACCGTTATATTGCCTTGGTTGTTGGTTACTTACTGGAAGTAAAGTTTTACAGACATAGTAGGAGGTGACTAAGGGAATAGGGAGATTGGTATAGTAGACTAGTAACCTTTTATGAATGTTTCATTAATGTCCTAATTATCTTAATATGTTATCAATACGTTGCTTCGAAGTGGCCATATAATTACTACCTTCGCAATTTCGGAGATGAGTACCTGAACCTCTGACTACCCCGCAAGGTTTAATGGTTGTCAACGCGTTTGTCTTTGTCATAATAATTCTGACAGGTAGCTTAAAGCAATTGAATGATACGATTTACGATTATATGATATAATGAGTTGTATATTCTAAATACTAATAAACTTATCCGTTAACCAATAATTTTCACAACTCTAAAATAAAAGAAACAATAACAAATAAACTAGACTTTTCTTTCGGATAAACAATAGTCACAAAATAGGTAATAGTCACATAACTAATCTACTTATCTATCGTTTTAAAAGCTGACTTTTAAAGTGGCTATCGAGTGACCAAATACCATGGTCATTTGATGGTCATTGAACCTCTATATTAATCACCCCTTTTATTAAAAGTAATCGACTGCAGGTGCAAACCCTAGGTATTAAGCGGGTTTAGCATTTAAATGGCTGGTGCAGGCAGCATCATTCTATTCTATTCAAATTAGGACCAGCAATGCTTATATGCAACGCTAGTTAAGTAATTTCTTTGTTAAGGCCCTGATGAGAAATTTTGTTAAGAAAACTAATTTTTTAATTCTGTTTTGTACTTTTAGAATAACTAAAGATAACGTATAATACATAACACTATCGAGGTTGTGATGGCTGACGGATTAATATGGAATTTTTGTGACTCTTTGTTTAAAATTTGACATGGTAAATTCAATTATATTTTCACGTTATTCATGCGCCTTCGATGCCTCTTACGACCAGTAATGCTATCATTTTTTAAATAGTATTTAACTTAGGTTCATTTAGCTTAACTTCTTTGTATTCTTCAAAGATTTTAAAGAGAGAATGAGTGAAAAAATGAATGGTCGTCGTCATATTCCTGAAGGTCTTTTGTCCCTTAAAGTCCATATTTCTTCATATAGGCTGTTTTCAACGTGACAGGTGATGAGTTTTTCACGTATGAAATACTGTCATTTACTTTTTGTTCCAAATAAGAAGCATGTTATGTTATGAATGCATTAGTAGGATTTTATACATGTTTTCATTTCTTTAATTATAAACGTTTTCAAGGAAACGTATTTCTTCTGATACATTATATGAAACATAATTGTTTCTTTTAAATATCTCACTACAATAATTGTAGTAAGATATTTAAAAGAAATTCTACATATTCTCAACTACCTGTAGTAGTCTGTGCCTTAACCTATTGCATATTCAAACCGTACTCAGCGCGTCTCGAGCAGATTTATAAAATGGCGATTCTATTCATAAGGTCCTGCAGGATTCCAGGAACGGCGACATTTGCATGAGATATTGCGTCATACGGGTTCCTAACATATGAACGTATGCACATTCCTTAACAAAAAGGCATATGACAGTCAGATAGACGCTTTATTGAAAAAGGGTGCCGTTACCTATAACCGCCGAGTGTGTATGAGAAGATGTACGAGTGTCAATGAAGCGAAAGTGGTCTGTCAGGATCGGGACAAATGGGGATCCCTGATCTCTGCCTGCCCCTTTACAGGGAATCAGGTGTGATGTGTATGTATGTAAATTCCTATCCCGAGCAGGTTTGCGACGTCATAATATGCTAGCTAGCCTAGCCTAACTAGCTGCCATTCTTCTTGGCAGTGTAGTGTTGTAGGTGTCGACTAAGGGACTAGGGGTGAATGGAATCTATCAAACAAGAATTTTGTGGGCAGTCAGGCAAGCTGTAACCAAATTCAGTATAATATCAAAACCTAAATATTAATACTAAAAAATACTTAGAGTTTCTGTCCACCCCGAATTGGATATATAACTTGAATGTATATACATATAATATGTTAGTAAACGGTGTAGCTCAGTTGTTGGGGCAATGACTCTGAATGAAAAAACAGGGTTCAAATCCCGCCAGAGTTTGTATCAATGATAATAATAATATTTAGGACACTATTACACCAATTGAACTAGCCCCTTGCAAAGAATAAAGAATACATTTTCCTTAATGTACGTGGTAAAAAAACATACTGAAGATACCTACCTCGTAAAAAGCAATAGTCAATACTTGTAAATGGCGACACGGCTTACCACCTGTCACATTAGGTTTTGACTATATGGTTAACATGTGATTTCGAGGTGGCTATAAATTTTACTAAGTGTAGTTTTGGTTATGGACACTACTTGAACTTCTGACTACCCCGTAAGAGTTAATTATCGTATTAGTCTATATTTTGTGACTATGCGATTTACATACATATATTCACTCCTCTACTTCCCTAACGGGGTAGGCAGAGATTATCGATCGCGACCTAGAACGATCCTGACAAATCTCTCTGTCTTCACTCACACCCATTAACCTTCTTAGCACGCTCTTCTGTTCTCATATATACATTTACATCCTTCAATCCCTTTCGGGGTGGACAGAACCACGTAGATATAATGTCTTCTAGGTCACTATTTAGCATGAATATGGGGTTGCGATTTTTTAATAGAACACAAGAGACAGGTTGTTAGCCCATCGCCCAATAGATTTTATTTACCCCTAGTCCCTTAGTCGCCTCCTACGACATCTCGGAAAGAATGGCAGCTAGTTATCATTCTTTTTACGTTCCAGACCAGCACAGGACTTTTAGATTTAAAAATGATTGCGTATTTATAAATACTGACATCTCTTTACTTATTACATCTACTAACTATAACAAGAAATCGAACATAAATCTAACATTCGACGTTAGAAATGTCATGACAAGTTTCTTGTGATTGGATTGACAGGTGTCATGTGTCAAAATGACGTATAGGCAAGGATTTATTGCATCCAGCCAAAGGGTATTTGAAAATCTTTTCATTTCATTTCCCGTTCTTAACTACGGTATTAGCAACCTTACGTCATAAATAAACTTTGACGACCAATAACCCGAAGAGGTAATCAGGGGTTAAGTGTCCTTTATATGGAGATAGTTTTATATGGCTTCTTGGACCTAAATGTTTACAACATTTTGTAAGATGATTTATATACGGAATTTTGCTTAAAAAGCCTTATGAAAGTTATTTTTAATAATAATATTTGGACATTATCACACCAATGGAACTAGCCCCTTGGTAAGAACATTTAAGACTTGTGTTAAGGGTACTAGTCAACGTAAATTTAAGAAATATATACTTATTATATATAGATAAATACATATAAAGCATATATAATCAACATACAGACTGGAAAGCAGAAGAAAAGCGTAGTTATTCACTCTGCCTCCACCGGGAATCGAACCCGGGACCTCACGATAGCGTTCAGTGTGGTTAACCAACCGCGCCACGGAGGTCGTCGTTTTAATTTTTTAAGTATTAGATTGAATTCTGGATGCAATATATACCACAATATTTAAATACAATTTTGGTTGTATTATACACTATTTTATGCTTTATATAAAGTATAAAAGGAAATACAAATTAATTTAATATCCATATCACGGCTACTACATATTTCAATGCACGGTTGTATTAATATAAATCCACCGATAAATCGATACTAAGATCGAATAACAGTAGTACCAAATCTACACGTCTCACTGAATCGATTCAGTACGGTAACCGTCCGTCACTTTTTGTATTCAATAGCGTGAAGATTTTACTTAAAACTTTATTTCATACTATAAAAACTATGTATTATGTGACGAAAATTATTAAATAGATGCTGTCTTTTAGAGTATTATATTGTAAGAGATGCAAAAAAAAAGAAAATCTTTCTATTCAATAGAAGGATTATAAAATCACTTATTAAAAGTCTAAAAAAATTTTTTTTTTTAAAATATGTCATTTGTATACACCAGTAACAAAAGATTATTATGTTTGTACAAGTAAGTGGAATATGTCCTTTTGATGCAATCAGAATAGTTTTTCTATTATATTGTACTAATCTCACGTTTTGTGAATCCCAAAGGTGTTTAATGGTGTATGTGTGTATGGAAAAACACTGCAATGCTTGATAAAGAAAATATAGGGCGGGAGAAACAGACATATTAGCATATTTCATTTGCCGTTCTATGTATTTTGAATTAAACTTAATTTATTGTTTATAAAAGGACCTATACAGTATTGTACAATAATAAAATTTATTAAACCTTTGTTGATTTAAGTTAAAAATCAAATAATCGCATAGTAGTCAAATATTAATAGTACACAATTTTCAAATAACAGTTCATAATTCAACACAAAAACATAAACAAGTACAAACTAATCACTAAACACTTTCCTAATCGCTTGTAAGCGCGGCTCTAACGGGAAGCGGTCAGGTGACAGGAAGGTTGTTTTTTCTCGATGATAGATGAGACTAGTGGACTGGTGGTTAACTGTTAACGACGTGCTGTGGAGATTGCGAGTGGCAAAAACTTAACAGCAATCTGTGGTGCCTTACTCGCAGATAGTGTTAGGTAGGACTTGATTTGAATGTGATTAGCTGTTTTGTTTGACACTTCTAATGATAGTTTCAATTTAAATATGCATTCGGGGTAGCGGTAGAAAAAAATAAAAATACATTGAAGCGAATAAGTGTATTTACGAGTAGAATAAGCGTAGCTGGACAGAAAACGATTGGAAAAATCATTTGCCTCTTTTGACTTATTAGAGATAAAAATTATCGGGATATTTTAGTTTTTCTGTAATTTTTTATAATATTTGTTTTTTTCGTAAGTATTTTTGTATTTTATTTAATTATAAGACGATTGTAGGTCATAACGCAAATTTGTTAGAAATGGAAGAACCTTCAAGACGTACTATTTCGGCCACCTTTTAAATTATTATCAACTATATGTACTAACTTAGCCTAACAAATCATTCAAACAATCCATCGGCTCTAGTCTCTCCGTTACCATCTATGAGACAGCTGATTACAGTATTAACGTCCCAAACTACACAAAAGTTTCACGCATACGCAAAAGAAATTTGTGACGATGAATCGCTAGTTTCGCGCTCATATATCGCTTTACAAAGATGACGGAGAAAGTCTTCATACAAGTCAGTTCCTACCTAATATTGGAAAGTGTTCATTAATTTCTTTATGCAACAATTTCTTCGAATTTATTAGCTGGCGAAACGTTGTTTATTGCTTACGAAATGCGTGTTTATGTTACGGAAAAGCGAAGAAAGGAACGGTTGAATCTAGTGGGTGGGATGTGTGAAAAGTATGTATGATGTGGCGTATACCAAAGTCCACATTTCGAAAAGTTTTTATTTTTTACTATACATACATACAGATCACATCTGATTCCATATAAGCAGAGATTACGGATCCCCATTTGTCCCAATCAAGACAGACCACGTTCGCTTCATTGATACTCATACACCTCCTCATACACACTCGGTTATAAGTACTTCTAACGTCACTCGTTTTCAATATGACGTCTATCTGATTGTCATATGTTTTATTGGACCGGCTCCTACGTAACAGCCCTTCCATTTCACTCACATATATTCCTTTTTTTATTCACATATACATATATTTTTACATATTATCCTAACTTACCTGCGGGACTTATACAATAGTATTATTTTAGACATACATTCATTAACAGCCACGTTTCAACCTTTTCCAAGGTAAGCATAAACATCGATCACATTTAGCACATTTTTTTAATTTTAACGTTTATAGATATTCATGATAAATCAAGAATCTCTTAAAACTATAGTTTATAGATATTGGTGAAACATTGATATCTCAACAATTTACACAATTCCCAAATCCCTTAATCGTCTCATACATATATATATGTATACAGTCACGTCTTTAATAGATCTTTCGATGTGGAAAGAACTTACTCCTAGCTAACTTTTTGTAGCATAAATATACATACTATACGTAATGTAATTATACTACATATTAAGCAATTATGAATACTACGGTGAGGGAAAACATCGTGAGGAAACCTACCTGTTTCCCGAACAGCAAATAGTTATTGCTTGTAAATTGTAACATGGCTTACCATCTGTCATATTGAGTACGGACTATCTGGTCAACACGTGGGTTCGAGGTGGATTCCATAGAATTACTATCTTCGCAATTGCGGAGATGGACACCTGAACCTCTGACTACCCCGCAAGGGTTAATGGTCGTGAACACGTTTGTCTTTTTGTTGTTATTATCCAAGGACATCCAACTAGAGAAAGAAAGTTGACTAGTTAGCAATCTACTTACATAGTTATAGAATGGGATCGTATACCAACCTTGACATTTAAACATTGTAGCAAATTACTTTTTAATGCTCTTACCGTATTTTCTACTACATAATTTTTAAAGGTACTTTTAAATTATAGCTTTTTTATAATTTTCTTACTTTGTGTAGAACTCTTAAGTCAACTTTTTGCTTAGCAGATGTGGATTACGTAGATAATATAATAAAGTCGTTATAAGGGTATTGTAGTTTAACTATTGATAGTTATTTTAACTTGATACGGCTTAAATGTAATGTAGGTTATACATATGTATTTAATATTTTAGTTCTGAAGTAAAACGTTAATAAACATAAGTTTATATTTATGCCTATACATCCCAAGGGGATAGGGAAAACATCCCTCTCACCTCATGTTAATAATTAAAGCCATGCTCTTTTGTTATTTACATTGTGAATTTGACATATGTGTACAATCTTGATAAATTCATTATACAATAACTAATAGGTCATGAGTTACAACACAAAATAACCAACTGTTAATCTACGTTATATTCCTCTAAACATCACAACAAAACTATATTTCTATCTCTCTTGACGTAATCAAAGGTTCCATTAACCCGTATCTACTATTTTGGCCACTCAAAGCCCACGTTTCATCACGTATATATCAAAAATCTATCGCTACGAATACTCGTCACGATTTTCTTAAAAGAATTTTATCTCATCACTATCTGTCGTAGAGCAAACATTGTTACTTATTATCGATTTGAGCAACGGTCCGATGCTTGCGTATTGCATTACTGTGATAATACACTACGTGCCAAGTGTGTTGGGCTCATGGAGTGATTAATAAGAGGAGTGGGCCTTACGCTATATTTGTATGGAAACTAACTGAAACTAACAAACTTAAAACTAACAAACTAGGGGATAATACTTGTGCATGTTATTGTCGCAGCATAATAATTGAATAAAGGGTTGCAACTCAGCTGGGTATGTTGCGTTTGATAGCAAACGCAACGCTGGTCTTATGTCAGAACCGTTTCGAACGTTATGACCATAAGTTATTAACTTCGTTGTTAATATACGCCGGTAGGTTTATTTTATTATCTTTAAAAGCCTATTTCAACGTAATCTTCATAAAAGAACTTTTTACGATAATTTGCTATGCCATAATCTTAGCTACTTAAACTAATATGAATTAGTATCTAGTAATTTTCTTTATAGTACTTTTAGGTCTTGGTCGTAAAATAATATTATGATCATAATATCATGCTACAAGTTTCATTACCTGTGTCATTAATATATCTTTATAATTACCGAGTAATATTAACTACTGTAGCTACGCTGGATGATTAGATTTTCAAAAGTACATTTAAGTTTAACTAACTTAGTAGGGTTAGTATCATCATGGATGACTATTTTGTGTGTTAATGATCCTTTTTATACCTAATTAGTAGAGGTTGTTATCTATAATAGTCTCAGAAATAGTCATTATTTGGCTGAAGGTGGATAATGATGCTCTCACACCCATTGCCTTACAGAAGGCATGCATATATCACGCTTACCCAATTGTTTAGATCCTGACAAACCACTTTCGTTTCATTGACACTCACACACCTCATACACACTCGGCGGTTATAGGTTCTTCTAACGACATCCTTTTAAGATATTTTCCTTTTTATTTTGCTATGATCGTCTGTTTAGATATAGTACCAATAAACTCGGCACGAAGTGTACACAAGAGAATATCTCAACAGCAAAACTGTTTCACAGTGTCGTACGCTCTACTTACTCCCGAGGCGGCGGCATGGCAACCGTTCAATCAATGTTGACACTCGTTCATTTGTACAATTGAATAAATTCACAACATTTGTTAATAAATGACCGGTTTCTGAACGGAATGATTGATTTGTAATGTGGTTCTTAACCTTAATTTGGACATTCGGTTCTCCCGTGTTAATCTGGGACGAATAGGTAGGTAACTAGTTGTAATTCTTTTCGGCACGTTCTTGGTTGTACCTCTCACTAATTCCATATTATAATGGTATTAAAATCACAATAGAAATGCCGATTTTCTACTCACCTTGAAAGGGATAACATAGAAAATGTTTGTTAATGAATGATGAATGCTTTAGAAAGGGAATGATTGATTGATTTAATGTAGTTATTAACCTTAATTTTATTACAATGATGGTTAACTGACAAAAAGTATATAAAGTGTAAACAAGTCTTATAATCTCTTTAATGTAATTTTAATACATGAAATTCCTAAAGTAACCTAAATACATTTTGCAATTTAGGCAACAAAATGTTCTGTGTATGTGTTTATTTACGTTTAAAATTTTTATTATTTCAATGTTTTGGAGTTTTACTGATTTGTATTTTGTTTTGTTTCAGGTATGTATTTTCACGAGAAACATCCTCATATCTATTGCATATAGGGTATTTTATTATTTTATTAATATTGTTGATAACGTCAACATACAAATTCAACTTTAATTTACATTCAAAAGTAGGTATACTCTCTTTAAAACATATGTATATATATTTTAGAATTTAACGAGGGCCGGGTTTATTAATACCACCCTTATCGGCTAAATGAAAATCCAGGCTACTAACTGTAGTGTGATATTGTTAGAAATAATTTGAATTTGAATATACGTCCATGTACATTAATCAATCAGACAAACAAACATACAACAATCGTCTTAATCATATTTCCATTAATCAACATGAAACCAATGTTCACAATATGCGCATCCATTAACAAAAAGAGAGTATTGATTGCGTTTTGTTGAACGCAAATAATTGAAATAGCTTTTCTCTGGCCGCTGGATTCCGCGTGGCCAAACGCACATCAATCTTCGGTTATAAGGAACGTAAGAAGAAAAATTTTGCGTTAAACGGAGCGTAATGTGTGATGTAAATCAGCTGATGGTTCGAGGTATTTGGAAATTTAATATTTCGGATATAATCCTCAACAATGTAAGGGATTTATTTGCATTTTACAAGAACAACAATAGAAAAGACAAACGCGTCAAGTACCCTTGCGGGGTAGTAATTCTATGACCACCTCGAACCCACGTGTTGACCAATAGTTAGTACTCACTGTGACAGGTGGTATGCCATGTCGCCATTTACAAGCACTATTACCTGTTCGGGGAACAGGTAGGTTTCCTAACGATGTTTTCTCTCACTGTAATATTCGATGCATTTCGTAAATGTGTTTTTATTACGAAAATGTACATAGAATCATTAAACTTCATTTCCATTGGTACATGTTGAAGCGGGATTTGAACCCTGTATCCACTGATACAGAGCCAAGTCCCAAACAACTGAGCTACGTCAAATTTATTAGTATAAGTAATTATATGGTATAAAAAACCTCTCGGTGACTTATACGAACATATGTTATATCAGTACTACAATATGATCACTAGAACGATTGGAAAACGATGAGAAAAAATATGAAAGGAAAACAATTGTATGAAGAGAGACATGTGAATGAAAGTTTCGTTAATTCTTTACTACGGAAGTATGGGAACAATATCGCTTATTCTATTGGAAATTGCATTTATTAATGGCATTCAATGTGATACAATCACTTTTATGCTGATTGAGAATACATATAATATGCTTTTACATTGAATATGAGTGAGAAATATTTGTTAGGTATGTTCAAGGTTGTTATCTTGTCTATGCGTATACTATTGATAAAGCACAGATGTGAATATCTATAAATGTAACTACATATGTACATAGGCAGTTTAGGGGTAGCCAGTAGCTTAAGGATAGATGTGACAGCTAAAGTGCGTTAACATTCATAGATACTAATTATTTATCGTTAATTAAATATAAGCTAAGTCATTTTCTTTATCGAATATCAGCTAATTAAAGAAGAATAAATTGTATGATTGAAAAGAGCATGCTTCTGAGGTTTCTCTCTATCTTATACGGGTGAATGATAACAACGTGACAGGTGGTAAGCCTAGTCTTCATTTATGACGAATACCTGTTTAGGAAATAGGTAGGGTTTTTCACGATGTTTTCCCTCACCGAAGTATTGATGCATTTTGTAAATGTATTTTTATTGTAGTATAGACCCGCACTGTCCATATACTATCTACATATATAGTAAAACACAGAAACACAGTTACCAATACCACTCAATCCTGTTAGATGAGATAACGGAATGCAACGTCAGTATTTACAGCATCGTAAAAGAGGTTGAGGGAAGGAGTATGGTATCGACTTAAGTTATAAAGTTGAGTGTAAGGTAAGTTAAGTATAAGTTAGGTAAGTTTGATGTGGCTTATTCATTGGGTCTTAATTAGTGGGTTCAAATCGAAGCATGTAACAATGGAAATATTTTTTTCTGATTTTATATACAAAAACAACAAACGCATTCACGACCATTAACCCTTGCAGGGTAGTCAGTGGTTCAGCTTTCCTTATCCGCAATTGTAAGGATAGTAATTCTTTGGCCACTTCGAACCCAAGGGTTGAACAAATAGTCAGTTTTCAACGTGATAAGTACTAAGCCATTTCGTCATTCACAAGCACTGACTATTACCCTTTCGGGTAGTCAGGTAGGTTTCCTCGCGATGTTTTCCCTCACCGGAGTATTCGTTTCATTTCGTAAAAGTATTCTATGTACATTCCTTCAAAATGCATCAAGTTCTTGGAAATGGTAAAAAATTTACCATATTAATTAATGATTATCTGGTAAAAAAACCATATGATGGATACATGTAGAGTCACTAAGTCCGCAATTGCGGTGGACACTTGAAGCTGTATTTTATAAATCGTGAAATTATTTGATTCGTAATTAATACAAAAAATGGTAAGCAAGTTGTAAATTTTTACCAAACAAAAATAATTAATTATGTTTCGAAAATACAGTTACTTTTTGGTATTTTTTCTCACAAAACGAAATTCATTACACTAAGGAAGTTGAAAGACCTTTCTTTCCCACGAAAGGTGATTAAAACTAATTTATTCAAATCTAGTTTTCGGTTTAATAAACAAGATTGATTCACATGAATTAATTAAGATAATTATCAACCCGGTTTCGTGTTCGCTTGTGATTTCTGTAATGTAAAATAGAATAATATCGTAGAAAACTATTACACTAATTGAACTAGTTCCTTTCTTATAACATTTAAGACTTATGCTAATCGTACAATTTAACGTATATTTGAGATATATTTATAAATCCATATATGTTTAATCATAGTTTTAAGATATTCGCGATTTATACTCATGATTAATAACTAAACGGGACTTATCGCGTAAGTTTTTATATAAACTTTTTTTATAGAAACGTCTGGTTAATAAAGGTAACTTTATTATATAAAAACTAACGCAATAAGTCCCGTTTAGTTATTAATCATGATATATTTAATCAACAAACCACACTGGAAAGCTAAAGAAAAAAATATATAAATCCTAACTTTCCCTCCACCGGGAATCGAACACGGGACCTCACGATTAGCGTACTGGTAGTTACATAAATACGCATCAAGCTTGTCTTCCGTTCTTGACTAACCACTGTCGTTTCATTGACATACACACACACTCGACGGTTATAAATACACTATCTAACTATCTCTGGTAAAACAGATTCCATAGACACACGCCATTTGCAGCAGATATACAACCTTAAACGACATCCTCTTTGCAATTAATAGGATTAGTATAAACGTCGTGACGTGACGTGACGTGGCCACGTGTGGGAAACCGTGGACAATGGGCCATTGTGGGTCGTGACGGCCACTTTACGGTCACTAATAAGGGTGAGGTTGGACTGGACATTATTGGTTATAAAAGCTCTCTTTACATACATTGTACTTGATTCAATTACTATTTGACTATTATGTTAATCTAATATTTTTAACTTTGGACATGTTATACGGATGAATGATATCAGATTGACAAAAGGAATATATATGAGTGAAGTGGAAGGGCGGTTACGTAGGGACCGGCCCAATAAGACATATAATAGTCAGATAGACGCTATATTGAAAAAGAGTGACGTTAGGAGTACCTATAACCGTCAAATGTGTATGAGAAGATGCATTGGTGTCAATGTAGCGAAAGTGGTCTGTCAGGATCGGGACAAATGGGGATCCGTGATCTATGCCTACCCCTATACAGGGAATCAGGCGTGATATGTATGTATGTATGAAAACACCCGGTCTCATATTGTCAGTTATGCTGTCATATTAGTGATGTTTCGAGTTTACTAGCCATTGGTTTAAATGAGACATAAATAAACTTCTCTATCTCTCTCTCTCTGACTTAAGTAATGTTTGAATTTGTTTTTTTGTTATCGCTGTTTTTAAATAAATGTTTCAATATAGGCATTCAAGGTTTTATCCACCTCCAAAGGTAGAAAAGCATTTGCATTTATGTTCCCAATATACTCGCAGCCTTACTTAAACCGTAGTAAGAGTTAAGTGATACTTAAGTAAGGTCCCTCATTGCTATATCACTTCCTACTTAGCCTAAGTAATGAATACATTTTCTTTGTTTCGAAACGAATTCTTGTAGCGTGCTGGTAGGCACTAGAATAGGATGTAATTAGCTGTGTTTCAATTTGGGAGATAAGTTATTGATACTATTCACCTTTACAGATAATATAAAAGCGGATACACATAGCATTGTTCCGTTTCTTTATAGAAAAGTATTAATATCTTGACAAAAGTCCTATATTTATACATATTCAGGCCTCTACATTCCCAGCGGAATGGGCAGAGAGTATCGATCGCCACCAGGAATGATCCTGACAAATCTCAATTGCTTCACTCACATCCATTAACCTTCTTATACAGGTTCTTCTGTTCTTGACACTACGTGCTCTCGTTTTGAGAAGGATGTCTCCAATTTGATCTGTATAAGTTCTACGTGGCCTACTCCGATCAACTCTACTTTCCACTTTGGCTATAAAAATTCATTTTGTAACCCTCCTTTCATCCATATACTCCATGAGCCATCATAGACTCCTATACATCTCCGCATATTTACTCGATCGTTATAGTTAGGTGAAAATCAACCGTAAATTGTCTATGTGGTGGTCAGAGGTTCACTTTAGTGTTTAACTATATATATATTTTACACTTATTGACTATTTCGAGAAATACGTATGTGTTCTCACAATCACATGAATCATATATTTTGTCACCCATCAAGTCGTTTTTCTAAACCCACATTGCTTATCTTCAGTGATGGAACTAGACCTGGTTTGTCAATGCAGCTACAGCCGTTAAAATTACATCCGAAAAAAGTAATTGTATTTGGTATTTATCTTTCTGTATGTATAATACAAAAAAAGGTACATAAACATAATAATTATGTTACAACATTGGCAAAGTTGGTATTATTTTGTAATTATCGGCAATTATGATTAGTTCAGTAAAAGTGAAGGGATTAATTTGCTTTCGAAAATTATCTTTAATAACACTTGCTCTAGTTTCTGTTTTATAATGACCATATCAGGAAGAAACTAAGTTATTGTGTAAAAAAGTATAATCTAGCGTTAGTTTCGGAAGTAAATGGAAGCTAGTTAACTATCTTTTATATTTATCCTTTTGACGACCTCCGTGGCGCGATTGGTTAAACACTTGAACGCTACTCGTGTGGGTTTGATTCCCGGTGGAGGCAGAGTTAAGAACTACGCTTTTCTTCTGCTTTCCAGTCTGGTTTTTGATTAAATATGCTGTATATGTATTTATCATGTATAATAAGTATACATTTCTTAAATATACGTTGACTAGTACCCTTAACACAAGTCTTAAATGAACTTACCAAGGGGCTAGTTCAGTTTCTGTAATAGTGTCTCAATTATTATTATTATCTTTATTCCCAGTATGTCGTAGAAGGGGACTGAAGGAGTAAAAGAAAATTAGATCTATTGAAATCGTTAGCAACCGGTAATGATTTTCCTAACATAACATTTATCATAGTTATTCTAAATTAGATATTCTTTTTTTTATGAAAAGAATTTGTTAATTATGTACCCGATGTTATGTATACCCTAAAAAGAATTTAAAGACATGAATATTACACATGTACATTATATACAAATATTTTCAAAATTATCTTACAATTTCATCTTCATCTCAGCTTATCATGACAAAACCTTCTTCGAAACCTTTACTTCTGTCCATACTTCCAATTAATACAGACGTGATGTTTGAACCCCAGTACCTCAGTCACTTCCTCGTGTAGTTAGTAACGAATTATAGAGTAATGAAGAGACCATAATTACTTAGAAACCAAACTTACTTTCTCCTGGGTAGATAGACGTACGAGTACAAAACATGTAATTTGTTGTAGGCTAATGAATGAACAGGAAGGTGAAGGAAAATAATAGAGTTCAAAAAGCTGTCTTTCTTCTCATTGGTTATCTTTGTATCAAATTATAGATCCTACAGTTTAAAGAAAATATCGTTAAATATCAATTGCTCAAGGTTCTGTACATATTTTTGAAGATTGAGAATGTTTGATTTTACGTCCATAATAACATACAAATGTATGTACCTAGCTCTTTTTATCTTTTTTTTTTGGTAAATATAAACTTGAACTTAAAGCTGGTATTTAATTGGTTAGTTAGGGTTAGATTTACGAGGGTTATTATAACAAATCCTTTCGGGGTAGACAACGTTTTGGAGAATAAAATAATGGTCAACTTTAGCTAAACTAATTGAGTCGCTACCCCTCAAAACTTTATGCTAAGAAAAGCAGCTAGTTACAGTTTTATACGTACGTCCCAAATTAACACGGTTTCATTTTCTTGAATAGTTTCTTATTATATTTCTCAATCGGTTTCCGTTACTAAACCTTTGTTGGCAACGTTGTCAAACAAAGACCTCATTGTTGATCGATTTGATATTGTTTTGTTGAGTTTTGCAAACGAGTGATTATTAATTAGGGTTAGGCACGACATTAAACAATGGTTCAAGGTTTTGTAACTGATACAGGTGACCAGAAATAAGTGGCTTTTAAAATGTACACGTAAAATGTGACTAAAGTATGGGTGTAGATTGAATATACTAGTATAGGGTGAAATATTTAGTATATACATACATATAAATTCAAGTTCTGTAATTCCATTCGGTATGGAGAGTACCTAGGAGACATATAAACAACTAATTGGTCACTTTTTAGCATGAATATCGGGGTTGTGATGTCATTTGTAACAATGTTAAGATGTGTACCTATATATCATAGATATTTCATATTAATGCTGTTACAATTTCTATTGAAACGTTTAACGTTACTGAGTTACTGAGACCATATTATCTGTAAAGAGCGTTTTACTTGGTATGCCCTAAGGCCGCGTATAACTTATACATATCAAATAGGAGACATTATTCTCAAGGCGGGTGTACGTAGCATGAAGAACAGAAGAGCATGTAGGAAAAAGTTTATGGGAGCGAGTGAAGCAAGAGATTTGACAGGATCGTTCCAGGTGGCGATCGATAGTATCTGCCTATCCTGTTACGGACATATAAGCATATATATGTAGGTATTTACCTCACTCTAAAATCGTTCTTACTAGAGAATTTCCAAATAATAACATCCACAAACAACCAACAATTGTCTGTCTGACTAACAATTGTTTGCATTGTGATGGACTAACATTGGTCGTGCAAATTGCAATTGAATTCCCATTTAGCTTGAAACTTTGTCCTGTGCTAGTCTGGGATTTGGGTTTCATATACATTAACGTCTTCCATGCCTTGTCAGAATATCTGAGAATATCAGATATCATATGCAAAATAAATAATTGAATTATTAATTTGGTTATGTTATGTTTCTAGCCCATCGTCCAATAGATCTCAAGTCCTGTAGTCGCTTTTAAAACATGCCTCCGGGTTGAGAGGTAATGATTTTGATGTAGAAAATGACTGAATTTAGATGAAATATTCACTAAAAAAAGTCAAGAATAAAAAATTAAACTTTACGTAATGCCTATTTTTGTGTTTTACATATATTAAATTTAAATGTCCAGTAATTTTTATCGTCTCACCTCCGCATACACAATCGGCGTACATAGTAAACAAAGACGTTTTCTAAGAAACCAAACAACATTATTTCTTGTGATAGAATAATATTAGTCACGTTTTCACACGTACAAAACGTAAGGGGCATAACAAATAGGCTTTATGCATATTGATTTGCATGCAACCAATAATGTTGCATCTTTCAATTCATTCTCTTGTTAACTTGGCACTTTAGAAGCCAATCAGCTGTATTTTATCAGGTGATGATGTAAATGTTTTTGACGACCTCCGTGGCGCGATTGATTAACCACCTGAACGCTTATATTGAGGTCACGGGTTCGATTCCCTGTGGAGGCAGAGTTAAGAAATACGCTTTTTTCTGCTTTTTGGTCTGGTTGTTGATTATGTATGCTAAATATGTTTTTATCTATGTATAATACGTTTAAATTTCTTAAATATACTTTGACTAGTACCCTTAACACAAGTCTTAAATGAACTTACCAAGAGAGTATTTCAATTGGTATAATAGTGTCCTAAATATTATAATACCTAAGTGTTGCAACCCTAACCGAAATAAGGGCTAAGCTAGACCCGATCTAGGTCCATGTTCTGATCCCTAATCTGGGCCAAACAGATGGTCCCTGACACTTAACTAATTAACGCCACAACTAACTGAGAAGGATAGTATAGTTGTTGCGATTTATAAAGTCTGAGAACGATTCTTTGAAAGTAAGGAATAAAGTAAATTAGATTTGTAATAAATAGATAGGAACATTTCACGTTCAAAAAGCACAAGATCAGTACCTTAGTTTAGTAAATTGATATAACTATAAATAGGTACTTTCTAAAATTTTGCATAGGTTGCTGTATAAAAATTACTAATATCCAATATTTTTTGCCAATTTAATACATACCAAAATAATATACTCGTGTAAATTTAAGTTCTAAATAAACATTCAAATAGAACGTAATTATATATAGTTAAAATATTATTACTGCTTATAAAAATGCAATAAAGCTTTTTTACTATTTCCATAAACTGATAACTCTTCAAGCCACAAATTAATTAACTTAAGGCACCTCTTCGCAACACGCAAACCCTATGTTCTGGCTAGTTCAGTCGTTTGAGATAAGATCGAGAGCCGGTGTTAATATGGGGCTGAAATTACACGATCCCACAGCATTGTACCGGGCGGCTGCATCACGTATAATATCCATGCTCCAAATAATAAAAAAGTGTAGATTAAGCGTCTTTATAATAAAAAGTGTACTTTACAAAGAGGTGTAATAAGAATATAAAACGGCAGGTTTAATATAGGATAGTATTTAATCGAACATCAAATAATATTTAAATGCACATCAAAAATACTGAACTGTATACCAAAATAAAACAGTCCCAACCCAAACCTAACCTATGGTGTACATTTCAGTATTTTTGATGTGCATTTAATTATGTCCCTTTAATATATCTATAGTCTGTCTCTGTCTGGGACGTTAAATAATGCTAACTAGCTGCCGTTCTTCCCGGCATGTCGAAGGCGACTAAGGGACTAGGTGTAAATGGAATCAATTGGGCGATAGCCTAGGAATCTATCACCAATGTTTCATATAACATTGCTACTCCATCGGATGAATATTATGCAAAAAAGTGACATCGGAAATATAACGTCTCAACCCCATCGGAAGCTAAAAAGTGACCCAGGAGATATTATCGTGTCTCAGAGGTTCTGTCCACCCAAAAGGAATTAAAGGGCGTGAATGTATATGTATGCATATAGTCAATTTTATAGGCATTAACGTTTTAGTAACATAAAATTGATATTTTAATATACTCATATACACGTTTAATAGCTTTAGATAAGGTTGTTATACTAAGTAACTGCCTTGCCTATAAAAGATTATTTCTTTGCAATATGACTTTTATCATAATTATGAAGGTTGTATAGTATTACGACAAAATCTCTATGACAGGTTGCTAGCCCATCGGCGTTTTGATTTTTCACATTCATTCACTTCTTACAACATTCCTTTAACAAAAGCAGCTAGATACAGGCCTTTGGCATGACAACCTAGGTCAAATTATAATACAATCATATGAAAATTCCATCATTTATATGCGGCGGTATATCAACGTTGTGACACTTGTTCCTTGCATCGCTTACGGGGCAGACAGTAACTCAGAAATATATGTTTCTTTGTTTACTTTTGTCCCCTGGGGAAAAAATCCCTGGGACTGGAGTTTCTTGTTGGTTCTCCTCAAAGCTAGGGCTTCCGAACGAACGGTAGAGTCATAGTTTTAACATAACCAGTGCCTCTAAACAATTTGTTCTCGACTTTCGATGAATAGATATTTTTTAACACTAGCGATTTATGTTTTATTTATCACGATACATTAATAAAGATACCTTTATTTATCGTGATATGACCGGTCTCATATACTAAATAAATTAAATGTTCAATGAATGTTTTGTTACTGTATTATACGTACGCGTTCACGACCATTAACCCTTGCGGGGTAGTCAGAGATTCAGGTGTCCATCTCCGCAACTGCGAAGGTAGTAATTCTTTGCCCACCTCGAACCTTACTGTATTATATTTAAAAAAATAACGAATTTAGATATCTGCCTTCCATAGGAATACCGGTATTATGTGTATGTGCTAGCAAATGATACCGGGAATCATATGAAAATCCCCCCATTTGTATGCAACGGGATATCTAAGCGAAGAATGGGCATTGAACGAGAGCGTTCCTTAGCAGCCTTCCAGATACGTCTATGTAAGGAAGCTGTGACTGTAAGAGAAACAAATAACCTAAGAGCACTGTCAGATGGAGTACACGTGGGTTAAAGGATGTTGGTACATGTTATAAGAGAAGATAGGAATTCTTAGGCTTTAGAAAGGATTTTGTATGGTAGTTTTTTTAGTTAATAATAATTTTGGTTGATTAATTTACAGTTTATAGGTAAATAGTCGTTTTGAATCTTTTAGTTTTAGATATATTAATAAATACGAAACTTAAAAGTTTAACTTTACGTAAGTGGTTTAACTGGATCGCTTAAATCTATTAAAATGAATGAGGACAAATTACTACCAAAGAGTAAAAGAGTATAACTATTTTTAAACAAACTTTAAGTTTGAAAGTACATATTTCTGTTTAGTCACTTATAACAATTAAAATTAGGGTACACCTATTATAGTAGAACTTTTCAAGTAATAATTTTATATTGCATAACAACTAATAGCATAAACCTCTTTTCGCAGAATATCGTTTGGCATTAACTCATTTAGCATACATTGAAACCCATAATTCTGTAAGTCAAAATTATCTGTACGCATAATTTGGATATCCATAATAATCACAATGTATAATCATCACATCGCAGAAAGTTCAAAACCAGATTCATCTTTTGGCATATATTTCTTATCCATAACTATTTAAAAGTAGAACCATCATTTCGCATAATGCTTACAGCAAGAATCATCTTTTATGATTATTGCAACACTTTTCTAATCAGGCGTTATCATTTTTACTATTGCTTGTTTTTTTTTTAGTAATTGTAATAAATAAAAGTTGATTTAATGATAATTATTTGGTTTTTATATCCTTGCCCATGAGAGCATGTTCGTTTCTGGCATAAGAGGTCACAGTTCTAACCTAACCTAACCTACGCATTTTTAAAGAAGAAAGTAATCCAATCTATATTATTCTAATTGAAATTCTATGATCTTCATAGTATGCCTAGTCAAATTATGCCAAATAATCTGTACTCTAAATGAACGTTATGCTAAATGATATTATACAAAATTTTAACTATGCCAAAGGTAAATATGCCAATAAAAATTCTACTATCTTAAATGTATGCCATTCTAAATTCGGTCATAAGCACATTATGCCTAAAAATATTTATGTCAAATATTTTTTATGCCTAATAAATGATCGACTAAAGAAGTTTCTGCGAAGTCAGTTATCCCAAATAGGTTTCGGAGTATCAAGTTTCTACCAAATAGACCGCACCCTTAAAATTAATTAGAACAAACCGCTAAGCAATCGTATAGCGAATTTCTTGAAACCAGGGCAATAATATGGAAATTAAAACAACAAATAATAATCAAGCACATAGTATGTACACGAAATTCTAATACATACATACACATCACGCCTGATTCCCTGTAGAGGGGTACTGTATTGACGATAAGAGTACCTATAACCGCCGAGAGTGTATGAGAGGATGTATGAATGTCAATGAAGCGAAAGTGGTCTGTCAGGATCGGGACAAATGGGGATCCGTGATCTCTGCCTACCCCTCTACAGGGCAATTCTCTACTATACTTAAAATATATAAAAATATACGAGTATATATCTAAATATGTAAACTTGCGATAGTTACGTTCTCTGTATTTATTGTTATGTTATGGATACACCAGTTTAACTTATAAATCTCTATTTATTCAATTCCTCAAACGCCCCATTTTCCTTGCAAGACCTTGCCTCAAAAGCCTCCTAGAAGCATCGAGGGCAGGTGAATTGTTAATAGATAAACCTTTTAGCCGAGTCTCCTGATAAAGGATTAAATTATGGCCTCCGCAGATCCTGTGATACATGGTCCGGGCCGCCGGCATAATGGCTTAAGAGCGAATTCAAGATAGAGCGAACGCGGCTTTAGCTCGGTTGCAGGCCTAATCTACCTAGGCTTGATGGTTAATACATTTATGCGTGCACTTTACGGAGGCTTATATCTGTTCATATATCAACATACATACACATCACGCTTGATTCCCTGTGCAGGGGTAGGCAGAGATCACGGAACCCCATTTGTCCCGTTTGTCCTAACGTCACTTTTTTAAATATAGCGTCTATAAGACTGTCATATATTTCCTCGTTTATTTATATAGATATATGAACTAAAAATATGAATGAAGGTAATAATTAATTAAAATATAATGCCGTAATACCGTGAGGTAACCTATCTCTTCCCTGAACATGTAATAGTTAGTGCTTGCAAATGGTGACATGGCTTACCACATTGAGCACTGACTATCAGGTCAGTGCTTGAATTCGAGGTAGCCATAGAAAAACTTGAACCTTTGACTACCCCACAAGGGTTAATGGCTGTGAACGCATTTGGTTTTTGTCTTTGCCATCAGATTTTATATATGCCTTATTTACATTTTATAGGACGCAACTGAGGAACTCGAGTAGATTAACCGATCCAATAGAATTCTCTCACCAATATTTCATATCATTATAATCATGATTCGGAAAACTTTGCTAAATGTTAGTGATAAAATATAGTGTCTCAGAAGTCCTGTCTACCCTTAAAAGTATTTAAAGACTATCTGTCACATTATGTGGTGTCGTATATGTATTATATGTATATGTATATCCTGTTATACATTATTGTCATTCCAAGTATCATGCGAATCACCCAATGGTATGTTATAAACTATTAGCTTTACACCATAGAAATTCTCAGACAAACATTAAAGTAGAGTATTAACTAGCAGGAATAAAATAAGATAAATTTTAGAATATCAATCCATGGTTACGATAATGGATAATATAGTTAATAAAGGTAACTTTATGATATAAAAACTTACGCGATAAGTCCCGTTAGTTATTAATCATGCAATTACATTAATTATATAATATTATACACTAACTTAATCAAAGAAATGTCGCGGTCGTAAACGGTTTTAATTACTTACTGACTGAATGACTAACTGAATTCTCTATTATCGAGGTAGGTAAAAGTCATTACTTACTCTGATTGTATTTCTTAGGATTGGTAGAAGTGTTTATTAATATTCTTAAAAGGATTCAAGTTATTTATTAAGATAATTAATTACAATTGTAATGTTTGGAAATACGTCGCCATTAGAATTTTATGTCTAACATCAAGCTATAAATATATATATAATATTGCTACATTAGCAATCTTTGAGTGATGTTATGAAAATAATATGTTATCAAAAACAATAACTACTTATAAATTAATATAATAATATAGTTTTAAATGTACTTGAAAAATGCTTCATATCCTACCACTTTATGAGGAATCAGTAATAACGATATATAGTCTCATTGTACTTTCTTATCTTTTAAAAATAATCAATAATTCACATTCAACCTACGATGTCTAACGGTACAATTATAAAAAAGTTCGTACTATAACAACGGAATAAAAACAACACCTATTTTGCCTACCAAAGACATCAACGCGCGATCGTAATCTTTTTACAAACCGGGAACCATAGATTAGTATCATCGTATACAGCTCATATCTCATTGAGAGGAAACCGAATGAGACTAAAGAGTTATAGGTGCCAGTTTATGAATGATGATACGATCTGTGAAGATGCTGTGCGATAGGAGATGTAGTTATGAATGGATAGTTTCTGTACTTAACTCAGGTTTGGATTGAATTTTCTTTCTGACATTTTACTGTAAGGCACAAATTAACTTTTTTTTAATTTCAAGTAACTTCATTACTTATTCATATGATAGAAAATTCTATTTGAAATAATATAAATAACACTGTAATCCATTTATCTTGGATTTTTAGAATTTTGTGCTTTTTGCAATATTTTAAAACATTCCCTAACCTTTTTTCTTTCATTAATTTATTATTATTATTAACAAGGTAACTATACTAGTCTGTGTTTTTCTGCAAAATTAATTAAAATTATTCATACTCTTTCCATTCTAATAATCTAATTGCGAGTAAATACTACACAGCCTCTTAATTAAATAATATACCAAGTATAATATACGTAAGTGCCTTTGAAATACATACATAATACTCATACGAATCAATGAAAAGGTAGTGACACCATATTACTACCGTTACTCATTGTAAACCAAAAGCAGGTTTTACCGTGTCAATGTTTTCCAAGGAAATGACTGATGTAGGCTTTTATTGTATAACGGGTTGCCGAGAATTGAGTCGCTACTTTTATTGTACCATCGAACTCGCTTATCGAAGCCTTTATGTTCACGCCACGTGTACGAAGAGTGGTGAAAGAGATAAGAGTATCTTAGTTTACCTTTTGTTTCAAAATGAAGCCTAATATGAACCTTATTACCTGAAGGCTAAATTTAAAGTTACTTATCTATTTTTTACTTCCAGGATTATAAATGTGTATGATAAAGTAATATATAAAATATACGATATTATATTATATAAAATTTTGGATGATAAAGTAATTTACTGCAGTATTTTGACGCAGTAAATAAATACATTAATCACGCCTTTATTTCTACAGAGGGGTAGGCAAAGATCATGGATTCCTATTTATTCCAGTCTTAATAATTTATATTAAATTCACATCATCAACACCTATACACATACATACACATTGACCGGTTACATATTGCTATTGCATGCTTTATCAATATTTCATACATACCAACTTGACTTATTTAAAATGTAGTTACAAATATTATATCAATTACATATGAATTGTAATTTACTTTTAATAAGATGTGATCAACAAACTTTCTATTAATAAATTACTGACATAAAAATCATCCACCGTAAAAGACGTCATTCACATTATAGAAAGCGACTCAGTTTAGAGCTCTGCTGTCAAATTTTGACTGTTAACAGGATTTTTTCATGAATTAATATATTTTATGGTAAAAATAATATCTAAGTCACACAACAACAGTAATTTATTTTAAGATTATTTAGAAATAAATATTCGATACAATTCACTGGGAACCCATCTAAGACTTCTAATACATATTGCAGTCATCACCACTCCCAGAATAGAAACATTTGAACACTTCAAGTGCAGTAATGTAGCAGTGGTTTACCAGAACCGGGACAGATGGGCATCTGTGGTCTCAGCATACCCCTTTACAGGGAAACGGGCGTGATGTGTATGTATGAACTACAAATGCTCAACTTATGAAAATACATACATAAAAAATTATATTCATTACTTAGACATATTTAAAAAATATATTCATTAGTTTAACATACATATTTTCAACTCGCTCTTTACCAGTAATTCCGTAACTAAATAATATTAATAATTCTTTAAACCCAGAAAATAACTTTTATGTACATTCTATTAAATTAAATAATCTCTTAGCTTTCACACTTCATAATCATATAAGACAAAAATCTACAGAACCACTAAACAAATATAGAAGTAAACGTCGTTAAATTTTGGATGGCTGGCTGCTTCTCTTAATGAGCCTTTTAATAAAAGCCTTAAGTTCTAAGTAGTGGCAATAATTAGTGATGCAACCGAACATCTTATGGAACGTAAATAGGTAATTGCGATATTATCCGTGAAATTAACGATGAAATAGTTACGTAGGTTGTGGAGCTTAGAAGATTATGAAATATTGAATTAGTGCTCGTTACGTAGTTAAATATTGTCTAATAAGAAGCCTTAAAAGGTTTGTGAAGCCTTTGAAATATCGTACGAGTATTTATTAAATTAAATATAGTTTCTGTAATGATATATGGTACTGGCCAGGATTCTTTAATATAACTGAACAGTACTAATTTCATTATTCCTTAGATTTTTTTTTACTTCTGTAGGAAAACAAACAGTTGTACAATTATAGAAAATAACAAATACGTTACATTCATAATAACCTACAGTTTCCATTACATTATACAATACAATTAATAAATATATGACAGTAATAAATAATACCATTAAACAAATAAGGTGTCATGAAGATTAGTATAGATTTAGACAATATTAATTACATTTATTAGTGAAAATGATGTTTTATGCCTTTTCTTAAATAAGGCTCCGTACAGAAGGTATTGTAAAGTAAGTAATACATATCTGAACACATATCTGAAAACCTCAGTCCCTAAATTAGATCCTTAACCATCCCATAAAAGCCTACTCGTGCTGTATAACATACGTAACTCGAAACCTTCTCTCGAATTAAGGTCATACAATCATAACCCAGGTAGCCTATCATTATCAATGCCTCAAAAGGCTTCCAAAATTCAAAGATTGACGAAGCATTAATGATGGTAAGTAATTTATTGCACCATAATTACTCTGATTATAGAGTCGGGCATACCATATAGGTTTAGTAGGTAATGAGAAGGCTTGATTCTTGTAACAACGGTCGTAGCAGTAATAGACCGGTTCTTTTTAGATTGCCTAAGTTTAGTAACATAAGGCTATAACTGCCGAGAGTGTATGAGGATGTGTATGGATGTTAATGAAATTGGTAGTTTTTCAAACTAGATTCTAAGGGGCATACGTGAATTCTGTCAACCTCTCTGAAGAGACAAGGATGTATTAATTATTGCATGTATATGTATGTATGTATGTACATATATATTTAGTTACTGTATATAGTAAATCACTATCGTACACGAGATTACTACACACAAAAAAGACAAACGCATTCATGACCATCAATCTATGCGAAGTAGTAGAAGTAGTCAGATGTTCCGTTTTCCATCTCCACATTTGCAAAGGTAGTAAGTAATTCTATCGCCACCTCTAACCCACGAAACACACATACAATTCATAGAAATAAGTAATATGTATAATAACTTAAATACATGACTTACAATTACTTAGTCTTTGTAAATTACTTAAGTTCGACCTAAGTTATCCACCCTGAATAATGGTTACAGCTGGTGACTATTGTCACCTGCTCTCTGAGTCTATTCACCTTTTGCAAAGTTCACTTAATATATTGACTATCAACATCTGTTACTGCACATTGCAATACTGTGTAAGTTCACGCAAATACTTTTTAACACCTTATGTGATATTGGTTAAGTTTGTATGGACACTAATATCTTATACATAGTCTATACTTCTTAAGAAATAACTAAATGGATGGATATATGTAGTTTTGGAGATAATTTACTCGGTTACCTTAAAGCATAACTGAATACTATTATACAATGAACTTAACTATTATAAATAAATTATTAGTTCTGCAAAGAATGTAAAATAAGTCAAATAATAAAGCACGACAGAAGATAAGATGTGATGTATTATTATCACTTATTGTAAAACTTTGGATATTTAATTTTTTATCTAATCCATCAACCTATTTTTACGACATATCCAGCTGAAACACAGCTATTTAGTATTATATTTAAGTCCTAGACTAACACAAAAACAAATAACGACAAATATGAATAATGATTTGCAAACAAGTGAAAGTCTCAAGAAGACGTTTATACAAAGTCTAATGAAGCAAAGCGCTGGTTCCTAAGTGATACTTAGAAAAGAACATAGTGCCATAAATAATGGTTCTGAACGCCACTTAACTTAACTTCGAATCAAGAACAAATCTCTCAGATACTCTCTTCGTAATGATATACCGAAAACCAGTAACCAATTTACATTGGCCTCTCTACTCGAACAAGTTGTAAGGCACCGCAGGTCTTGATACCTGGTCTTTCTGTGCAAATAACAATTTTACGAACGACCAATGAGGCCAGGTTAAATTGTGGTTGTTTTAAGTTTTTGTTTTTAGCGAAGTGGGTCAGTGGATCTTGGAAACGTCGAGTTTGCGACTGCTTGCGATTTGATTGGGATTTTTATTATACATACATACTTATACATACGCAGCTTTCTGATATAGGACACGACTTGTATAAAGTGCTGATTGAGTGGTTAAAAGTGGTTTGTATGAGGCCATATTTCTCTAACTAATACTACAATTATCTAGATGTTGTACATTTGAATAATGATTGTGATATGTGTGTTTGTGTGAACCTTATAAAATATTACTCATCTTTAAAACATCGTATAAATATTTAGTTCTGGCACCTATCATAACTTTATCAATCTGAATGCTATGCGTGTATGCATGGTTCATTTGCATCACAATAAGCCAATAGTTGAAAACAAAAACTTGTTCTTACACCCAAGAAATAAATGTGATAATACTTAAAGAATATCTTAGTTTTTTCTAACACCATGCATATAGACAGCTAGTTACTGATCAAGTCCCCATTCACTCATATTACTCGTATACATAGGCAAACCATCTCACGTCTGAGAGCTCGCTAATAAAAGCAAGAGTTAAGCATAATACACATTACTTAGGCACAGTATTAATCTATTTAAAACCTGTAAGACTGCTCTTTTATCTTTAATGGGTAGGGCAGACATGTGGCCAGTGCATTGACACGACAAAAAGACTAGAACAGAGTAAAAATAGTCCAGACTAAGCTTCAAGCGAGACTTTTAACCCCTGTGGGGTAGGCAGAGGGTATCTGTTTGTATGATTGTGAAGTGGTTAAGTTAAGGATTTCGGGAATATCATACACTACACAAATAATAATAATAGTAATAATAATATTTGGACATTATTACACCAATTGAACTAGCGTCTTGCTAAGTACATTTAAGACTTGTGTTAAGGGTACTAGTCAACGTAAATTTAAGAAATATATATTTATTGTATAAAGATAAATACATATATAGCATACATAATCAACGACCAGACTGAAAAGCAGAAGAAAAACACATACATACATTCACGTCCTTTAATCGGTATGGACAGAACCTTGAAGACATGAAAACATCTCATTGGTTACTTATTGGAATATTGGGGTTGTGATGTTATATGGAACATTGGTGACAGGTAGCTAGCCCATCTCCTTAAGATTCAATAAACCCTTTAGTCGTCTCTTACGATAGCCGGAAAAAACGGCAGCTATTTTTATTTGGTAGGTAATTCTTATAAGTATTGAACCTAAAACTCTAAGCTCTTTAATTCTTAGTCATAACCGCATACCATCAATCTATACCTAATACAACCATAGAGTAAATGTTGTTCTACCTTTGAGTTCGTACCAAGGAGTTTTTACTCCGGCATTCTATTGACATTGACATCTGTCAATACTGGATGACAGGTGTTTACAATTTAACATAGTTGAGGTATGGCGTAACAAAAAACGGGTTGATGTATATTTAACAAGGGCTTACCATGATACCTAAAAGCAATCTTGTGTATGTCTTATGACTTTTACGACTTTTTGACTAAAGTTTTTTATTGGTATGGACTGTAATGATAAACTTAACAAATAAATTAATTAATTAATTAATTAATGTTCAATGAGTACTTTAAAAAATCAATAAATGTTGGTTTAAAGATTTTTATTCTGTTTTTAATTTGTACATATGTAATTTTGTTTTTTTTCTATATTATTATTATTTTTATTTATTAATACATAAATATTTAAGTTTAACAAATAAATAATTTTGTATTTTATAAAAGTTAGAATATCTAAGGCTATACATAAACTTTTTAAATAAACAATTATTCCTGGGAGCTCTGGGTTAGAATGCGACATAAATATACTGTAAGTTAACTTCTATAAAGAAAAGAATGTTAACTAGCTGCCCTTCTTCCCAAATTATGAAAGAGGTCACATAGGATTAGATTGGCGATGTATTAGTAACCTGCTAGTAATATACTAAATCAATGCTATCAAAACTCTAATAGCTAAGCTAAATGTTCCTTAGGAGATATATTATTTCTTGTATTCACTAAAGTCATGAATATATCATGTATGTATGTTTTACATATATCTATGTATGTAAGTACACACACACAGATTTCTTCATTACCATAAAGTAGTGAAAAGTAATAAGCAACGACGGCTATCATCAAATCAGTTGTAGCAACCGGAAATTGAACCTGGCATCTCTGAAATTGAATATTCATAACGCTACTACCGCGCTGTTGAGACATATACAACTGTATTATGATATCAAGTCTATAGTTACTGCGAATGTGGTCAGCATCCCAGAGTATGTATATTTATTATTAAAAAGAAATTTAATATGTAGGATGTACTTATTATTATGAATTTGTTCTGAGATGTTATTTAAGAAATGTGTCGTACATACATGTACTCGTAAGTATATAAATTTTTATTTATATACATAATTTACAGTCGCTATCAGTGAGGAAAAACATCGTGAGGAAACCTTACTATCCCTCGGAATAGGTAATAGCCAGTGCTTATATACGGCGTTACGGTTAACTATCACATTTGGCGCTGTCTATCTAGTGAAACTCGGGCTTCGAGAAACCAATACCTAACATGCCTTCGAAATTTCGGTGCTGAGCAGTCAAGCATCTGACTACCCCGCCAAAATAAAAAAGGGACTATGTATACACAAGTAGTGAAGAATATGTTATGTATTTTATATATGTATGCATGTAAAATGACTTAGAAGTCCGCAGTGCAAATTCGAGTCAAGAACGGTTGTTCAGATGAAAGCCGTTTTCGTTTCGCTAACGGTACCAATGCAGTGGCGATGCATTGGGGATTATAATTCCATCATCATTTGCTTGGCAATAAAACGTATGTGGGACATGGCATACTGTATTGATACTTAAGTATATACTTGTAGATCTGTATGGTCAGAATATCATGAAACCTTAGAACCATAGACAAGTGGTCATAGGACAACCTCCGTGGCGCGATTGGTTGAACACCTGAACGCTAATCGTGAGGTCCTAGGTTCGTTTCCCGGTGATAGAGTTAAGAACGCTTTTCTTCTGTTTTCCAGTCTGGTTGTTGATTATATATGCTATGTAATGTATTTATCTGTATATAATAAGTATATATTTGTAAAAAAATGCGTACCCTTAACACAAGTCTTAAAGGAACTTAAGGCCCCTATTTCAATTGGTGTAATAATGTCCAAATTTTCTTATCTATATTATTATTATCGTAAGGGATTTGAGAACGTGAATGTATGTACATGAAATAGATATGCAAGTCAACATTTTCCAATACGGAAGAAAAGTAATAAAAAAACCTACACCAACATGTCACATCGGGAGACACGTCCCGCGATGCAATCATTAACTTGATTACAGCAATATGCCGAGACTGATCTCGGTGAATCTCGAACGTGTGTAATTTTAACGGGAAATCAATTTGGTACTTGTAATTTCGTATAAGCTTGTAGTTAGTTGGGGACCTAATTTATTCAGAAAATAATAAAAAGCATATCAAACTTTACTGAAATGTATACCAAAAATGTATAACTTAAGTACAGCAAATGTTATGTTTGGGTAAGGACTGTATTATTTTGGTATATAATGCAATATTTTGCTAAGTACATTTACGACTTGTGTTGAGGATACTAGTCAACGTAAATTTAAAAAATATATTCATTTTATACATAGATAAAAACATATATAGGATATATAATCAACGACCAGACTGTAAAGCTGAAGAAAAGCGTAGTTCTTAACACTGCCTCTACCGGGAATCGAAGCCGGGACCTCACGATTAGCGTTCAGGTGGCTAATCGATTGTGCCACGGAGGTCGTCATATAAATCATCGTCGTCATAGATACGATAATGTTTCCTTGGTCAATTTAAGAATGAATATTGGTATTGTGATGACATTTGTAACATTGATGACAGGTTGCTAGCTTATCTATAATATAATCGTTAAATAGTACATCGAACAGTCAAGAATGTACATCGTGAGGAAACCTTCATAATACTTAGACTATACAATAGTCAGTTACACTAACTTTGCAACACAAAACAATAGGTCACGTTGAGTGCTGACTATGGTATAAATTGGGTTCAGTATAACCTCACAACACTTACACTACAATTGCAGAGACGAACACTCAAACCTCTGACTACCCAACAAGGCATAATTGACGTGATGTGTGAATCTCTATATGGAATCAAAATGCTCTTAACAGTAGTGGTATATAAGATTAGTATGTGAATGTTGCATAGACGAATGAACATCAACTACATACATACATACATATATATACGCTTCTATGTCCCCAATAGGATAGGCAGAGGCTATCGATCGCCATCTGGAACGATCCTGACAAATCTCTCTTGCTTTACTCACACCCATTAACCTTCTCATGCATACTCTTCTGTTCTTCACTACGTTCGCCTTGAGAAGAATGTCTCCAATTTGATCTGTATCAGTTCTACGCGGCATACCCTGTCCAACTTAGCCTTCCACTTTGGCTGTATAGATTCCTTTTGTAACCCTCTTTTCACCCAATCAATGAATGTATATAATATATCTACAGAGATCATTGATGCTCGTTTTTCTGAGATCTGGACTACCCGTTTCATTGATATACACCTCTAAACTTATTACTAAAACTGTATGGAAAAAACAATATAAGAAAACATAGTTAGACCTAGGAGTAGGTACAGTCGGTATGTGAAAATGGTGAAACTATTTACCACCTTCACATATTAGATAGTTTAATAAGTAGGTTCGAGGTTATTATAGTTTACTACCTCCAAAATCTCAAAGAACAACCGAACCCCTGACTATCCCACAAGGTATAACATTTGCAAAAGCAAGAAGTATTAATTGATATACGCCGTCAGCCTCTCGTCTTACACACTCGGCGTTTACAGTCGCTTTTAACCTCAACCTTATTCAATAAGTCGTCTAAATACCCGTCATTCGTCCTAGACTAATCTACATCCATATTTATGGCTGGAACCAGGAAATGTTGCCCTACCAATGATTGTGGGTTTCCAATGGAATAAGATGTCGTGATTGGCCCCTGTCCTTATATGATTTGCGGTGGCGATTCTCCTAGTTTTAAATATTATTTAAATGATTTTTAAAGTAGAGTAATACGATATTAGATACATATACTACAGAGGTGAATCCATTTTTAAACAAATATCAATATCATTTAAAATGTTTATTTATAATAATATATTCGATAAATACTTGAATCTTAATGACATAGACATACGTTTCCCTTTAGAGGGATAGGCAAATATCAAGGATCTATATCTGTAAGGATATAAAGCACTTTCGCTTCATTGACACTCATGCACCTCCTCATACACTCGGTGGTTATAATAACTTCTAAAATCATATTTTTCTATATGTAACATGTAGTTATTAAAGTCTAAAAGCTATCCATACTATGTACATAATGTTTTATAATAATCATTACATTTACTTAAAAATCTATATTCTAGATTAGTATGAGTAACTAACTATACCCAAACGGAAGCAGAATCGAACCCCCACGTTTATATGAGATATCCAACTGCATATTTACATCTTGTCTCAGGTAGTTGAAGGCACATTCATTTTTCTCAGAACCTAGCTAGTTACGCCGCGGGCACACATTAGTGGTTTGGTTGGGAACCGTTTATAAAACGTGTCGCTACCACATGTCCTATGTTTGTTCCTTAACATGTATAAATACACGTCACAAGGAGGCTTAAAAGGGTTAGGCAGAGATGCGTATTATGAAGTTAATTCCTAATGTAATCGTTTTCTTTCCATCTAAGTTGAAGTAGGAATAATATAAAGGTTTCCCCCCCGATTTACCTAATTTTTTTCTGGTCATAAAGTAAAAAAAAGTTAAACTTAACTAAGAGTAAAAAAAGCTTTTCATTATTTATTTTCAATAAATACATGATGACAATTAAAAAAACAAAATACAACTAAATATGCACAAATTAAAACATAAAAAAAACTTAAATCTAACAAACAGTAAAAATTTACACAGCGCCACTAGTGTACCGAATTTAGCACCCAGAAGCAAAAGCCCCCAGCACACTAGCAGCGTTGCCCCGCTGGATTGCCAACGACAGCCTCTGGACCAAAAACTCCCCGGACCGACTATCAAGACTCTCTTAGAATATATTCTAATTTTCATATCTCTTATAATAATAATAAAAGCGTTTATTTTCAGCTACAAAAACATACATAATACAAAACGTTTACAATTAAAACTTACAAACTAGGGGATAAAACTTGTGCATGTTATTATCGCAGCAAAAGGGTTCCAACTCAGCTGGGTATGTTGCATTTGATAGGAAATGCAACGCTGGTCTTAAGTCGGAACCATTGGAGGGCAAAAAGTTTTTAATATACGTATACATAATTCATTGACATGTAAATACAAGCAGTTGATTACATGTCTACCAAGTCCCAGGTTAACACGTGTTCTTATAAAATCTCTATAACTATTGCACAACACGTGAAAGTATGTTTGGCGTATATCACGGTATGCTATAATTAATTTATATGCAAAAGCATAAATGAGCGAAAGTTTATATCAGACAGGATGTTAATATATTCACATTATTTACATTTAAGAGTGTCACCTGAATTTATACATAAAATAACATACATATATAGCTTCACGACTTGTGTATACACACTCCCTTTCTTAGAGGCTTGAGTGTCCATTTCCGAAATTTCGAAGGCTTTTTAGGTATGAGTCTTTCGAAGCCAGTGTTTCACTAGATAGACAGCACCCAACGTGATGGAAAAATAACTTCTTATTTTTATGCATTAGATACCATACTACACGATTATAATCCCTTGTGATGTAGACAATATAAAGGTCCATATCCGCAATTGCGGAGTAAATTTATCAATGTCATCCGGCACTATATTTTTCCAAATAGACAGCACCTGGTATTATGTGTGTGTGTGTGTGTGTGTGTGGTGTGTGTGTGGTAGTGGTGTGGTATGTCACCAGGAGATGACTATTATCTATAACCAAGCAAATACAATTTTACTTAAGACATTTTCTTGTGTTTTTTTAATTTAAATTGCGAATAGACGTTTATATACAGAATGAAACATTTATCTACAAATTTGATTATATTTTTATTAATTTATAGGCATATAATCATGAACCAACATTGTGTTTCACAACTTAACCGTATGAAATCTTCATACACATTGCCTTTGAAATGGCACCATCATACTAAGTGATCTTTTTGTTTGTTCCAGTGAACTGACGTTAGCTGAAGGGATGGCCAGCTGCGGAGGCTGGAGCGACGAGCCTGTGCCCAAGGTATGTAATTTATAGGCATTCGCGTTAAGAAAATAGTGACGTTATAATATTCAGAGGTTAAACTGGCCAATGAGACGTGAGTAAATGAGAAAACAAGTCACATTGACCAATTGCAGACAACCGTTGTCACGTCTCATTGGTCAAATCGTGGGGACATTATGACGTCACTATTTTCTTAACGCGAATAGCCTATAATATAAACAGTAATTTTATTTACTATGTGAGACCCTGTCATGTCACGGTCATATAACGATTAATAAAGATATCTGATTACCTTTATTTTGCCCGACGTTTCGAGCCAGTTGCATAGGCCGTCTCAGCTAATGTCTGTCTACCCTCACAATTTTTGTTAATTCATAGCACAATACATTACACTCACACTATCCGAAGACACATCCGCAGTAATTTTATTAAAATGTCTAAGAAATGCCTAATCAAAAAATGTTTATATTACCTAGAGGATTTATGATGAAATGGCATTATACATACATACAGATATTTACGGAGAAGAAAAACATCGTGAGAAAACCTAACTGTTCCCTGAATAGGTAACAATTAATGCTTGTAAATGGCGACATGGCTTACCACCTATAACATTGAGTACTGACTATCTGGCCAACATGGTTTCAAGATGGCCATAGAATTACTACCTCCACGATTGAAACCTGTACCTCTGACTACCCCGCACGGGTTAATGTTCATGAACGCACATATACATTCAAGTCCATTACTCTCCATTCGCAGTGGGTAGAACCTTGAAGAGATGATAATATCTTCTAGATCTCATTTTAGCATGAATATTGGGGTTGTGATGTTATTTGGAACATTTGTGACAGGATGCTAGCCTATCGCCCAATAGATTCCATATTCCCCTAGTCCCTTAGTCGCCTCCTACTACATGACGGGAAGAACGGCAGCTGGTTAGCATTTTTACGTCCCAGACTAGCACAGTAACAGAAGTTGCTAATAGTAAAAGTGAAATTGGTATCGATTGAGCAATGATAATTTGTTTATGCCAATCGCGTGATTTATTGAATTTTGCATTCCATAACCAATCACTATCATGCACAAAATCAATTTAAAGATAAATTGGAACATGTTACGACATAGGTAGTTTACCCATGAAAAATGCGACTGCCTGTAAAGGGGTAGGCAGAAATCACGGATCCCCATATTTCCCGATACTGACAAACCACCTTCGCTTCATTGACACTCATACACTTTCTCAGACACGCTCGGCAGTTATAGGTACTTCTAACGTCACCCATTTTTAATACTATACAGGGAATCAGACGTGATATTTATGTATGTATGTATACAACTTAAATGAGTCTAGTACTAAAGGAAAGTACTAACATGCCTAAATACCTATAAACACAAAGCACGTTTACGGATGTGTATGCATTCCGAAGAATAGTTAGGTTTCCTTATTTATTTCCGGCGCTAGAACAATAATTTGTTGAACAAACTGCGAAAATGAAAATGTACAATACAAGTAAATTGTTGTCATGTATACACTTCACGAGTTGTGTATACACACTCCGTTTTTTACTAAGGCGGTGTAGTCAGAGGCTTGAGTGCCTATCTCTGTAATTTCTGAGGCTTTTTAGGTATTGTTATTATTATTCATATTAAATATCAATACACATATCCAAATTATTTCTCTAAACAACAATCCATATTCAGTGATATGATTTACCACCTGTCATATAACTATACATATCATATGTCACCGACTATTTGGTTGACATTAGTGAAATATAAACTAATACAATATCGTTACTACCCAATCTTGGATTTATGACACTAGAACCTCTGTCTAGTCTGCAAGGATATAATGGGCGAGAATGTATGATATGTATGCTCAAATATTATACCAGAATAGTTGATGATAAAGAATATAAGACAAGAAGAAGATGATTGTAACAGAGTGAGGCAAGAGAGATTAGTCAGGATCGTTCAGAATGACGTTTTACAGTCTCTACCTATCTTGATGGGAAGTAGAGACGTGAATAAATGTGTATCTATGATATAACGAGACCTGTGTTAGATTGAGGACATGTGAATGATCGTGTCAAATGCTTTCGTAATATCTAGAAATTTATTTCTTTTCGTGACTTGACAGGTAATAGATAAAATATCACGCTATATTTTAAAGTAAAGGCGAGAGTCTATTTCGTTTTCGAAATTCTTTTATAAAAACCTTGAATTATGTTTGACAAATATATCGGTTATTTATCGCTATAATTAACAAATTCTTTGTTGCATACATGCACAGCAAGCCTGTAAAAGTCAAAGATCACGAATCCCCCTTTCCCGATTCTGATAAACAACTTTTGTTTCATTAACACTCATATACCTTCTCACACTCACTCGATCGATCATAGGTATTTCTTACGGCACCCATTTTCAATATAGCGTCATACACATCTTTATTTTTTAGTTAGTAAATATTATTTCTAGTCGTCATCATTAGATATTGCTTACACTGCTTGATACTTTTCATTAAACTCGCAACTAATTCAACAAAAACTGCATACTCAAGTAATGCCTGCACGTCAATTTCAGAATCATAGCATTAGTATTGTTAATCTCGATAACTACAGCTTAGTACATCAATAACCTCAAATTATCACATCACACAATGGAAATAGCTAACAGACGAAGATAACAGTGTTCTTCAAACTTTAATGTGGGAACATTGATAGAATATTTGCAATGAAACCGCGAGGAATGCTCCCATTTTCTCCCTCAGTAAAATTGTATTACATACCTCGTAGTTTTATGTAACGGTTGTTGAGTATGCTTTTTGCTCTTGCTGTTGGGCTGGTAAACTGTGGAATCGTATGGAATAAGTTGGTAGTGGTTAAGTAATACTACATACTTGCTAAATTAAGATATTGGTATTATTTTTGGAATTTATGAATTATATGTATGTAATTGATATTTTGGTTGTTTTTGCCGTAAAAATATTTCAACTTAAGTGTTATTCATAATTAAGACCTATTTACTTAAACTTTGTTGACAACTACACTGTTATTCTTTCTTAGATATAACTATATTTTTTATAACTATATAATCCTACAGAGTAGTTAGGTGTCATTGAATAATTGCTTAACCGAAAATTCCTGATAGATTGCCGTAAAAAGGTCAAGTAAAGAGTGCCTTATATACTATATTTTCTCTAGAATACATTACATAATATAATATTGTAGGACACTATTACACCAATTGAAGTAGTCACTTGCAAGTACATTTAAGACTTGTGTTAAGGATACTAGTCACCATATATCTAAGAAATATATACTTATTATACATGGATAAATACATATATAGCATAAAATCAACGACCGAATATGTTGAGTTACTGTTTCCTATAAAATAGATCAAATAGAAAGGCTATTCATATCAGTGTTGGCGATCATTAAAAACACAGCAGCGCTTATAATTACACAGGAAAGCACTGACGCATCGCAGTGTGAGGAAAAATTCCCATAATAAACATCGTTGCGTAACTGTACTCTGAATCAAGTACTAAGGAAACGTGTCGACACTTTTAATTACTATGTTGTGTACTTTGGCTTTTGATATTATAGAATGGGATGGATGGACGTCCGGTCTTTGGACTGACGTATGATGATGGGTAGATAGAAGTTTGGTATCGAAATTATTCCTCGTATGTTAGTAATAAGATTTTTCCGTGGTTAATCGTTACATTTGTTTTGGTTTGATTTAACAATATTAATAAATGATTCATATATCTAAAATGCAACTGGAAAGAATAATATTATCCAAAATAAAAAAGGTAAGTGAATTTAGAAAAAAGTAAAAGCATTGGAAAATGAATGAATTATTTCCAAATCAGGTAAACAAAACAAGCACCATAATCATAATAATCATAAACTTTTTTATTATTTATCTTTCTTCATCTATTATAAAACTATAAAATCTTAAGTAATTTGAAAATAAAGCCTGACAAGTAATAAACTATTAACTTTTATAGTTAATGCCGGCTTTAACTAGCCTAGTAGCCATGGCTTTTATAACAAAAAGATCTACAATATCGCATAGTCCAGAAACTTTATCAAATAACAACAATGACCACAAAACAGTGGCGCAAGTTATTGTGCTTTTAAGATTTTACCAAAGATTTCGATCTCGTTCATAACACTATTCAGGTAGACAATCGTATTTTATATTAATATTTTATGTACCATCTTAGCAAACAAACGTAACTCAGCTTTTAGATTCAATTCCAGCTAAATTTTAATCAAGCTACAGTATCTCTGAAAAGAGTTCATTACACAATGCAAACCTCTCAGGGTCACACATAATATAATAGATAAACCCGAAAGCAAATCATACACCATTAATCTCTAAAACGATCTTAATAATCATCCAAGAGAATACCAGAACAGTCTAGATATGTGTTGCGCATTTCACACGATTCTAGCAGTTGACGCCAAGAATTCAGAGTTGAAAATACCAAATATATGTAAAGACGAGGGTAATCCATCACGTGTTCAACAATAGCGATGTTTGACAACAATCGGTTACTAAGAATAAGTGAAAGTCTAGTCTAAGCTGTCGTGGTGCTAGAATGGTGTGACGAAGACCATGAGAATAGCGAGGTTTTTCTACAGACTCAATTTCAATTATGGTGTCACAAAAACGACGTTTAACTAATAAAGCTACGTTTGCATTCTAAATGAATAATGAGCTATATCTAGCACAGGTTTTGTATTCATTATAATTAACGAGCTCTTTGTTAATGAGCTGGCTTTTAAATTGACCCATTGTGATTTTCATGATCATTGCTCGAAAAAACAGTTGAGGAAATTCTCAGGATTCTTGATACAGTCAAGGTTTTCATCTTATTTTGCATATGACCGCTAAAATCTGCTGTGCATACATTTTGAATCATTACATACTTGTAATATATGCCCTTTAGTAGATTGACAATAATAACACAGCTACATCCTGGTAATCATTTTCACTTCGCTGATATCGTAGAACATTATTTTAATTAACTTTTTCTTAGAGAGCATTATTTTATAATAAAAGTATTAAGTTAATCATAAATATCAAATATACACATTTTACCAATCCGCCACTAACAAAAGCTGCGTTTCTCATTTTAGCAAACGTGTGCAAGGAGTAAGACTTTAAACGACAAGTTACTATTGTATAAAGAACTACAGAACATAGAATTTTAGCTCATACTTTCTATAATAATCCAGACAACATTTTTTAACCATTATTTTTCTTCTTCCAGGATAAACAGCGTCCTCCTATCTACAATCCTGAGGACTATGTGACGTCATTGAAGAAATGGGGCAAGAAATCGAACGCCGCGCTGTACGCAGACCTCGATCAGGATCCTGCCAAATCCAGGACCTTGCCTTCTTCTGGAAGCAAGGATTACAGGTAAGGAGGTTTTGAGTGATCAGACATTCTTGTATGGCTATTCATAGGGCTGTGCTGGTTCCAACATTAGACTTATGGTAGTGAAAGTTGGATATGGCAAAAGAAGCATGAAAGTAAAATCAATGCCGTTGAAATGCGGTCACTGAGAAGCATGTTAGGAGAGACATTGAATGATAGAATTAAAAATTGTGTGATAAGGGAAGGTTGCGGTTTGAATGTTGATGTAGTGACTAAGATTGAAAAGAGCATGCTTCGATGGTTTGGACATGTTATGCGGATGAATGATAGCAGATTGACAAACGGAATATATATATATGAGTGAAGTGGAAGGGCGGTTACTTAGGAGCCGGCCTAACAAGACATATAACAGTCAGATAGACGCTATATTGAAAAAAGGTGACTTTAGGTGTACCTATAACCGCCGAGAGTCTATGAGAAGTTATATGAATGTCAATGAAGCGAAAGTGGTCTGTCAGGATCGGGACAAATGGGGATCCGTGATCTCTGCCTACCCCTCTACAGGGAATCAGGCGTGATGTGTATGTATGTATGTACATTCTTGTAGTTTTTTACCAACAATAGCTTTACACGGTTGTTTGTATGCTCAATCTTGTGCTTTAATCCGTTTTATTTACTGAATAAAAGCAGCAGTATCTCTGAATCTTGCAAGTGGAAATTTCTTCTTATAAGTTAGTCAACTCACACCGGAATTTTCTCTAGATAGACAGCATTCAATGTGATGGTAATTAATCTGATCATCGTATAAACTTATTATTTTTTTATATTTTTAAGTATTTTTTTTTACATTTTAATTAAATAAAACATAAACATACGCTTCACGACTTATATATGCACGCTCTCGTTTTTATTGTGGTGTGGCAGTCAGAGGCTTGAGTGCGCATCTTAAAAATTTTGAAGGCATGTGAGCCACTCATTACTCGACCCAATTGATAGGTAGTGAACCATTACGCCGTATACAGGCACTGCTTATTACCTATCCAATTATGACTATATTTAGGACAATTAAATGTTTTTACAATAACGTTCTTTCATCTGTAGATATTTACATACATACATACATACATCACGCCTGATTCCCTGTAGATGGGTAGGCAGAGATCACGGATGCCCATTTGTCCCGATCCTGACAGACCACTTTCGCTTCATTGATATTCATACATCCTCCCATACACTCTCGGCGGTTATAGGTACTCCTAACGTCACCTTTTCTCAATATAGCGTCTATCTGACTGTTATATGTCTGTATGTAGATATTTAACACCACAATTTGTATTCCAGAAACCCCTCCTTAGAAATGGGGGAAGAGATGAGTCTAAGACAATTTGGGACTCCTAGCGAACTATTGACCAAGTTGAGGACCGATTTGAGGCTATCCTTTCCCAGGTATGTACATATACTAGACTACGATTACGTAAGCAAAGAAAAGAATAATATTTATAAAGTTTCTACGTGCTGTATAGTTATAGTTTTAAGAGATTCTCGATTTATACTCATGATTAATAAATAACGGGACAGTCAGTCTGCCTGTGACCAAGGCTGCTGCAACGTAGCCGAAACGACGGGTTAATAAAGGTAACTTTATTATATAAAACTTACGTGATAAGTCTCGTTAGTTATTAATCATGTGCTAAACAGTATAAATGAATACCTTTTGAAGAGTTTGAAGAAAAAATGATTACTATGATCCTTAAGTATACAGCATACGGTTCACGACCATGAAACCTTTTGGGGTATTCAAATTATAGAGTTACAATCGTCTTAGTTCATTCGAAGCTCACGTTACACCAGATAGTCAGCACCGAGCGTGACAGGTAGTCTACAGTCAGCGCTAAATTTGCAGTCCCAGAATTTTTTATAAGGTTTAGGTTTATAAAGGCAAAATACAATATTTTACATTTTAAAACTGGCGCCACTATGCATTGTCATGGCCACTATACGTTCGCGTACTTCAAAATTAAAAATATGGTCTTTTGTTCTTATAAACATGAACCTTATAAAAAGTTACTGGGACTGCACTTTTAGCGTTGACTGTACCATGCATTCGTGTCATGCACTGACTATAGCCTGATTAAAAAATTACGTCTTAGCACTTATTTGTTCGTATTCCATTTAAATACTCATATAGTATTATTGCTTATTTTTATTACTTAATATTCTTTAAACTATAAAATTCAACGGCCATTAATATTATATTACGATAATGTGTTCCTCAGAGGCTAGACAAAAAACAGTACTTAACTTTATGTTAATACGGTATAAGAATACATAAAAAGGTACTTAAAAATTATAGCATTTACAATAAAACTCAATTTAATAAATGCACCATCGTCATAAAAACAGTTTCATTTTGTTATTTGCTCATTGGTCCCATTTTTATAACCTTAAAAACATATTAAAAAACAGTAAAAATATTAACGACGCTTTTCGCATTCTTATAAGGTTTGTATTAAAAACATCGTCAAGTATTTAATTACGGCAGCAACCGCCTTTGTAAGACCGAACGGGACCAAGGGACGTACATGTATGTTTAGGTATCTCTTTAATTGTCTCAGCGAGAATTGAACCTAGTACCTATATGGTATCAAACTAAATATAAACTATGAAACCATGCTATCGGTAAATAACTGTTAAATAGTTAATGATACTGCCATTTTATTATGTTTCATATTGTAAGATTTCATAAAAAATTAATCGAATATTAAGTTGAGTGAGCTTTCAACATAATTTCGAAATGGTCTGGGATTTTTGCTCTTGTAATTCTTTATGTATTTAATGATTGACTACTGCATTTTTCTATCAATCTTAACAATGTTAAGCTAGGTCTTTCATAGTCACGATCGAAAATAAATTGCGTGATTACTTACTATTACATATAATAAATGTCACATTTGAAATACTTTTTATTAATTTGATGGGTGTTCTGTTATAAAAATTATGAATTTGATTCCTCCTTAAAATCCCTTATGAAAAAATAAATCAATGTTTTTACTCCTATCCAGTTTCGTGCAAGAGTTCGCGAGTGAACCGCTAGATGGTGTCACCCTACTCCTGGAGCTCTTGCGTAACGTGCAGCTCAGCCAATCCGGAGACGGCGCTAAAGGACCCCTGGCTGTAAGACGACGACCCTTGCTCGATGAACTTGCTTGCTTGTGAGTATATACCGTAAATATAATGTAAACTTGTTGTATAAACATCAGAATAAACTGCAACTGAGGAATTTGGGGTACATGGAATGTATTGGGTGATGGACTAGCTACTAGTCACTGTCTAAATCCATGAGTTAACAATCATGATAGTAACGTTAAAGGTGACTGATAAGATTATAGGTCCTTATCGAAAGAAAACGAAGGTCAGAACTTTTTTCAATCATGTTTCGGTGAGCGAAAACTATATCTTTATAGGTTTTCTATAGTATCTAACGCATATAGTAGTAGCAGTAGTAGAAGTAGTATAGTATCTATGAATGGTGATAAGCTTTCTATCACGCTGACTACTAACTTGTGACCAGTGGGATCATAGTCATCTTAAATTTCTGTTTCTGCGAAAAAACACACCAGAACTACTAAACACCAAAACAGTAGCATCATGAAGAGTTTGCATGCATCCTTTTGATGGATTCTTTATTATTTCTCCAGGCAATGCATCTGGATCTGCTGCGAGCGCTACTCCGAATGCGTCAGATGCCTGGTCTCCAGCTCCTCAGGAGTCTACACCCTCACCGTCTGCATCATGTCTACGGTCAACAAGTCCAGGGTACTGGCGTTGCAGGTACGCTTGAATACTCTATATATACTCGTATGTACGTAGATGTGGCAGTCATATAGTTGACATATTAAAAAGGGTGACGTTTGAAGTACCTATAACCGCCGATTGTCTAAAAGGCGGAGTATGGTTGTCGGTGAAGCGAATTGGTGTGTCAGGATCGAGATGGATGGGATGGGAGAAGGAAATGAGTGCAGCAACCCATTGAAAGATTTGCATCCATATTTGCACCAAATGAAGTAGATACCAAATATCAATTTTATAACTATGTTTTGGCTTAGTTTAAATAACAATGATCACGATAAAATCTTATATTTACTAAAATCGTCTCAGTGAGCATAAAAATCGGGTAGCAGTGAAGAAAAACTCCCTAGTATGAATTGTTTGAATACAACAGTTTTCCTGACTTTTTTGTGTTTTTATGAATTGATATACAACCTTTTTCCTGACATTTTTGCGTTTTTGAAATAAATATAAATACTCACTACACAAAGATCTGCCTTAAAATTGTAAAGTCTCATTATTCAACAGATCAGAATTATAAAATGATTTTTTCTTGTCATCCAGCTCCTGACGAAAGCCTGCTACTCTCCAGCCAGCGGTCACAGCGCCGTCTCAGAGGCTCTGTCAACATTGCGACTCAAATATGGGGAACCGGTTCGCTTCAGGTAAACTATTTTTACATGCCAAAATATTAAGAGTAATATCAAGAAAATAAGGCATCAGATTCTTCAGGAATATCATCATTTATATCGATTCCCGGTGGAGGCAGAGTTAAGAACTAAGCTTTTCTTCTGCTTTCCAGTCTGATCGTTGATTTTATATGCTATATATGCATTTATCTATACATAATATGTTTACATTTCTTAAATATACGTTGAGTTAACATTCAATTTGTGTAATAATTTCCAAATATTATTATTATTATGGATTTAATCGCTCGGAAAAATAAACTACTACTAGTATTGAGCATAAGCTGTTACAGAATATAAAATGACAACACAAAAGCGTTCACGACCATTAACCCTTGCAGTCCGAGGTTCAGGTTTCCATCTCCGTAATTGAAATCTATAAAATGATAGACCGTTTAACATTTCTGGTTCACATCCTATTCTACTATTCACTAACCATGATCAATAACTCTTCTTCCAGGTTCTTAGTGGGCATGCTCCAAAGCACCGGAGGCACTGGGGACTTGCAATCAGCTGGCTTAGCCTTCATCAACGCCTTGCTGATCAGTGCACCAACTCCACAGAGAAAACTCTACATACAAGCTGAACTGGAGCAGGCTGGATTCGATATTGTCACTTTCAAAAAGGTTTTTTGGCTTTTTATGATGTATGAAACAACATTCACAGCCCAAGCTATTTTTTTCGATATTAATCACAAGAACTCTGATAGGAGGTCTAGTCTCTAAAAATGTATACATCCCAAAAGAAGGTAAAAGGTCGTTCATACCTACAGGAAATACAATAACTTATTAGGAGACAAACTACTTATATCATACTTAACTTACTAAACGAAAATCCACCACATTACTGTGTTATGTGGTGGATTTTTTGTGTTGATGCCCCTTAATGCCCAAAATAATATTATGTTGATGGCACTTAATGCTGAAAAGAATATAGGACGAGGTCTGCAGTGCAAAATAACAATTAAACAATCACTAGAACCAATTTATTTTTCAACAACTTTTTCTTCACAATGTGATAAATTTCAACTCGTATTCCAGATGATATCTCGTCTACCCAACACCAACAGCCTCGTGATGAGAGAAGTGGAGTCCTACGAGAAGCAGCTGATCGACATCGACACGCTGAGCGAGAAGGCCAACGAAGCCTTGAAAGAGAAAGACGACCTCAAGAGCAAACTGGAATTGCTGGAAAAGAGAGTCAAGGTTAGCATTATTATAAATTAGTTGAAAATAATGTGACGAAATACGTACATACATACACATCACTACTGATTTCCTGTAGAGTGGTAGGCAGAGATAATAGATCCCCATTTGTCCCGATCCTGACAGACCACTTACGCTTCATTGACTTCATACATCTTCTCATACACTCTCGGTGGTTATAGGTGCTCCTAACGTCATCTTTTTACAATGTAGCGTCTGTTTGATTGTTATATGTCTTATTAGGCCGACGAAATATAAGGAATAATAAAATTAGTTTGTTAGATAATGTAGTCCATGTAAAAAGAGATGATGTTAAGGTAAAAAATTAGCAGTAGTACTAAATATTATAGACTAATCTAACCAAAGAGAAAGGAACTAAGTATCTAATAACTAAGTCTGTTTACAGAAACCTCTGTAACTAAAACCTTCAAAGAGCTCACTTCTATGTATCGTAAAATTTATTTTTTACGGGCATTTGTGATATTTTCCTTATTTATGAGAAAAGAGGCTAATAATCACAATACTTTTTATTACTCTACAGATACTACAAGAAGAGAAGGGAATACTGCTATCACTGGAGAAATGCTTGAAAGAGAAATGTTGCGAGCTGCAAGAGGAAGTCACGTCTCTCAGATCGGAGCATGGGAATTCTACCAGGAAAAAGCATTTTGGCAACAAGAAGAAGACGTCTGGTATGCTGAATAGAGGTAAAATTCATAGTAACATATTCAATACTTGAAATTTTATGAAACCCTGATTTTAAACTTGAACCGTTAATTAAAGTTATAATAATAGTATAGATCCGCCTAGATCGAAATGTAATGATTACAGAATAAATAACTAACAGGTAATTTAGGCCATATCTAAAAAAACGTGTAGTCGTTTGTGTTTTAATAACCGTAGAAAGCCATGTTAGAATATGTGAATTCTTTAGTCAGTTTAAATGTTATTTGCATGTTATCTGCATTATATATTCGATTGCAAGTGATTCAACAAGTATCTCAATTAATAAAAATAATTCAGCTTTTTCATAACCGAAATTTATATTTCAGACGAATCATCACCACCAGAAGATGAAGGCATCAGTTCCTCAGAAAGATCACTGAGTCCCGAAGGAGACATACAAAGGGAGTCAATGGTGTACGAAGTATTCAACGTGAAGAACGAAACCTACGACCTGATGCGTAACAGAAGAACTACACACAAGAAGACAGGCTCCAAGAAAACCTGCGACAAAAAGTCCTCTGATGAAGACGAAGAGGCTACTATCGATGACGTCATTCAGGAACTTAGGAACATCGTAAATGACGCAGAAACAGAACATTACAACAGAGAAAGAAGGAGTTACTCCATGGAGAACCAATGCGATTCTAACAACAGAAGCCTTGACGAATCTTACAACGGAGAGTGTCCTAAACATAGGGATTTAGATAAAGAAGATTCTATCACTAGTACCCGACACAGCATCCATATATCAGACAGTAGTGAGTTTTTGAATGAGAACGATGATGGACAATCCCCACCTCATGATCGAAGACCCTATCCACCAAGGAAAGCTAAGAGTTTGGTCCATCTGTTTCCACCGATAGAACAAGGACTGTATAACAGACCTCAAGATATTGATGACGAGAACTTCTACTCTAGCGATGAAGGATCTGATTCTTTACTCAGTTCACCAGATTGCAGAAACCATGTGAGTAGGAAATCAGGTTCTAGTTTTGATTTTCACGAATGCCGCGCTCTGTTCAACTCTCTTGCTGAAGCTAACAGAAGAGAAGAGAATGAGATTAGACGCTCGATATCTCGTACTACAGATGAGTATAACAGAAGGCAATCTTTGAAACGGAGTGGTTCTTTTCAAGTGAATGAAAAGGGATGCAAGCAGATGGAGTATATCGACAACTTGTTTCAATCAGATAGCCCTGTATCTTCCAATGACCCGATGAAACAGTTGCAAAGATCCAGTTCTAGATGCAGTAGGGTTGATGAAATTGTCAACTTGATTGAGTCTAAACGTTTCTCGAAAAGCTTGGATCGAATTGACGAAGGTCTCAACTCGATGATTGATATTGTCATGACTTCTGATCCGAAGCAAAATGGATGGCCTTATGGATACAGACAACGTTCTTCTTCAAGAACTAGTAGTGGGAAAGAGACTCCGCTGGTTTCTCTATCCCAAGTCAACAGCAGGAACGAAATCTTCTTCCCAAAGTATGATTCAAGGTCCAGCACTCAAGAGAAATCCCCAGTTAGGTCCGATTCACAGCAGAAGTTCTACTTCCCACACCCGAAATTGAGTACAGGATCGTTCGATACCCACACTTCTTCGTCTTCTTATAGCAACACTTCCTTCCTTAAGCGAGGACATACGAACGCTGGTTACTATTCTGGCAGCAACATGATGAGAGATGCTCCTTCCAGCTTGACTACCTTAGTCATGACTGGAACACACAGTTACTCCGATATGAAAGGAACTATTTCACCGATCAACAACAAGAATGCTTTCTTAGGTATTCCGAAAGTGACCGATATGCCATCTGGTTTGTATTGATGGCTATTGTAGGATTTGATTTCAGACCAACGATTAACGTAAGATTTTAGTAATACCTGTTTGTGCAATATTTCTTGATGCTCAGTTATTGTAAGTCTAGGTTATTTTTTAAGTTAAGTTGTTGGCCTTCTCTTGAATCATTCATTCATTTAAATGGTTCATTCTATTTTCATTCGTTCTCTCTTCTGTAGTTTTGAGACCTTAATTTAATATTCTCACATCAAAACTGTCTATCAGAAGTAGATATTTCAATGTTTTAAAATATTTATAAGGGCAATCATCATTCTATTGATACCAGAATTGAATCTTAGTAATTTTGTATTCAAAACAAAATTAGCTTAAGATGAACTAAGTAATTCTAATTTCCTTTTCGTTCAATAGCTAAGTTGGTTTGAATACTTGTTAATCATTTCGGCCATTATCGATAAATAAACATATTGTATATTATATCTAGGTAATTTTGGTTCTTAACGAAAATGTAATTTATGTAACAATCAATAAATTAAAAGTTTTAGACAAGCTATTACTCTTTTTATTTTATCATCCACATTTCTTCTTCGTGGAATAAATTTCGAAAATTGCTAATTTTTTTCCTTTTAGAATAGACATGACATTAAACACACTCGTTTGGTTTTCGAAAGCTATATAAGCTTTACAAAAAAATAACTGCTATTGCATATAAATGTAGGAAAATACACATATATTGAAAGTTGATGATAATTTATTTATAATAATAAAGCATACAGCCCTAAAATCATACACAATAAAAAACGTTTACAATTAAAACTTACAACTAACAAAAAACGCAGGTATTGTATGCTGTATGAGTTAGGAATTAAAAATATATATTTCGATATCTTTAACTTAAAATTTTAAACGCTTTTTATAGTATGCCAAGCAGCTGATTACATTACATCCAAGTCCCAAGTCAAATATGTAAAAATATCACGACTAAGTTTGACCAGGGTCATTGGCATAAGTCAATTACCACGGTCAACCAATGAAGACTTATTTATATTTATAATGTTTATTTTTATACTTCGGATATATGACCCTTCATTGTTCAGACTATTGGAGATACAAATTCAATTATATTTATTTCTGACTATTACTTTCATGGTGGACTGAACCTCCAATCGCGACAATGAACACTTGCGGGGTTGTAAGTGGTTCGGGTGTCCTTCTCCGCAATTGCGAAGGTAGTAATTCTACTTCACGCGTTGACCAGATAGTCAGTACTCAATATGACAGGTGGTAAACCATGTCGCCATTTACAAGCACGATGTTTTCCCGCATCGTAGATTTTCGAGCGGAAAAAATATTGCGAGAAGTCAATTTCCTTATTTTCGATTATTAAGCCTATTTCTCGAAAATTGGTAATAGTTTAAAGTTAGTTAGTTTTAATTCTATATATAAATACATACAGTTTTAAATAGAATTCTGATTTTAATCATGATTCATGAACAAATAATAATATGCTAATTAGTACCTTTTTGGTTTATATTAACTTCACCTAAGTTGAATGGCCAAACAATAATGCAATTGGTATTTACACACGAATCTTTACTCATAAAACTGCATACATTTATAATCGGAACTTCACTTCATTGACACAACTTTGAGACTTCAAATATTTAAGAAAATTAATATATTTATAAACAAACTAAAGTAGAAAATATATTCTATAACTGAAAGGAAATATACAGTATATTTCTTGTGATTACTAAAATGCAAATCGTGAAAGTGTTACTTCTTATAGCAGTAGTTTTTATTAGTATTAGTAATGCAAATAGTGAAAAAAATCATTTTAAAAATGTGAGTGTTAATAACATAGAAGATCAAACGACAAAAGAAGAAACCATAGATCTGAGAAACTTCACTCAACGAACAGAAATCAAGGGATACAAATCTGAATCACACGAAATTATAACCGAAGACGGATATATATTAACCGTGTTTAGAATATCTAAACGACCACATTGTACAAGACTAAAACAGCCTCCGATTTTACTTCAACACGGCTTGTTTGTTAATGCCATCTCGTGGATAGATTCTGGACCTAATCAAAGCCTTCCATATTTATTAACCGATCAATGTTTCGACGTATGGCTGGGTAACTTTAGAGGCACGTTTTATTCCAGAAAACATATCACTATGAATCCTGATACAGATAAGTTTTGGAGGTTCAGTTTTCATGAGCTTGGTCTTTATGATTTGCCAGCCATGGTAGACTATATATTAGATAAAACTAATAATGTGAAGCTTAGTTATATTGGTCATTCTCAAGCGGGAGCAGCTTATTTTGTCCTCAACTCTCTAAGGCCAGAATACATGTCAAAATTCGAGGTAGCCATAGCATTGTCACCAGCGACTTGGTTACATCATCTGCAGCAGCCTTTACTTAGAAGTTTAGCGGCTGGAAGAGACCTATTTTCCTTTGTTTTAGACGCAATAAGTTTTCAAGAAATCAGCAAAGATTCTGTTTTACGAAAAGTGTTCCAAAATGAGTGCAATAAAATGGATTTAACTAATTGCGAAAATGTTGTTGGAAGTATTGATGGTGTCCACAAAGGAAGTTATAGTGAAGAAACGTTATCAATCATGTTCGAAAATGCTTTAGATGGAATTTGTTTGAAAAATCTCCTTCATTTATCACAGAACATGATTAATGAAAGATTTGAGCTATATGACTATGGGTTTTTTGAAAATTTCCGACGATATGGTCAGTATACTCCACCAAGTTACGATTTGAGTAAAATTAATGGTTCCATAGTGTTGGTATATGCTAAAAATGATATGTTCGTAAACTGGCAAGATGTGAAAATACTCCATAATCATTTGAAACATGCAGAATTATATGGTATAGAGAAACCAGAATGGAATCACTTGGATTATGTGTGGAGTAGATATATACCAAAATATTTGTTTCCTAAAATCAAAAGTGTATTGAAAGAACATAGTTGGTGATAAGAAGACGTCCTAGTAAGAAGTAAAATCATCAAATAAGACGACGTATTGAAAACGGGTGACATCAAAAGTACCAATAACCGCCGAGTGTGTATGGGAAGTGTGCATTTGGATTGAGGGCCCATTTTTCAAATATTAGGCAATCGAAATGAAACTCATAGGGTTTTTAGTAAAGAATTAGTAAATCCTATAGCATTTAATCTTAAATTTCTTAAATTTAAAACAAAACAGTTTAAGGATATGGATGTTAAAGGAAATGAAAGTGTTGTCGTTGGTATTGATTGGGAAAACGGAAATGTGGAAATGTAATATATTGGATGCTTTGTACATGTTGTTAGGTTATAAGTCATATTCGAAATAATTAATTAAATTATACGATGTCAATATTAAATGAATCGTAAGTTCACTAATTTTGTTTTAATTAAACTTTTAAGAACATTGACATTGTTTTAAATCGGGTTTATGTGAATGACCGACTTTATAAAATTAAAAAACATGTTACTCTAGATATGACATACTTTCACAGTTATTTATTTCACAAATACGTAATTAATGTATGTCTAAATATGCGGGATAATATTAAGTAAAACAAATACAAATCAATTTACATATTTATTTAGTCTTACTAAAACAATGTAATATAAATAAAATTCCTTCCTACATTTACATAACAATTTGTATATTTATAAGTCTAATTTACCTATTTCTAAGTATAAATATTATTTAAGTTATCTATAACATAACTTCCTCAACCTCAGAAAGGGTGTTTAGGATATCAACACACTCTAATTTGTCCAAAGATTAGTTTTATGAAACTAATCTTCTAATCTTACACTCTAATTTGTCCAAAGATGTTAGATTTATTTTAATTTATCAAGTTTATCTAGTGTAAAAGAAAAATTTTGTTTTTGACTTTCAATAAGTGATGTTATGATCTTTATGTTGAATAAATGGCATTTCATTTCGTTAGAAATTTTGACATTTTACCAAAAGACAAACTTAAATCCCCAGTCCCTTATTCACCTTTTACAACATAAGATAGGTAGCTAATTACATCCTGTTCCTTGAAATACCTATATACACATCACGACCGTATCCCTATAGCGGGTAGACAGCGACCCAATGACTTATAAATATGTTTCAGCGTCTCTCAAACTGTCTATGAATACACCGTGGAATGTTTCTTTAAGATCCATTGCCCATAAGAAGTCTGCATGGGTGAACGAATCTCTGGGCACCCTTAGCAGTCTTGAGTTTGGTAATAGGTCCTGTAAAGAGAATATGTGTTATTTATCTATTCTAATCGTGAGGTCCCGCGTTCGATTTCTGATGGAGACTGAGTTAAGAATTACGCGTTTTATCTACTTTCCAGTCTTGTTGTTGATTATTTATTGTATTTTTTATCATCGTATTATGTATAATAAGTATATATTTAATAAATTTTATTTGATTTGTAAGTACACAAGTCTTAAATGTACTGAGGAAAATGTAAATGTACACTAGCCCCTAGTTCAATTAGTGTAATAATGTCCTTAATATTATTATAACAAGCTGAAAGAAAAGTAAAAAATACTTACATTCAAAGTATACATATCCCGATAATTAACCAAAGTATCCGCTCTGGTATAATGGAGATAGGAATTCGTTGTAATCAGACTCATATTATACAAAGGAGGTTGGAAGTGGTCGTAAGCCTGCATGTTAGCAAAGAGGCCGCGGTCGTATCTCTTGAACTCCTTGTAGCGAATTGACTGACCATAGTGGGCTAACTGACGTATGGATCCACCTCCAGGTAAATGGCCAAGATATACTGGTAGCATTGTCTGGAATAAAGAGCATACGTTAGTATACGAAATGCCAATAGTTTAAATAGTTTAATAAGATTTACTTTAATTTGTGGCGACCTCTATAGCGCCACAGACAGAGAGAAAAGTAAAAACCTAAGTTGCAATTAGTTACAACATATATAACCACAGATGACGCCAGCAAGAATAAATAATACTTACAAAAATCAATATCCTAGAACGCGCAATTGAAATATTTATCGGAAACAAGATATATACAAATTTCCAACTCAGGCCAGTAGCCTGGACGAACACTTGCCCAGGTAGGAAGTTTCCTCTTTTCCTGTAGGTCACAGTGGATTCTATAATTTTTTTAAGATTACCTAATTTTAAAGATAAATTTTCGTGTGAAAATGTTTTTTTTTACTTACAATAAGTGCTTTTATAATCTTCATGTTGAATAAAACCAATTCAATTCATTCCATTAAGGAGTTAGATGCTTAAGAAATAATCAAGATGGCTGCTAATTCAAAATAGCGGCTATACTGAACAGCTGATTGAAGTTATATTTAAACCAATAATACATACTTAATATTATTATACATTTACGTCCTTTAATCCCTTTAGAGTGGACAGAAGCTTGGAGAAATAAAGACATCTTGGTCACTTACTAGCATGATTAATGGGGTTTTAATGTCGTATGGAATATTGGTGACAGGTTGCTAAGCTATAGTCCAATAGATTCCATATTCCCCTAGTCCCTTAGTCGCCTCCTACGACATGCCGGGAAGTACGGCAGCTAGCATAATATTAGCACGGGACTATTAATATATGTAAATAAATGTGTAGTAATTAAAGTATTAAGTAATTAACAAATTAATTATAGTTTTGTTATTTTCATAGATTAGTACACTATCGTATTAGGTTAATACTTAAAGATTTAGATTAGGACTCAGAGAAAATAAATATTATGTTATCATTAGGACTAGAGAATAGTATTACATACATACTTAAACATCACGCCTGATTCCCTGTAGAGGGGTAGGCAGAGATCTCGAATCCCCATCTGTCCCGATCCTGACAAACCACTTTCGCTTCATTGACATTCATACACCTCCTCATACACACTCAGCGGTTATAAATACTTCTAACGTCACCCTTTCTCAATATGGCGTCTATCTGACTTTCATATTATGCCCTGTTAAGGCTTTTTTATATCATTGTGATCACAATCAACAACTACGTGAACCAATAAATTTCCTCACGATATTTTATTTGTCACCATAGTTGTTGATAATATTCATAATGTTATAAAAAAGCCCCATAGGGTATTTGACAGTCATATTGACGCTATATTCAAAAAGAGTGATGTTAGACGTACCTTTAACCGCCATGTGTGTATGAGTCAGGATCGGAAAAGATGAAGATCCGTAATATCTCGCTACCCCTCTACTGGGAACTCTATTGTATTTATATGTAACTTATAAAGTATATTTGGACACTCACAGTATTATAACTCGACAGAGATTGTCCAATAGTGTTGGCGTACACACACAAAGGTCTGAAGAAGGACTCCTCACGGCAAAAGGCAAGCGGCAATAGGCCTATAAAAGTGGCTACATCGTAAACGCCCCCCAGAAACTCACCAGATGAAATACTGAAGATGACGTTCTGAAAAACAAAGATATATATATATATATATATATAACAAAAACAAACGCATTCACGACCATTAACCCTTGCAGGGTAGTCAGAGGTTCAGGTGTCCGTCTTCGGTATTGCGAAGGTACTAATTCTATGAACAACTCGAACCCACGTGTTAACCAGATAGTCAGTACTCAATGTGACAGGTGGTAAGCCATGTCGCCATTTATAAGCACTAACTATTACCTGTTCGACGAACAGGTAGGTTTCCTCACGATGTTTTCCTTCACCGTAGTATTCACCGCATTTCGTAAATGTATTTTTATTACGAAAATGTACATATAAATTCATTAAAGTTCATTTCCATTGGTACATGCTCAAGCGGGATTTGATCCCTGTACCCACTGATACAGAGTCAAGCCCCAAACAACTGAGCTACGTCGAATTCGTATATACATATATATACGCATGACAGTTTTACTTTTGGCCTTAGGACGTTAAAGAATGCTAACTGCCGTTTTTCCCGACATGTCGTACAAATGGAAAGTGTCTATCTAATTTGGTTACTGAGGTGTATAAGTGTCAATGAAGCGAAAAAACTCTTCACCTATAACCACGTCCTCACCTCAATAGCCTTCTCACTAGGCGCCAGAGCCAAGAATAGTCTGTTGTCACAAAACTCGAAGAACGAAGCCGGCGCAAGACCTTGGAAGGAGATGAACTTGTCATTGTACTCTGGACGTAGAGAGGTCAGTACCAGAAAAGCTGTACCACCCTGGGAATGTCCTAGGAATTAAAATAAATAAATAAATAAAAATATAATTCCTTTTGATTAATAATAATTAACGGGACTTATCGCGTAAGTTTACATATAATAAAATTACCTTTTATTAACCCGACCGTCTGCCCGTGACCATGGCTACAGCAACGTGGCCGAAACGCCGGGTTAATAAAAGGTAATTTTATTATATATAAACTTACGCGATAAGTCCCGTTAATTATTATTAATCATGAGTATAAATCGCGAATCTCTTAAAACTAAAATTCCTTTTATTCACACTAGACGCAGTAACACAAGTAGACACAAATAGAGAAAAGAATTAATATATACTAATTTACATTTATGGAACCAAGCGCACATGGCAACCTACGTGTAAATAGGAAAAAATAACATAAACATACATTAACATACGCTTCACGACTTGTGTATTCGCACTCGCTTTTTTATTGTGGCAATAGTCAAATTCTTGAGTGCCCATCTCCAAAATTTCAAAGGCATGTTAGGTATGGGGTCACTCGAAGCCTGCGTTTCACTAGATAGACAGCACTCAAGGTGGTAGGTAGTGAACCGTATAACCGTATAAAGGCACTGTCTATTGTCTATCCCGAGGGATAGGTAGGTTTCCTCACGATGTTTTCCCTCAACGTTATTAATTATTAACGTTATTTATATTGGATTAACTTATATTAGATTCCGGGCTTTTCCTAATCAGTAACCATTGAGCTAAGCCAGCTTGCAAATATATCTGTTTATTTTAATTTCTTTATTACTCTAATCTAATCTAGCATTCCTTATCCTAATTATAATAATTTGATTATATCCAATAACCAACAACTACACGTAAATCATCAGTGTTAAGTAACGTTAAGCTTGATTCATGCTTGGATGAGAAACCATAAGTTTTATCATATTCGAACTTACTTAAATGTCTAGGTATGATTAAAGACATACTCTTCCACGACTAATAACCTTTTGCGAGGTAGGCAGAGGTTTGTATCCATTAAACGGATAGGTAGTGATTCTATGGTCAACTCAAACCCACGTTTTAACTAGGAAGTCAGTACCTAGTCCTACAAATGGTAAATAGTATCAAGTATTAAGTATGCATTAGCCATAATTAGTTCATATCTCAATGTAGTTTTACTGCCTATAAATTCGCATATGTACTATAAGTTATTACATAGATAAAATCGTCTAACAATGCAATTGACAGCACAGTAATATCACTCTAGATCTAATCTTGTTCAATTCTAGAATGTTAAAGAATTTTAACTAGCTACCGTCTTCCCGTCATGTCGTAGGAAGCGACTAAGGGACTAGAATTATTGAGTGATGGGCTAGCAACCTGTCATCAATATTCCCCATTATTCATGCTAAATAGTGACCTAGGAAATATTAAAGTCCCTCCAAAGTTCTGTTCACTCCGAAAGAGATAGAAAAACGTGAATGTATATTTATATAATTGCGCAAATGTGCATGCATTATATGTATGTAAATCATATTCGAAATGTACTCGAAAGTACAGTATTTACACGTCAGCAGTTAATAAAAACAATAGGTTATTATAAATACACAAGCAGTAACTATTACCTGTTGGGGTAGATTTCAAGCAAAATCAAATAATTTGCAAGTTTTCAATACATGAAACATGGCACTGTAATTATAATTTGATTTTTATTTTATATTCTTCACTCCTATTAGTAGCAGGGTGATGTTATAAAGCCTAAAGCCTTCCTCGATAAATGGTCTATCTAACATAAAAAGAATTTTTGAATTCGAGCCAGTACTTCCTGAGATTAGCGCGTTCAAACGAACAAACAAACAAACTCTTCAGCTTTATAATAGAATAAGTAAAGTATAGATAGATACTCGTACATACCCACATAATGCATCTTCTCGGCCCCTGTCACCTCCAGCACATGATCGATCGAAGCAGCGAGGTCATAGTAGCCTATCTCGTCCCAGCTGAACTCCCAGAACTGCTGGTCGCTGGGGCTGATGCTGGTGTGGTTCCTGGAGTAGTAGTTGCCTCGGGCATTGCCGAACCATACGTCGTAGCCTTCTTCGGCTAAGAGGTAGCCTGGGGGATTATGATTAGTCACTACATAGTATAAAACAAAGTCGCTTTCTGTGTCCCTATGTCCCTTTGTATGCTTAAATCTTTGGAACTACGCAACGGTTTTTGATGCGGGTTTTTTTAATAGATAGAGTGATTCAAGAGGAAGGTTTATATGTATAATAACATCCATTAAATAGCCAGAAGTGCGAAGCCGGAGCGGGTCGCTAGTATAGTATAAACAAGACAAACGCATTAACGACCATTAACCCTTGCGGGGTAGTCAGAAGCAGTAATAAATTTAATAATTTTGTAATATTTTGTTCTATTCTATTCTATAATTCGATTGCAAATGTTATGTTAATGTGAAAATGTACACAGAAATTCATTAAGCTTCATTTCCATTGGTATATGCCCAAACGGGATTAGAACCCTGTAGGATACAAAGTCCAGCCCCAAACAACTGAGCTACGTCGAATTTCGTCGTTAAATAGATTCCATTGAATCCTTAGTAGTATTTTACGACTTGCCAGGAAGAAAGGCAGCTAGTCAGATATCTTACCAAGAGCATCACCAGGACCTGCTGTCACGAAGTCCGCTGACGAGGAATACATGCCATGCATCACGAAGACCGGGGTTCGATTCCCGGGGGTGTTGTTGTTGTCTCTGCCATGCGGTATGCGATGGAGTTCTATGATGTACCCATCTTCGGTTACCACATGGTGTACTTCGACTGGGTAGCCGTATTTGGCTATTAAACCTGGCTGGAAGGGAACGAATATTACATACATTCACGTTTTCATTTTTATATAATTACATAATTTTTTAAGCCTTTCAAATCGTACAGAGCGTCCGGAGTACATAATATGTACTGTACTTGTACAGTCAACGCTGAAAGTGCAGTCCCAGTACCTTTTTATAAGGTTAACGTTTATAAGAACAAGACTTTGTAGATAAAGACGCTCAGTAAACTAATTACTGATTGATTTCATTAAATTAGTTGTCAATAATTACAACTATGTTGTATTAGGTTCTGATTTAGTCGACTTAACCGTTGTGGTGTATGGTTCGTAATAAAGACTTAAAATACGTACAGTCAACGCTAAGAGTGCAGTCCCAATAACTTTTTATAAGGTTTGCGTTTATAAGAACAAAAGAAAATAAATTTTCTTTTCGAAGCACGCGCACGTATAGTGGTCATGACAATGCACAATGGTATCAGTATTAAAATAAATATTGTCTTTTGTTCTTATAAACTTAAATCTTATATAAAGTTACTTGTACTTGTTTTGTTTGTGTTTTTACTTGTACTGCACTTTTAGCGTTGACTGTACTTATATTGAATAAAAACAGTTGACTTTGGGTAAGATTTTAACATCAAACCGGGATTGTGACTAGTAGCTAGTACCCCTAAACCCTTAGTCGCCTCCTACGATATGCCGGCAAGAACGGCGGATAGTTAGGTTCTATTTATGTACTAGACTGCACGACTAACGCGTTCCGTGGGGTAGTCAAAAGTTAATGCTATCATCTCCGCCATTGCATAGTTAGTGATCTCGAACCCACGTGTTAATCATATAGTCAGTACCTAATGTGACAGGCTTCATGACATCAGTATGGTAAGTTGGTAACAGGCTGCTAGCCCATTGCATTAAAAAACCTGTCTACCTTAAGTCAGTCCTTACTTTCCAAACTAGGAAAGATAAGGGCGTAAAAAAGACATTACATGAAAAACTTCGACGTGTATGTAATGTGTAGGTAAATATTAAAAAGTAGGTACTTACACCATCCAATAAAGCATCGGTGATGACATCGTCGGAATATCTCTCTCCCATACTAGATTCCACCAGTTGATCCACCAAATGTGCATTGGGTGATAGACGGCCCAAAATTGGCACTATAAGCGTCAGAAACCACAACGCCTTTGCCATTGTTAAAAATAAAATAAACTTGCCAAAATGGCTGACGTTTGGCGCGCTTTTACAAAATGGAGTTTTGTTAAATATCACTTTTAAGATATATTAATTAAATAATTAGCTAAATGGTGTTTGAAACTCCATCAACTACACATAAATGAAGTCTTACAGGATTATTTTGTTTGTTTCCTTAAGAATAGATGGAGATATACTGAGCATAATTAAATAAGATTAGTGCTATCGAGAAGTATGTATAGGTAGCAGATCTATCGATCAAAATTGATGCAGTTATCAATGATTATGTCCATTTAAATCGGATTAGAGACTCCAATGGTAATTGTTTGTTCAAAGCAAATATTTTCGCTAAATTAGGTATTTGATAAGTTGAGGCAAAGATAACGCGTGACTTGATTGCAATTTGTTACTCAATAGCCGGAAAAATGTGTTTTAATGTAACTCATGTACATTGTACGTTGAACTGGTTATTTTAGTATAAAATTTCATATAATTTTTGCGTTTGTTACCTCTAAGCAATTTCTTTAACTTAGTTAGAATTTTGCCAAATGCACTTTATTCTAGTAGCATTTTAGTACGATAGGAACTACCTTGCGATTTTCTTTGGGATAATGTAAACTGACACTGGAATATACAAAACATTCCCGTGACTACATTGACTGTCTTTTTATGTCTTTTTCATTCAAGCCAATGTATTTATTAATTTAACAGCTTTGTAATGATTTAAATGTGAACCGCGCACTATCCTTAAACTCAATGTTCAACGTGATAGGTGGTGACCCCACTAGCATATATAGTAAACGATAGTTTTCGGTTTTCATCAATAAATACTCATTGCTTTTCGACCAACCACCATTAACTATCGTAAACCGATCCTTGAATATTGGTGTTGGATAGCGTAACGTGAAAAACAGAAGAGTATGTTTGAGAAGGTTAATGGGTGTGAATGAAACACGAGAGATCTGTCACCTGTTAATGTGCGGTCGATAGTATACGCCTATCCCGTTTGGGAAGTACAAGCGTGAAGTGTTTGTTTAGTCGCCTTCAATAACTAAACCATATGACATAAAGCCTTAATATAAACAGTGTTAACTAACTATGCCAGGTGGACTGATGACCTGCCAGGTGGACTGATGACCTGAAAAAGGTCGCTGGTAGTGGTTGGCTGAGGGCCACGAGTGATCGTGTTTTGTGGCGTTACCTTGGGGAGGCCTACGTCCAGCAGTGGACTGTCATAGGCTGATTGATTGATTGATAACTAACTATACATATAACGCTATGTAAGTAGCGGAATTTGAATGGAATATTTATTTATAAAAATAAGATACGATGTCTTAATTACTACCAGGTGCATATGCATAGCAAGATAATATTAATTCCAAGTCACTTATCAAGAGATTAAAATCTTCTGTTATGTGTCCCTGGTACTATAAAATATATGTGAGTAAAAATGTAGCATCATTTCTCTGCGATTATCCCAAGTAGTTGGAATCAGTGCATATTTCTCGCTTCCATACTCTTTTATTAGCCGTGATTTCTGCATTCACTCCCTTTTAGTGCATATTTTTTGGTTTCAAAGATGTAGGGACTAAGATTAAAATGGGCATGATTCAATGGTTTGGACATGTATTGAGGATGAATGATAGTAGATTGACAAAAGGAATATACGAGGGTGAAGTGGAAGGGCGGTTACGTAGGGGCCGGCCCAATAAGACATGTGAGAGAGTCACATGAACTAAAACTATCTTTCCAAACTCATTCCTTACCTTACCATTCATGTCACACATGCATCTCAACATACGCATCTCTGCATCCTATTTTGATCCATCCTTTTCACTGCCAGTCTGACAAACCATCTTATCACTCTCAAGTGCATCCTGGGATCGTCCAAATCGTCCCCGAAACCTGACGCAACTTTATCTACATTTATCCTTTAGACCAGAGGTGCCAAAAATCTGAACAAGCCACCCCGAAAGGGATTAAAGGACATGAATGTATAATATTAAGCATTATTTGGGTGTTTTTGGACTATGATTTTATGACATAAGTTTAATATTATAGTTTAGTATTTTATTATCTATGGTTTAGTTATTTTAAAACAGAAACACTAAACGTTTATGTTAATTAAGTAAAACTAATTAAGTAAGATCACCAGAAATAGTGTTGTCAGTTGTTATGTGTTGTTACTTAAGAGAGAAAAAAATACTTTTACTAAACTAATCATTTCTATATTTCATACATACATGACTAGACTTATGATCTAACACTGTACAGATCAATTTAATTTAATATAAACTTGTGTAAATGATGTATAATTTTAACAATTGAAATAGATTCAGTGGAAAAATACAATAGTTAAGTTATAAACAATGATTGAAGAATAAACCACGAACTAAATATAAAGAGGACCTGGCGAAAGGCTCGGTCCCCGTTACGCGGTACGGAGTCTAAAATGGCGTGTTTTAATTGGTGCGGAGTCTAAAAATGTGTAGGAGAAAGAAGATACCTATGTTTTGTCTCACAAAATGCCGTGTTTTAATTGGTTGTAATATCTCCCCTCCATCCCGCATACCTCATTTCACCCCGCGTAATGCCACACTAGTTTCCATACAAATATTGCGTAAGGCCCACTCCTCTTATTAATTACTCCATGGAATGGACTCAGTGGCTAGCTAAAAAAAGTAGTCAATCATAAAACTCACAATTTTTGTAGATAGCTAATAGATTGCAAGATACCTGACACCTGAGGCTAACAACTTATGAAATAAAGATAGACACTGATATGTCAATGAATAAGTAATGGATTAGTTAGTCAGATGTCAACCTTATAATGGAAAATTTTACATTCATTAACAGATCAATCAATGATGAGTCAATTAAAATTCCCTGACTATAAATTTGTAAGCTTATTAAATTATGTTCAAATTTATATATAAAATATTCAGTTATATCATAATTATATTAACCACTTTTGACATTTGAGCATCAATTTTGACAAAGGAGGATTCATAATATGCCTACCTACTAAATAACAGCTATCTTTACTCCCTTAATCACTTCTAGCACTACCTATACCTCACATTCTCTTTATCACCTCATTTATTTTGAATCCCTCGCAACCGCAATTCCATTTCCAAGAAGGCTTTCAAGGATGGATCGTCAACCATGTCTAGTATGGTCTTGGCTACGGTAGGTCCTGCGCCCTTCATGTTAGCACACACCGCTTCTGCCCATACTATGTAGACACAGTTGGCGCAGCCAGATCTACAGCAGTACACTGGAGGCTCATCTAGTTTAGCCTGAAATGATAGATGGTATATGTGTAAGATAGTTTTGTAATAATAAGGAAATAAATGAGTTCTAAAGTGAGAGAAAATGTGTCAATTCTATGGTAAGGATATAGAAACCAGGGTACAATAACATAGAACACTTCTTATAAACTTGGGTGATTACATTATTATAAGTTAAATTACATATATTCAACATTTGATGTGTTCTTGGGAATATTTTGTAAGGTTACCTATAATTATTGCAAACATAATGAAATCAAGATATAAATAATGAACCTCTATCCAGGATGAAGGCTGGTTGCATTCTATAATGCCATTAACAATCCTACTAGCTTGCTAAAGCAAAGCACTCTCGTAATTTATCTTCAATTAATGGATACAATAACATTATAGGTATCTCAAATCTCGTATAATTTATCTTCATTTAATGGATGTAACTAGATTAGAAGTATCTGAAAATGCAGCCTGTTAGCTCTCAGATATCACCAATTTTTATTAATGAAACAATAACTTAAATTGTACAAATTAAAGACTAAGTTCTATAAAAATTAGAATCAAAAATTGTGGTTACATACCTCTCTCATGATTCGTTCAATCTCTTTTTCCTTGAGAATTTCAGCTTCTTTTGATGTGCCATTGGAGTAAGGGATTGTTAATAAACTGGAAGATCTATTTAGTAAGGATTTGGAACGCTGAAAACCACAATATGATATAATAAAAGGAGGAAAAGAGTAAAGAGTTATGTAATTATTGTAATGGTAAAGATAGCTAACTTACAATTAATTTATACATTATGCATTGAGAGGGTATGTGACATAGTTTTCGTCACCTATTTCCTGGTATATAAATTAGAAAATACACTGAAATTTCATTATTAAAACATACACATTCTGCGAAATGTTTGTTTTGAATTTTGATATATTTTTTTATTTAATTTTATTTAGTTCGTTACAAGACAATATGGACACAATGCATGAATTACTGCATACTAAACTCTCTCTGTAATTACAAATTTTATGACAAAATTAAGTTAATGAAGCATACGTCTGAAAAAAATGTAAAATCATAACAGGATAATTTAAAAGTAGATGGATTCAATTTGCTAACTTAAATTATTTTATAATTCATTCGTTTACTAAGTAAGAATTAATTACATTTGGTTTTTCTTCTTCTTTTTAGTTGAATTTAAGATAGTTTTTAATACTCATTATATTTCGGGTTTTTATATAAATAATTGATATGTGTATATAGTGTTCTTAATGTTCTACTCATGAAATATGCACACACTAATATACACACTTAAATTACCCATGTATATAAACAAATATTTTTTTAAATTTTTAAAACTAGATCTAGGTATTATCCAAAATTCAATTTAAAATTTTAATCATAATATTTATTGTTGGTCACATTTGGGTACTATTTCAATGACAATGCAATTCAATAATTCAAATTGACAGTTCGTGTGATAGGTGTGGAATTTTGTGAGTTTGTGATCGTTGCTGAATTATTTTGGAAATATTACTAATATCTGGTGTGATTTTTCCTATTTGCCGCTGTGAGCGTTGTCACTTAGCCTAGAGTTATCTCTTGTAATATATTCTTCTTACATTCTTCGTTTAAATCATCCGTAAGTATACAATTGTTGTAATGTCGATTGATACGCTTCCCGATAAAAAATCATTTCCACAATGTTCCATCCCATAGAAATTATAGCGTGATGTCATTTGGACACTAGAAGCCTCTCATGCATAGTAATTAATGATCTTAAAAGCTTTAAATATGTAAATTTTAGTTATGTATGCCCTAAAAGATAATTTGGGTACCTATGCGTAATTCAGTGAAATAAACCGAACTCTGCCGGTTGCAAATGGTTGATAACTGATTATCTATCTCAGTTCTTATCGGGAGCCTAGAACTATCAACACTATACGATCAAACTACACAATTATTGTTTGCATGTTAGGATTAAGAGTAGCCAATACTGTATTTCTCAGAATTTATTGAGGATAACATTTTTGTATATATTTTGGGCTTATGGTGTCCATGCTGATTTAAAGGTTATATGCTTTATCATACAGATTCGTTTTAGCATTACAGATCATTATTATTAGTGAGTTAAGTCGTTAAATTTCTTACATCTATGCCACATCCACAAAATGATAGTTTCTAAACTATTGTTTTGAGGATTATGACAAATGTATTTAAACAACTAGTGTTGGGTTGCCAGCATAATCGTCTAAGAAGTCAGAATCACCTATATTCTCAGTTCTTTCTCACACATACCAAACAGCGAAACAGGCCAACATACTATCCAAATAGCAGACCATATTAATGTTTCTATTCGTAAACAATACATGTTATGTATATTGGTTTATTTGAAAGCATTGTTTTGCTATCCTTGCTTGGAACCATTCATAAAGTATTAAAGTACAACAATGTTTGGTGTATTGTGTGTAAATTCTAACAGACTATGTTGCATTGAAAAAATTGCAATAGCCATTGCTTATAGATAGGTAGGTTTATTTGTACTTAAACTTTCCAATTTGAAACTAAGGGATTGGCAAAACTATATTGGTGAAGTGGTCTGCCAGGATCGGGAACAATGGGGATCTGTGATCTATGCCTACCCTTCTCTAAGCAAATGTCAAAAGAAGTTTGCTAGGATCAGAAAATCATCCGCCTACTACTCATATGTAATGTTCCTCACCCATCAGTCCACTTCCAGTTCTAAACCATGTCAGGCGAACCAGAGATCACTCGTACCCCTGAAGAGGAGGAAGAAGACGAAATCAAGTCCTCGTACCGACCACCGCCAGAAAAGACAATTGAGGAGATCCTGGCGGCTGACCAGGAGGATGAATCCTTGAGGAAGTATAAGGAGGCGTTGCTGGGACAGGCGCAGACAGGGACTGTTATTGTAGGTGAGTAAATAGATACATTTAAACCTTATTGGTAATACTACGTGGGGAAAACATTGTGAGGAAACCTACCTGTTCCTAAACAGTTAATAGTTAGTTCTTGTAAATGGCGACATGGCTGACCACCTCTCACATTGAGTACTGATTATCTGATCTACAGATGCATTCGAGGTGGCCATAGAATAACTACCTTCACAATTGCAGAGATGGACACCTGTACCTTTTATTACCCCGCAAAGTTTAATTGTTGTGAATGCGTTTGTCTGGTAATAAAAATACCAGCCTACGTTTCACTAGATAGACACATAATGTGATGCCTTCAAATGGAGGTTGGCGGTCAAGGCTCTGACTATCGTGCAAAAATAAGAATGGGAGTGTGCATACATAACTTGTGAAGTGTACTATGCTATCTTCTACCATACTGGTAGGTATGGGATGTTACAAACACTAGATCACTGTTAGCAGTAGTGCCCGATTTCATTTTAAAGGTGATGTTATGTGTACCTATGACCGCCAAGAGTGCATGAAAAGATGTATGAATGTCAATGAAGCAAAAGTGGTCTGACAGGATCGGGACAAATGGGGATCCGTGATCTCTGCCTATCCCTCTACAGGGAATCAGGCGTGATGTGTACATATGTTCATTTTAATGTAAAATAGGTACTTATTATTACTATCTAGTTACATTCTAATCAAGTCTCCAACCAGTATTTAAGAAAATATAAATTCAACATTGCCGACAAAGTTTCCAATTTAGTTGTTAATAAACATTACACACTTGTTACATTTTCAATTCCAAAAACATCCTGTTAAGTCACTCAAATCTATCAGATGCAGTTTACACACTCACACACACACACACACACACACACATTCATACACATAAAAAACAAACATACACATATGAAAATGTTTTATCAATAAGTCATCCTAATTCAAAATGACATTAGAGATCACTGTGTCCCTTATCTGTCTTTGGTACTTGATAAATGAAATATCAATGTTGTTTGTTAGGATAGTACAACGATATGTACACATTTATACATTTCAACAGTGTATGTAGATGGATACATTCTAAAGTTAAATGTACTATCTTTAAAGCTGTGGGGGTAGTCAGAGACATAAACAACCACCACTATAAAAAGACAAATGCGTTCACGACCAATAACCCTTGCGGGGTAGTCAAGAGGTTCAGGTGTCCATCTCCGTAATTGCAAAGGTAGTAATTATATGGCCACATCGAAGCCACATGTTAACCAGATAGTCAGTAACTACATATGAAGGTTTTTGGTCACAGGTGAAATTTCACCAGATAGTCAGCACTTATGACAAATGTTATTCTATGTTAGTGTATAATTTTGTAGAATAAAATATTACATGATTAAGTTTAAAAAAATAGTACTAATAAATGAAATTAGTTTCAAGATACATAAATTTATTCAAAATAGGTTTCTAGATCATTATCCATGCAACCACCAAACCTTATATTCAGTATAAAACAGCTGTTTTTGTTTATACTCACGTCATAGATGCTTTTAATAGGAATCTCTTTCTATCTGGTGAAATATAGGTTCACTATTGCCATAAATTATTAAATTAAGTATGTTATTTCTTACCTGATTCCATTCATTTAGAATTTCTATCCTGTATTTATAATATTATGTTCTTGTACATCCTTGTATAACATCTTTCTCCACAATTGCTGACATGGCAAGAAAATCATTTACCTAATCAATCACAGACATAGACACAGAAACCTCTGACTAGCCAACAAAGTTTCATGATGCTTTTTGACACGATTAATAATTAACGGGACTTATCGCGTAAGTTTTAATATAATAAAGTTACCTGACTGAGTCTGCCCGTGACCATGGCTGCTGCAATGTAGCCAAAACGTCGGGTTAATAAAAGTAACTTTATTATATAAAAACTTTCGCAAAGTCCCGTTAGTTATTAATCATGAGTATAAATAACGAATCTCTTAAAACTATGATTTCATTCATTTAGAATTTATGTCCTGTATTTATAATATTGTGTTCTTGTACATCCTTATAAAAGATCTTTCTCCACAATTGACATAGCAAGAAAATCATTTAACTAATCAATCACAGACATAGCGACAGACACCTCAGGTTCTTTCATTCACTATCCAGCAAAGCTTCACGATTGATGTTTCCACTTGTATGTCCAGATCCCAATGACCAGAGGAAGGTGATAGTGAGGAAGCTGGCCCTCTGCGTCCAAGGGCGTGAGGATGTGGAGCTGGACCTTTCTGGAGACCTCACGCAGCTCAAGAAACAGGTAACTTATATAATTAACTTAACGTTAGGAGTACCTATAACCGCAGAGAGTGTATGAGAAGACGTATGAGTGTCAATGAAGCGAAAGTGGTCTGTCAGGATCGGGACAAATGGGGATCCCTGGTCTCCGCCTACCCCTCTACAGGGAATCAGGCATGATGTATACAAGAATCTCTTGACTTATGTTAGTCTGGGATGCAATGTAGTAGGCGACTAAGGGACCAACCTGGTCACCAAAGTTCCATACAACATTTTGCTAAAAGTGACCTAGTACATATTACCATTTCTCTAAGGTTCAAACTCGAAAGTTTTGTTGAACGTGAAGGTATTATGTCTTATAACTGAATCTATATACACTAAGAGTTTGAATAGATTGTCTTTCAATCAGCCTATATTAGTCAACTGCAGGACATGGGTCTTCTTAATCGTCAGTCAGAAAACATGGCCATGTAAAGCTCTCACTCAGCCACTAGCAGTGAATTTTGAAGGTCATCGTTCCAGGGCAGGGCGACGTGCTTGAGTACGACGAGTGTCAGATTTAAAAGAATTATATAAATTGGGGTTTTAAATTCATTGCGCGTAGCATCGCAATTACTAAGACTACTACTACATCTATTTTCGTGTAGTAGTAGCCTTTGTATCCCATTCTGTTTATACAGAACCCTGGAGCCACAACTCCGTAGCCACCTGTTACATAGTAATTAGGATTATGATGGCATTAATACCTATACAATAATGTTGACAGGGTAATGCTCATTTTACATTAAAAACACGACTTATCACGTATATTTTATAAATAAAGTATTACCTTTGTTACCGTACGTTTCGTCAAGGCCCGTTTTTTTTGTACGATTAATTATTTTAGTATTCCATCCATCTCTATTCCCTAAGTCGCCTCTCCATAAAGAATGACAGCTAGTTACAATTCCATATACGTCCCAAACTATCATAGTAGACGGAATAGACAAGTGATGGGCCACGTTGTTTATTTGGAAGAGTGTACTGTCTAAATAAATCTAGATCAAACGGATTGTCAGGAGCATATGTTAGGACCGTGTGTGAGTAGGTTATGGGATTTTGAACTAAATGTCTTATGGGGTTAGGTTGAAAATGTAAAGAAGGATACCTTAGCAGAAATAGGGTAATGGCGTAAATAGAATTGGGGCGAAAATTTTGTTTTTTACTGTATGGAGATTAAAATTCCGTGTGTTGTGTACATATTCATGTATTTACGTCTTTCTAACCCTTTGGTGATGTTAGGTTATAGCTAATATAAATCAGATGACAGAAAAGTGTCCGAGATTCTATTCTTCAGGCTATCGTCCAAAATTACTAAAGAAATCTAAACATATAAGAAATCAATAATCTAAACAGCAGCAACAGCTGGTTATAATCTATTCGAGTTTCCAAGAAGTAACCCTTATAACAAAACACACACGACATTTATCTCTCGTGGAGTACTCAGAGGTGTAATATCGGTTTTGGCGGTGTTAGTGGTTCTATGACCACCGCAAACCGATATACATACATACACATCACGCCTGATTCCCTGTAGAGGGATAGGCAGAGATCACGGATCCCCATTTGTCCCGATCCTGACGGACCACTTTCGCTTCATTGACATTCATACATCTTCTCATACACTCTCGGCGGTTATGTGTACACCTAACGTCACCTTTTTTCAATATAGCGTCTATCTGACTGTTATATGTTGACCAGATTATAGTCAACAGTAATGTAAAAGTTGTGTCCTATACATTACTATTACCTTATTACATTATACGATATCATATGATTTGATTTGGTAATTAAATATTTATAGAATACAGGTAATTAGATCGACATGGTTTACTGCCTGTCACGTTGCGTACTGATTTGTAGGTAGTATTTCCCGCGGCCAAACATAATGTTCAGTACTGAAAACTCAAGCTCTGTCTTTACCTAAATGGTTATACAAACGTGAATGGATATATGATGGAAACCTAATTAAAATTAAAGGACAACACTTATAATAATTCGACGACCTCCGTGGCGCGATCGGCTAGACACCTGAACGCTAATCGTGGGGTCCAGGTTCGATTCCCGGTGGAGGCAGAGTTGAGAACTACGCTTTTCTACTGCTTTCCAGTTTGGTTTTTAATTATATATGCTATATATGTATTTATCTATGTATAATTTGTATACATTTCTTAAATATACGTTGACTAGTACCCTTAACACAAGTCTTAAATGTTCTTACCAAGGGCCTAGTTCAATCGGTGTAATAATGTCCAAATATTATTATAATTTTAATACTAGTGAACTGTGTATGATGCAACATGCAGCTTTCGTCATTTTATTAAAATGACTCCCATGTGTCATGCATAAAAGTTGGCAACGATCCACCGTAGGAATATTTGATCAACTGGATTACGTACGTAGCACCAGCGTAGGGGTATGGCAGGTCATTGGCCTTAGCATATTAAATTATATACATTCAAAGCTTAACGACCGTCGACCCTTGCGGGGTAGTTAGGTTTGTAAGCAGGTACTGGGATCCAAGTTCACAAAGTGTGAAGTTATTCGTAGAATAGCAAAGGTGATGAATTTCACCGTTTTTAAGGCAAAATTTGATACTTGCCAATCCACTATCAACATCACACTGTTACGCATTAGTAGACTTGGCCCCCTGATGTGTTTTCGAATGATAAATGGCTAAAATAATTCTATGTACTAAATTTTTTTACTTCCTGAGAGGCAACTTAGTTTATTTATTTATGGGGAATTATAAAACGAGCGAACAAAAAAAAAACTTTGCGACTGATGATGACATACTGTTTTAATAACTTGAGCGGTATGAATTTGAGTAAGCGAAAAATTAACTAAACTGACGACGAATATTGATTTCTAATAAAATCCAGAACGAGCTTACAAAAAAATTTTATCCGAGCGACTTGATTACTAAGTGAGCGACTGGAAATACAGAGAGGGCAACTTAAGATAGATTTGATTTTTCTAAGTGAGGTTATACTTAGCGAACTACTAAAAAGTTCACTTTGAGCAAAGTTTAGGTCAGGTTAGGTTAGGTTAGTTTAGAAATAAATGCATGCATATTACTTTATTTTTACGGAGTACATTGTTTTATTTAATTACCCTTATATTTCGATAATAAAATTTCTCAACTAATAGAATAGTGTTTCTTCAAATAGTTATTTCATATTATTTTTGTTTTTTAAATGTGAGCTCATTATACTCTGCTCATCAGTGTATTTTTCAAAGTAGTTTTTGTATTCGAAACACTTCATTTAAGATAAAATGCCGCTCAGTATAAAAAATACATTTGCCAAATATTAAAAAAAATGCAGGACGTAACGTTGACCCGCAAACAAATATTAGGTCGCTCAAATATTATGAAGCTGCTCATTATGTATTTTAAGTAAGTCAAATTAATGTTTGTAAGTTGCTGTTCTGTAGATTTCTCGTCACTCGCAGTCAGTCGCTCACTTAGTAATTCTATAACCCAAATTAATTAATTGTGACACTTAGAACTGTAATTTACAGTCACTCGTTTTATTGCTATCCTTTATTTATTAAGGAAACAAAACAGAAATGAACACAGAAAATAAAAACATAAAAACAAGGATACATAGGAAAATTAATGCGCTCATTTCCATAAATATGTCTCACAGAGAACACAAAATGATAAAGTGAGTTAACTCATATTAAAAACTATCAGACTTTTACTTCAATTTGTGCCTTTATCGTAAACGTCCCTTATTCGCCTCTTAGTATATAAATCATAAGTCGAAATGTTCTAAAAAAGGCTGACTATACCAAAAGAGGTAACTAAATCGATCAATTTCTTCTCAAGTTTAATGATATTTGCTGATTCATCATTATTAATATGGTTGACGAGGGCTTTTAGTAGTCAATGACCTTGGCAAACCATATTCACTGAATATGGGTAAAGATACTAATGTTCATGTTATATACATGTACATTCACGCCCTTTTATTCCTGTCGGGATGGACAGTATCTTGGAGAGACGATAATATCGCCTAGGTCACCTTTAAGCATGTATATTGGAGTTATAATGATATAGAACATTGGTGATAGGTTGCTAACACGTCGCCCAATAAGTACAATTTATCCCTAGTCCTTTAGTCACATCCTACGACAAAAGAACGGCAGCTAATTACCCTAGTTCCTTAGCTTCATACGACAAGCCGGAATGAACGGCAGTAAGTTAACATTCTTTTTACGTCCCAAACTAGCCTGGAAACAAATTAAAAATAAATACAATTTAACCACTGCCTTATATAACTTCATATAAGACTTTAGTCCTCTTTTACATAACGACCTCTGTGGCGCGATCGGTTAGCCGCCGGAACGCTAATAGGGAGGTGGTTCGATTCCCGGTGGAGGCAGAGTTAAGAACTACACTTTTGTACTGCTTTCCAGTCTGGTCGTCGATTATATATGCTATATATGTATTTATCTATGTATAATATTTATATATTTCTTAAATATGCGTTGACTAGTACCCTTAATTATAGTTAACACAAGTCTTAAATGTACTTACCAAGGGGCTAGTTCAATTGGTGTAAAGTCCAAATATTATTATTGTTTAACACAATGTTGTTTCCAGGTTTTCACGATTAAGGAGGGCGTTCAATACAGGATAAGGATTGACTTTTACGTTCAACGGGAAATCGTGCATGGACTCAAATACATACAGAAGACCTATAGGCTTGGAGTGCCTGGTGAGTTACTATAGTCACTTCTTACATATACGCTTGATACTTAAACTAGTGTTTTTGTTAGATCAGTGATTTTATTTACTATGTGAGACCGGGTTCACGATTAAATTAATAAAGATATCTGATTACCCTCATTTTGCCCGACGTTTCGTTTATTTTCGTTTTGGTTATTAATTTATCGTGATATGACCCGGTCTCACATAGTAAATAAAATAAGATCAGGGATGTTAAGCAACGCTGGGTAACTAATCTGGATGGGTGACCGTTTAGGTGATAAAGTGAGGACGGTTTGAGTAAGGGAGAATGTAGTAAGGAAACGTAATGATTATGTGTATAGATAATAGTCATTATTTGATATTAGAGATAGACTTTCCATCTCATGTTAGTAGCTATCAGGTCAAGTGTGGGGTAAAATCTTTTATAATAACTATGATAGTGTTTTAGGGCCTTAGTTTACTAATGCGTTTTAGCACAAACGCAGTTCAATATCAGATCAGTAATAAATAGTGTGACGTTGATAGTAGATTAGCAAAAGTGTCAAATTTCGCTTTATAACTGACGAAATTTGTCACTTTTGCTAATCAACTACCAAATTTACACTATTGCTGATCTGATATTGAACTAATATTTTGCAAAAGCTTGACTTGGGTTCCTGAAATATATGATTACTCTAAAGCTATGTAAAAATTAGTTCTATGAATGTATGTATATAAAAAACAATAAAATTCTTTGTTTATGTATGTATGTATGTAACATATAGATATATGTAGTCTATTTATATGTGTATGTATGTGTTTATTAATAAACCTATATTGCTTGCATGCTGCTTTTAGTGCCTGGTATGTATTGGTTAGGCATAACTGGCCTTTGTCAACCTATATATGGAGTAGTACTTGAGGCGGTGTTATTAAAGATACATTAAATATTATGTGACTAGAATTTCGATTGGTATATGTAATGCAATAAAAATGAAGTAGGTACTAGTGAGGCAAAAAATGCGGAAAAAGGTTTTGGGTTCGATTCCTATCCGGAATAGTAACTACAGATTCATAGTTTTTGTTCACAAAAGAAAGTTTCTTCATACGTAGAAATTTTATGTAGATATGATATAGGTTTTACGTGAATGATGAAGTGTATGTTACTTATATGGTGAAGAAAAAAGTGAAGTATACCTTGGTTATAGTCAGATTTTCCACGGCGACTTCAAATACCTGTCACGTCGAATATTAGACAAAGGACAAACGCGTCCACGACCATTAACCCTTGCGGGATAGTCAGAGGTTCAGTTTCCCATCTCTGCAATTGCAAAGGTAGTAATTCAATGGCCATTGCTAGTATTGCTTAATTGGTTTCACCAGTAGACAAAACAAACATGCGAACTTCTGCACATAACCGATAAGATTTCATAAAGTTTATATCTGTCATATTGAAAACATATTATTAAGAGAGCTAGGAAAATTTAAGGGTTTGAGTGCAGCGAGAAAGATTTGTCAAGATCCGAGAGTAGGCCGCGTAGAAATTATACAGATCAAATTAAAGAAAAGAAAGAAAAGAAAAAAACTTTATTCACTGACATACAAAAACAAAAACACAAACAAAAAAAAAAATATATGCAAAGAACACCGTTGATGCAGTGAAAAGGTGCTGCCTCAGTATACGATGCAGCTAGGCTACATCACTGGTCCTCCGGCAGCACCCGATTCGGAAACTGTCACAAGCTGTATATAATAAATAACAAACATACACAAAATAATTCATTTATAATAACCATCGTGACAAATACAGATATAATACTCATACATAAAATTGATACACTATAATTCATCATCATACTTTGGGGAACATAAACAAGAACATTAGTTAAAGGCATGTAAATAGATATAGTCATATACATAAATACACACTCATACATATACGTACATACACATTATATAAAATTAGGCACATTCTTCTCAAGGCGGGTGTACGTAGTGTCAAGACCAGAAGAGCATGTATGAGAAGGTGTGTGAGCAAGAGAGTTGTCAGAATCGTTCCAGGTGGCGATCGATAGTCTCAGCCTATCTCATTGGGGACGTAAAGGCGTGAATATATGTATGTAAAAATCTTTTAGATACATTCTGAAATAGTAGGTATATCATAAATAACTAAATAACCCACCTCTCGTTCCAGTGGACAAGATGACCCACATGGTAGGGTCTTACCCACCCAAGACGGAGATCCAGTCGTACACCACGCCCCCTGAGGACGCCCCATCAGGCATGGTGGCCCGAGGGTCGTATTCGGTGAATAGCCTCTTCACCGACGATGATAAGAACGTCCATCTGCAGTGGGAATGGTGCTTCGACATCAAGAAGGACTGGAAAGATTAAACGAGCAGATTGGATTGTAACTAATGGCTAGGATTCGTTAAAGTAATATATACAGACATACATACATACAAATCACGCCTGATTCCCTATAGAGGGGTAGGGAGGACGGATCCCCATTTGTCCTTATGACAGACCACTTTCGCTTCATTGATATTTATACATCTTCTCATACACTCTCGGCGGTTATAGGTACACCTAACGTCACCTTTTTCAATATAGCGTCTATCTGACTGTTATATGTCTTATTAGACCATTAATATAGTAATATATTAATGACCATTCAGATAATAAGAGATTCAGTGTAGTAGTAAACATACGAAACCTTGGAGATAGGTATAATATCTACTAGGTCACGTTTAGCATGAATTTGTGGTGATGTCATAATTGAACATCGGTGCCAGGTTGCTAGCCCATCGCTTAAAAGATTCCAATTACTATAGTCCCCTATAGTCCCTTTCAGTGTAGTTGAAAGCTTGAATTGGGTTCAAGGTTCAAATCTCGGCTGAACATTGAAACGAAAGTAAAGTTTCAGATTTTTGTTGTACATTTTTGTTCTTTACATATAATCATGTATGATCATTTAGGTTATACCCTGAAGATTGGTTTTCATTATTAAGAAAGCATTTATTCATAGATATATTCACGCCTCTCCCAAGTTAAGGTAAGGTAGAGTATTCTATCCTGTCTTAAGATTTGCGTGAAGAATAGAATAGTATGGTTAATAGGTTAAATGTAAAGCAAGAGAGATTTGTAAGGATCTTTCAAAGTGGTAGTCTGTACCGATCCTGTTAGGGGAAGAGGCGTGAATATATGAATGTTCGTTATAAGAAATAATAGGTCCCATTAGTTACAATCTCAATTTGTGTCTTCTAATAATAGAAGTAAACTAGTTTGGAGATTTCTGTGTATTGTGCAATACATGTGTATTTTAATTACGTTTTACAATAAATAAGTTGAACAAATCGAGGCCAAACTTTATTAATGATATACAAAAGAATGAATTTGGTAATATACAAATATTAGCTGTGAATTTGAAAAGAAAGAAAGATGTTTGAGAAAGTTTGAATAGTAAGAAATACAATCGTAAAAGTTACACAAAATATAAATGCTTAAAGTAACCATGGAGATGTTATCTTATGTAAGTAACTCTTTAGATTCAACAGGCTAGCTTATAGCAAATGTATCTCCAAACTAGTTGATTCGATGATTTCTAAAAGGTCACATGTCACAAAATATAGATTTTTGACTCTTTAAATTACTTCTGTTATAAATTTCAGTCTTTTATTACGCTATCTTGAATGTATGACAATAGTCAGTAAATTCAAAATAGGTTTAAACTAAAAAATGATAACACTCATTCCTCACTATATTTTTGAGAGACTCGCGATTTTATTCATTTTACAAGAAAACCTTGATATTTTCCGTGTATTTTATGAACAAAATATTACTTTTGTTTTTAAAATATAATTCAGTTGACCCGTGACCATGGCCATTGCAACATGGCCGAAACGTCGGGTAACAAAGGTAATACTTTGTATATAAAATATACGCGATAAGTCCCGTTTTATAGTAAAATTCGTTTCTCACATTTCCGCGAACAATACCCTTAAATTTAGTGAATATGAGATCTTTTTTAAATCATGGATTTGTAATAAGTATTTTAGAATAGCTGACTGAACAAATACAAATCAATTTAGTATGTGATGAATACTCTGAGATATCCAACGTATTTTGGATCCCAGTTGCTTATAACTACTATGAAAATACAGTTCATATTATGTTGGGACAAATATGTGTACCTAATATAATTTGACCTAAAATTTTAGTAGTCTTTGTATGAAACTAGAGTTCAATTTGATTTGGTTATCTTTTGAGTGTTTGTTACTAGTTTTAGGGGTTAAGCCCTGTTACCATACAATGATATGGTGTTATTGTAAAGTTAAAATAAGCTATAGTAACATGAACAAACATATTTTCAATAATTTCAAATATACATACATATATAGTTTTCATAATATATATATAGATCGCATATTAATTTAATCAGGTCGAGATTGTTTAATATGGTAGTTTATTTATAGTGCTTTTAGTTTTGTATTAAAATACCGTATAATCTATTTAAAATTATATAGCTACAGATAATGTAATTTAGAGCATTTTAGACACATTTCAGTACTATTTTTAATAATATGTTAAGGCTTCAATTTTCAAGAGTAAACTCCTAACTACTATTATTTTACATTATACTGTTCAGATAAGTATTTCACATGTTTTTAAAGTATCATTTTTATTAGATATTAATGTATAACATACCACACTACTACATACAAGAATATTTTTGATGTATTAAGTCCTATAATAGCTTTTTCAGTCAGCTACTTGTATAAAGATATGCAGACGCAAAAATGATTATTCCAAGTGTTATGAAATTTTCGTATTTGTATTTACTCTGAATTTTTAACCACTTTATGTAAGTTTAATATTTGGCATTTATAAGCTTTCTAGGTATAGTTGTATTTTGAATGTTCTTTAAACATGTTTGTCGATATTTTGACTATGTTACAACAAAATTCATTCTGGGTACATTATAAATATTATAATATATAGGTAACAGAGAAAGTTACAATATACCTGTGTCTACAAGATGAAATATATGTTTGTTTCTAAAGTAATTCAAGAAAATTCATACAATTTACTGTATCTTACTTTACTTTAGGCATTCATTACATATACGAATATTAATTGAATAAATAAATGATAAATGCATCAAGTATATATTTATTTTATCTAAGTTTTTTCTGTAATGTACCCAGACTTTTAAACATGTACTAAAATTATGATTGATATCAATATTGAATACAGAACTAAGTCTTCTATAAGGTGTATTAAGCCCCAACTTAAATGATTTTTCTAATTGTAACTGCCTTAGTAGATTAGTCTGAAGTTTTGTGGAATTTTGAATGCATTTTTGATAGACTCCCGTAGTAGGAACCGATTTTATATTGTAATTGAATCATAGAATACAGTTTATAATTCGTAGCTGAAGTAATTAGATATTGCACCTATGAAATAATGATAAAAATGTAATAAGGAATTGGAAAATTATTCTCTATAAATATATGTCTCAATGACATTTTGTATGATTTGAAACCTATAATAGTGTAGGGAAATCATATATAGTTCCTTTTCCAATTCCTAGAACCTAAAGTGCCAGTATCAAGCAATCAAATTAGAGTATTACAAACGCAATAATACCTAAGTATTAATAGAATTAATTTTGATACCCTATTTACAAAATTGATGTATGTATTGAATAATGACTACTAATGTTTTCTTATGATTCTTACGTAGAGATATTGTGAACATAACATACGTACACTCAGGCAATACATCTTAGATTGGAATTGAGGATTTATAATGACTTAAACTGTAACTGAATGGTAACTGAAAAGAAATGTATTTTAAATAAAGAACCTATATTTACATAGTTATTTCAAAGTCTTACAATTTAATCTATGCCTATCCTGAGTGTTATCTACTTACCCCTTTTACTCTTTAGCACTATATATCAGGAAGAAAGAGCTAAGATATATCATCTAAAATCTACGTAAGAATCAAAAGGAACATTGAGAATATCAGATAATTAAGACGACTATTGTATGAAACTTTTCGAAACGTATTTCTAAGGATAATCTGGTTTTTACCTAGCATTTATGAGAGCGGTGCTTCTGAGCAGTAGGTGCTTTTGCTTCAGTTAAAAGTAATTTAATTGATAGTCCCGGTGTCATATATTAATAGTCAATTGCTACGACACCCCCTGAATAACTTGGACAAATATAGCCACACAATAACTATTGATAATGTATTTCATTTTGTTCTAGTTTAGCAAATCTTTGGACTAAAACAAAATGAGATATACTTACAGTGATTCGTTAGACACTTGGATTTTAATCCAGGTTAGTTGTCAGTCTAGTTATCAAATTCATATCATCCGAATATTGAAAATCTTTGTGAATTTACAAAATACTGGAATCGAACCAGAAAACCCTATATCACTAGAAGTCTAACATTCTAGATTCCAAAGTTACAATCTGAATCCATGTGAACCTAATGCATTACAGCCCAATGTCTATTCTAAGGGATATAGTTCTTTTCTCGGGACTATAATTGAAAAAATTACACTTAGGAGTGTATTATACAAATTATGTGAAATATAGTCAAAACTGTGCTAAATTATCGTTCTAAAAGGATAATAATACCTACTATAATCAAATAGCACAGTTTATATAAAACTTGTCATTTTTGTCGACGCCATATTGTTTTACGCGCCATTTTGTAATGTTTGAGGGTAGTTTGAAATTCAATCGTAATTTGAATAACCACCCGCGTTTATTATTTTTCTACTTTGTTCTTATAGTCATTTATGATGGTAACCTACAATAAATAGATTGTGTATTTTTAATTACTTGAATAGTTTGGCCAAATAAAGCTTATTTATTGATAGTACTTGTGTTTTATTTATAATATAAATTCAGGGTGGCGCATTCAAATCGGTCAGCATGGGAAAGTCTGAAACTATAAGACAAACTAAAGTATGCCAAAACAAAACATTTTATTCATTTTCGACATCATGTCTCATAGAGACATTTATAGCTTAAGACCTACACAATCGATATTTAAAAAGAAAATGTGAAAAAGCCAGTAATTTTTTCAAAGCAACTGGGTTCGATTCCCGCACTGGATACAGTTTTATTTTTCAGATAAAGTATGAATGCAGTTTTTTTTTATCAAAATCGGTCACATGGTTCCTAAGAACAAATCTCCGTATCTCATATAGTTTCAGACTTTCCCATACTGACGGATTTGAATACGCCACTCTATATTAACTCATTCGACGCCGCGCCATTTTTCAACGTCTTACTAGCGGATTCGCCATACAAACGGTCATGAACACGCGAGGCGTGTCCGCGGCTCTGCGACTAAGAAAAAATGAACACGCCACGCGTGTCCACTGGCTCTGCGCGAAGTTTAATGTTTCTAAATACGTTAATAATACATTGTGGTAGTTTATTTCCTTAGTTCTGTTTGTGCAACGAAAGAGATAAGGTTGTGGCAACAGTATAGTGATTTTAAACCAGGAATTATGGCGTAATATGGATATTTAGGTAAATAGGTAAATTAAATATGATGTGAGTCTCAAACTTACTTATATATTATTAAATTTATAATATTTTTTGTTGTTTGTATAGTATATAAATTATTTACTCATCTATCGACTAAAATGTTAAACTAAAGTGTAAGTAATAATATTATAATAAACAAGCTAACGTAGTGAGTTTGATGGAAAGTTAAACAAAATTTTAGAACCTCTGGTCGCATACTCAAAGTGGACACACGTAGCGTGTCCTCGGCATCACACAAGGTATTCGTTTTTAGTATAAACCAGACTGGAAAGCAGACGAAAAGCGTAGTTCTCAATTTTTGCTCCACCGGGAATCGAACCTGGAACCTCAGGATTAGCGTTCAGGTGGTTAACCAATCGCGCCACGGAGGTCTTCAAATATAATGGCGACAGGTTGCTAGCCCAACCTATTAAACGTCTCTCCAATTTATCCTTTAAAAGTAGATTATTTTTTTTAGATACCAACTTTTCCGATTCTAACAAATTACTTCCGCTTAATTGATATACATACATACTCGACGGTTATAAATGCTTGTACAATATTTCAGTAATTGTCTAGTTTAACGTTATTGTTAACATTAACATGTAATAAACTTGTTACTGTAAGACATCGACAAACAATGTAGACAATTTGTAGACGTATTTATAGCTATTCAAATGGTTCCTCATTATTGTTTTAAACCACCAATGTTACACTAACAATTATTATACTTAATAATTGATTAAACCGCTTGAGTCAATAAAGTTTAAGGCACTGTTAAAATATTGTATGAAAAACATAATGTAGAAACTAAGCTATTTTTTGTAATAAGTAATAAAATAATGAAGAACAGAAGAGCATGTATGAGAAGGTTAATGGTTGAGTGAAGCGTGAGATGTATCAGGATCGTTTCAGATGGTGATCGAGTCTCTGTCTATCCTGTTAGGGACGTAAAAGCGTGAATATATGTAGGTTGTAATTTAAAATTTCTGTTACAGCATTATCATCATGTAAAAAATGGATTTCGAGTGGCCTTAGACCATTGATCACAATACTCAGTTCATAGTGGACACTAACTGACTAACCCAAAAGGTTTTACGGTAGCGATGTGAATATATAAAGGTAATCTTTTACTAAATACTAAACCTAAATCTAGTACGGCAATAATATCAAAAATGTACATTAGGATACGTTCAATATGAATAAATCAATTAAAAAAAAGTGTTTTAAGTATCTTGCTCCATGATCTACAAGTGAATTTAAATTTAGTATTCAAATTTTATCTAAGTAATTCAACATAAAAAAGACAAACGCGTTCATAACCATTAACCCATGCCGGGTAGTCAGAGGTTCAGGTTTCCATTTCCGCAACCGCGGAGGTAGTAATTCTATGGCTACCTCGAACCCTCGTGTTGACCAATGTGACAGGTGGCAAGCCATGTCGCCAATTACAAGCACTTACTATTACCTGTTTTTCCTCACCGTAGTATTCGCCGCATTTCGTAAATGTATTTTTATTACGAAAATGTACATACAAATTCATTAAACTTTATTTCCATTGGTACATGCTCAAGCGGTATTTGAAACCTGTACCCACTAATACAGAGTCAGGCCCCAAACAACTGAGCTACGTCGAATTCGGCATCATCTTAGCACAGATAATATAATACTACAAGTACAAACCTTAGTATTCAAATATTATTTACTTAATCGATCATCACCTTAACTTGATCGTGTTTTATTAAAACTGGCATCCTTGAAAAATGTACAAAAGTATTGCAGTATCAGTATTATTCCACTAATACACGATTTAAACCAAAGCAAATTAATTGTCCGTATCAATTCAATAGTTTAGGCATACTCACATAAATATTTTACTGCTAGAAAATCAGAGAAATAATTACTTTCAGTTTTTCTTTTCTTTTTTCATTGAAATATGTATAAAGTGATATTTCCCTTAATTTTAGTTATAGAAATTGTTTTAAGCAAAGAAAATGCCAAATATACGTTAGAAGATGGAATATTAGATGTGGTAAGTATATAGTTATGAAGCAAATACATACATACACATCACGCCTGATACGTTGTAGAAGGGTAGGCAGAGATCACGAATCACCTTTGTCAAAATTATTGTTCAGATGCTATAATTCACTTTACATCTCAATATACTAAATAGAAACTTACATATACATATTATATTAAACGTCCTTTAATCCCTTTCGGGGTGTTCAGAACATTGGATACGTGAAAACATCTTCACGGTTATTTATTAACATGTATATTGGGCTTTTTAATTTCATTTGTAATATAATTAGTGACAGGTGGCTAACCTATCGGCCAATAACTTCCATTAATCCCTTATCGTCGCCTCCTACGGAATGCCGGGAGGAAGGGCAGCTAGTTAGCACTCTTTTTACGTCCTAGACTAGCACGGGACTAGAAAAAAAGATGACGCACAACTAGATGACATAAAGAATAAATATCGTCATACTAGTTTGTGTATGCGGAAGAATATGTCAATGAAGCGAAAGTTATTACAAGTACAAAAGAGAAAAATAGGCTTTAATTACTTATTAGGAATACTGTTGGCTTAAGATAGAATAAATAGGATAATAATTTGGATGGATTCTACATTGGTTTTAATGTAAATAATACATTCATACGTTTCACGACTTGTAACACACTCCTTGTTTTATTGTGGCGGGGTAGTCAGGGGCTCGAATGCCCTTGTATGTTTATGGGTCACTCGAAGCGCGCGTTTCACTAGATAGACAGCATCCAACGTGATAGGTAGTAAACTGCATAGCCATATACAGCACTAGCTATTACCTATCCCGAAGGAAAGGCAGGATATTTTGCCTAACAGTTGGCAACTGTAAATTATGCACGTAAATGAAACACACATATTTATATTTCATTTATTCGTACATGCCAGAGCCGGGATTCAACCTAGGACTGTTCTCATAAGAAGTCAGAGATCTTACCCACTGGGCTACAGCCACAAAATAATATATACAAAGAAATAAAGAGTTTGGGCACAGATAATATAATACTACGTTTGGGTATAAAAAGTGTATACAATGATAAGATTTTAAATTTTTTGTGTGTTATGGTGAAATTCGAAAGATCTATTTACAAAAATACAGTTATACTATAATGTTTCATATCATATGAATTCATCTGTGTATATACCCTTTTACTTCCAGCCAGATCTAATAACCAAGTACGGTTACCCAGTAGAAACCCACTATAAGAAGACAGATGACGACTACATACTCCAAATGCACCGAATCCCGCACGGGAGGTACAGAAATACGGACACCACACCCAAAACAGCTGTTCTCTTGATGCATGGACTATTTTCCTCATCAGCTGATTTCGTCCTGTTAGGTCCTGAAAAATCACTGGGTAAGTTCGACGTAGCTCAGTTGTTTGGGGCTTGACTCTGTATCAGTGGGTACATGGTTCAAATCCCGCTTGAACATGTTTGAATGGCAATGAAGTTTAATGAATTTATTTGTACATTTTCGTAATAAAAATACGTTTACGAAATGCGTTAGATACTACGGTGAGGAAAAACATCATCAGATAACCTACCTGTTCCTCGAATAGGTAATAGTTAATGCTTGTTAATGGCGACATGTCACATTGAGTATGGACTATCTTGTCATGGGTTCGAGGTGGCCATAGAATTACTACCTTCGCGATGGCCGAGATGGAAACCTGAACCTCTGACTTCCCCGCAAGGGTTAATGGTCGTGAACGTGTTTGTCTTAGTTTTTTTAAGTAAGAATAAGTGCTAGTTTGGGACGTATGAAAAAGCTGACAGCTGCCTTTTTAGAAATAATGATATCTTACTGTTACCTTTTTTTTATCGAATTTTTTTTACTAACAGCTGCAATTTAAAAGATATCCTACGTGACAGTCAATGGTATGTTTTTAGAATATCTCATTTATACACGAGTAATTAGCATAGTAATACAGTTACTTTAATTTTTTCTCTTATAACACATAATATTATGTGATTATATAACAGTAAGATACATACACATCACGCCTGATTCCCTGATTCGACGGATCCCATTTGTCCCACTGACAGACCACTTTCGCTTCATTGACTCTCATACACACTCGGTGGTTACAATATTAAGGGGTGTAAATAATCTCCAGGGTACTGTATAGTATTATATTATCTGTGTCCAGGGGGCAAATCGGCAACGAGGTTCGCCACCCGTCACGAACGGCTCCCTGGAGAGGCAGACGTGGGTCACGGAGACCCGATTTGGAACAGTAATATATATAACGCATGAACAGTAATGCATGTTATTATACATATAAACCTTCCTCTTAAATTACTCTATCTATTAAAAAAAACCGCATCAAAATCCTTTGGGTAGTTTCAAAGATTTAAGCATACAAAGGGATATATATAGTAGATAATATATAGCTCTTCATACGCGTTCAGTGAACGAATAAATAATATGATATGAAAGAAAATAAGCACAATAGGTACACGTGGATAGTTAAAACGTGGGTCGCCCTTGGAATTACTAATAGCTGTGAAAATATTTTACTGTGTCTTTAATTATTATTTACTCCGGCTTTGCACGGGTATAAAATATATAGCCTACTCCACTATTTAATTGATGTTATTATACATATAAACCTTCCTCTTGAATCACTATATCTATTAAAAAAAACCGCATCAAAATTCGTTGCGTAGTTTGAGTACTCTGTACGTAGTACAGAGAAAGCGACTTTTTTTTATACTATGTAGTGATTAAATACACTAGCAACTCTTCAACCTGATGCTTGTATATCACTGCATTAGAGTTGTAAAAGTTTTAAAATGCTTATCAAGCCTTTTTAAAACTGTTCACTAAGGGCGCACCAATCACAGTCTCCGAAAGAGTTCCACACTTTCACAACACGATTAGGCAAGTGTTTACGGGGGTTACTAGCACATCGGACAATAGATTTCTTACTATGTCCTCTCAAATTCTTGTTGAAGTACATATGTTGCAAATCAGATACATTGTAATAATCTTTTATTATCGTACCTACTGGCAATCCGCTCCGGCTTCGCACGGGTATAAAATATATAACCTACTCCACTATTTAATGGATGTTATTATACATATAAACCTTCCCCTTGAATCACTCTATCTATAAAAAAAAACCGCATCAAAATCCGCTGCGTAGTTTCAAAGATTTAAGCATAAAAAGGGACATAGGGACAGAGAAAGCGACTTTGTTTTATACTATGTAGTGATACGTCTCTACTAGGTTACCTCTTTGTCTTGTCTCTTCCAAAGTAGTTTACATGAATAATAATAATAATATTTGGACATTATTACACCAATTGAACAAGCCCCTTGGTAAGTTCATTTAAGACTTGTGTTAAGGATACTAGTCAACGTATATTTAAGAAATGTATACTTATTATACATAGATAAATACATATATAGCATATATAATCAACGACCAGACTGGAAAGCAGTAGAAAAGCGTAGTTCTTAACTGTCTCCACCGGGAATCGAACCCGGGGCCTCACGATTAGCGTTCAGGTATCTAACCGATCGCGCTACGGAGGTCGTCATTCAAATGATACTCCTTTACTTCCCAGGCTTTAGACTAGCAGAAGAGGGCTACGACGTGTGGCTGGGCAACTGCAGAGGCAACTACTACTCCAGGAACCACTCCACCCTGGACCCTGACACGGACACTGACTATTGGAAGTTCAGCTTTGATGAGATGGGCAATTATGACGTCACGGCTATGGTGGATTATATCCTGGACTTGAATGAACAGCCCAAGCTTCATTATATAGGTAAGTAAATATATAGCAGCATCACGCTATATTGAAAATAGGTGACGTTAGGTGTACCTATAACCGCCGAGAGTGTATGAGAAGATGTATGAATGTCAATGAAGCGAAAGTGGTCTGTCAGGATCGGGACAAATGAGGATCCGTGATCTCTGCCTACCCCTCTACAGGGAATCAGGCGTGATGTGTATGTATGTATATATCACGCCTCTACGTCCCAAATAGGCCGATTCTATTGATCACCACCTGGAACTATACTGACAAATCTCTCTTGCTTCATTCACACCCATTAACACATCATACATTTGCGCGATGGGTTAGCCACCTGAACGCTAATCGTGAGGTCCTAAGTTCGATTCCCGGTGAAGGCAGAGTTAGGAACTACGCTTTTTTCTGCTTTCCAGTCTGGTTGTTGGTTATATATGCTACATATGTAAGATGTATATATAATAAGTATACATTTCTTAAATTTACGCTGACTGCAAAAGGCTAGTTAGTGTAATAATGTCCATATATTATTATTATTATACACGCATTGAGAAGAATGTCTCCAATTTGCATACATTTTTATTAAAACATGAATGTTGGAGTTATGATGTCATATGGAACAATGGTAACGGAAACAGCCGTGATGTATATGTATTTAAATATTTAAAAATAACAAAACAAACGCATTGACGACCATTAATCCTTGCGGGGTAATCAGAGGTTCAGGTGTCCATCTCCACAATTGCGAATGTAGTAATTCTATGGACACCTCGAACCCACGTGTTTACCAGATAGTCTGTACTCAATGTGACAGGTGGTAAACCATGTCGCCATTTACAAGCACTAACTATTACCTGTTCGGGGAACCTTTTCCCCGATGTTTTCCCTCACCGTATAATTCGATGCATTTAGTAAATGTGTTTTTATTACGAAAATGTACATAGAAATTCATTAAATTCATTTCCATTGGTACCTGCTCAAGCGGGATTTGAACCCTGTACCCACTGATACATAGCTAAGCTTTAAACAACTGAGCTACGTCGAATTTAATTTAAATATAATTATTATTTAAGCATAACATAAACATACGCTTCACGACTTGTGTATACACACTCCCTTTTTTATTATGGCGGGGTAGTCAGAGGCTTGAGTGCCCATCTCCGAAATTTCGAAGGCATGTTAAGTATGGGTCATTCGAAGCCCGCGTATCACTAGATAGACAGCACCCAACGTGATAGGTAGTGAACCGTATCGCCGTATATAGGCACTGACTATTACCTATTCTGAGGGATAGGCAGGTTTCCTCACTATGTTTTCCCGCGACTAAATAATGTTACATTCATTGGTACATGCCAGAGTCGGGATTCGAACCTAGGACCTTTCTCATACGAAGTCCGAGGTCTTACCCACTGGGCTACAGCCGGTTATTTTGTGTATGTATTTAAATATAATTATCATTTATTTTCAGGCTATTCCCAAGGTGGAGCCCTATTCTTGATAGCTGCAGCCCTAAATCCAGACTATAGCAACAAATTCATTTCCTTCCAAGGTTTAGCACCCACTGCCTTCTTCGGAAACAATACTTACTGGCCAGTTAAGATGCTGGGAGCTTACGGAAGTGTTATTGAGGTAAATTTGTTAGAACTTATAACCGCCGAGTGTGTATAAGATGTGTGGATGTTAATGTAGCGAAAGGGGTTGCCATTTAATCTATAAGCGATGGTTTCGATAGTTTAGTAACCTGTCACCAATATTCCAAACTAATGCCATTCCTACACAATATCGATCGACTTGATATTATTTCTCTTACCCGGTTTAAGTTACGTGAATGTAGATTTATACGTATGTATATTTACTATATGAGACCGGCTCGAGAAGATACTATACAAATATTAATAGATCTATGAATTATCTATCTATATCTTTATATCATAAAGTAAGTAGTTCTGACGACCTCCGTGGCGCGATCGGTTAGACACCTGAACGCTAATCGTGGGGTTTCGGGTTCAATTCCCGGTGGAGGCAGAGTTAAGAACTACGCTTTTCTACTGCTTTCCAGTCTGGTCGTTGATTATATATGCTATGTATGTATTTATCTATATATAATATGTATATATTTCTTAAACAAACGTTGACTAGTACCCTTAACACAAGTCTTAAATGAACTTACCGAGGGCCTAGTTCAATTGGTGTTATAATGTCCTAATATTATTATTCTTATTATTTCCTTTTTTTCTCATTTAATCTTTATTGTTTCCAGAACGTCCTGTTTACGATTGGATTACCAGAAATAGCATTAAATAGGACATTACAAGGAAATATGGCCAACACGATCTGTCGAGACGAATCAGTGTTACAACCTCTATGCTACACTGCACCTCTTTTCTTCGGACAAAACATTCAAGCTACTGACAGCGTAAGATATACCTATTTACATTCCTACGTTTATTCACACCTTTACTTTCTTTACAGGATAGGCTGAGACTATCGTTTGCCACTTTGAACGATCTTGACGAATCTCCGTTGTCTTATTCTCACCGAAACACTTTACGTCATATGCATGATATCCTGTTCTTCATCTTACGTACATTATACTTAACACTTGAATTAAATGTTTTTTAATAAGAAATCATTAATTTACATACAGTATTAAGCCTAACATTAACCTTCTTAATGTCATAACAACCCTAATAATTTCAAAGATCACCGCGTACATACTATGATCAAAAAATATATCTTTCTATTTCAGAATCTACTGTCTAACATCATCGGTCACTTCCCAAGCGGTTTGTCAGTTAGAGTACTAAGGCATATAGGCCAAATCAAAGCCTCAAATAGGTTCCAACGGTATGACTATGGCGACACGATGACCAACTTCAAAATGTATGGCACTCTGACCATACCAAAATATGACCTGAGCAACATTTTGACCAAAACCTATTTGCAAGGCTCTCCTAGTGACATCTGGGCGACGTTTTCAGATATTATAGCCATGGCGGAGTATTTGGTAAATTCTGATGATGTAGTATTGTTTCGTTTACCGGAAAATTTCACTCATGCAGACTTTATTATGTCGGAAAGTCACGCGGAAATTTACCAGAAGCGGTTATTGAAAATGTTGATAGCGTCTGAGGATTAATTGTTGTAGAATTAGCACGTTTGAAAACAGTAAAGATCGACAATAAGAATATTATTTATTACCGATTTTGTTATCCTTTTAGTAAATGTATTTTAAATTAGTGTTAAAAGAACGATTAGAAAATAAATGCATACAAAGAATGATGAACAACAGCAATCGTATTCTCCACCAATCGAAGCTGAATGATACTGATTAGTGTAAAAAGGTCATTAAAAAAGCAAGAGTTTTATGGCAATATCATACAATATCACAGTTAGGAAATACATTGAAAAAACAGTCAATGAATGACAAATCTATCTCCCTTGCGAAGTAGTAAAGGTTTATGTTTTTCTTTGCTATAACGGTTAGATAACATTTTCTCATCGAAATAACTTTTGTCATGAAATTTCAAATCTACGGGACAGGTTCCATGTTCCCTAAAACAGATTTAGAATTCTATTATTTACTGAAAATTTAACAAGAATTACTACACGTTTTCTTTATGATGACATAAAAATGCATTATGATTATAATCTAAGAACGTTTTATTAAGTTCTATAATTCTTATATCAATCAAAAATTCATTTATTTTCATTCGTTTTAACCGAAGAATATGTGTGTATAATATGTATTTGCAAAATTACATAGAAATATTTGAAATATATAAATTATTATGTATATATAAATATATATATAAATTATGTATGAAACTGAGCAACAAAGCTTCAACTGAGTATTGAACGCGGGTCCTACGATTTTTGATCCTTGATTCAAGCACCCGAACCACAGCGGTTTATTGCTAATTAATTCTATTAAATAAATTGTTATTTCATTAAATTTCTGTTTTTCTTTTTCAACATTAAGAACCAAGGTTATTATTATTATTAGTTTATTTTAATCTTTATTTATTTAGTACTATTAATTTGATGTATTACTTCATCTAAAACACATAAGATACATGATTTATTGATAAAAAAAAAGAAAATGAACCAAGATAATAAAATAAGTCTGTAATATTTTCTTTACCTTTTATTTGAGAGAAGAAATAAGTATTTTTTGATCCTTGTATTCAGGTAAATGAGGCAGAAAACACCAAACTATTGACCAGTCACGATTCCAGTCTAGAGAAATAAAATTAATGCAGAAATGATTTTTAACATAAAATGGTATTAACTAATGGTATTAAATTGGCAGTAAATCATACTCACATTCACGTCCTTAAATCCTTTCGGGTGGACAGAACCTCGGAAATTATATCTCCTACTTGCTTATCAGCATGAATATTAGCGTTGCGATGTCATAATGGAACATTAGTGACAGACTGCTAGCCCATCGCCCAATAGATTTTATTCACCCCTAGTCCCTTAATCGCCTCACATGACGGGAGGAATGGCAACTAGTTAGCATTAGCACAAGACAAGCAGTATATCGGTAATTGGCTGTTATCAAATCAATAAAATTAAATCATTTCAAAATACCTTAATTGCCTCTGAATACATGACTTTTTACTACCCACGCAGCGTTGAATCTAAACAATTTCCTTACTGGGTACTTCAATCCATCTTGTTCAATAGAACAAAAGAAAATCTGCCTTAGCTTTGTTCCAATTCAATATTTGATCATTATTTCCGTACATGACCTCTAGACTATTTTTAGTAAATTTTCCTAACAAACGAAAATCACGTCTATATATAAATCCATATAAAATCAAAATATAATAAACTACATTGATTTTGCATTACAATACTGATAGAATGTTTTGTTTTTCATAAGCACCGTGAAGTGTATAGTTCAAATATTACGTCAAAGAGTGAGAGAGATCACGCTATTTCGTACTCTTTTACACAATCTTAAAACGCCTATTTTCCAGACTATTCATAAACCTGACTATATGATTATATTCATTAAATTTGTTATATTATATTAATTTTCCATTTAATAATCGTTAAACATATAGTATTGAAAATAAATATTTTATTCAATATGAGTATCATAAAATCATACGATAAAAGTCGGAAACTAAAAAACTTTTGCATATCCATAATTATGTCATTAGCATACACTGCATATTAAACATTAATCAAATAAGACTAAATAAACTAAGACAATTTTTTACTTAGTAATCATTCATTAGAACATGATCGAAGATTCACATCCAACAAATAGTATACTTTCATAAAAAAGACAGCAGCCAACGTGATAGATTGTGAACCCTATCGCCGTATATAGGCACTGGTTATTACCTATCCCGAAGGTATAGGCAGGTTTCTTCACGATGTTTTCCCTCACCGTTTGCGACTAAAAATTCTGTACGTAAAAGAAAAACACATATTAAATTTACTAACAAATCAGAACATCATTTAAATAGCATTTTAGTTTATTTAGCAAGCCCTTTTCCACTAAAGTAACAAAAAGCCCATACCACATGACGCTATGCAAATTATTAAATAAACAATTCATTACAAACTAAATACAATTTGTATTGCTAAAATTTTCGCCGTCTGAGCTCTTAGTAACTACAACCACCATTTTCAATAGAACAAAGGAACTCCGAAACTCTAAAACTCCGCCCTCTTTTATTTCATTTTAATCTTCAACTAATATTAATTTCCACGTGTGACCTTCAGACAATCTTTTGATGATTTTTTTCTTTGAATCTTTACACAAAAACCTGAAATCCATTCAATTTCATTACAATAGATAAGATTATGTTTTGTTTTCCTGAAACACCGTGTAGTCTAAAAAGTATATATATTGAAAATTTCGGCTGAATCTTCACCAGTCTTCGGAGAGAGAAGTCGGCGCAGCTATGGCGATGTCGAGATACCTACTTCTTGTAGCCTTGGCTTTAGGTGTTTCCGACATACAAGCCACGAGTGAAGCCTCACAAAATGCGATAGATGATGCTAGCTTGGATGTGGTAAGTTCAAAATAAAGGTCCCTGGTCCATTATCTAGCTAGAATATCCAAGATCTGACTTCAAGAGTTTAAAATTCTGCAAATTCGTTTCTCATACCCTAGATAGGTATGATATCAAAAGGTTTACTAAATTTACGAGAAATGGGGTGTTATGTTGTTCATTTATTTCTTTAAATTATTTCATCATCATCAGCCTGTCTGAATCCACTTTTGGACATAGGCCTCCCCCAAATGACGCCATTTCTCCCTGTCAGTGGCCGTTCGCATCCATTTGATGCCGGCCAACCTGCGCAGGTCATCTTCCCACCTTGCCAGGGGGCGCCCCACACTACGTTTACTGAGACGCGGTCTCCACTCTAGGACTTTTTTGCTCCAGCGACCATCAGTCCTTCTGCATACGTGACCAGCCCAACTCTACTTCAGCTTGCTAACTCTTTTCATAATATCGGTAACTTTAGTTCTCTGGCGTATCACCACATTTCTGATGCGATCTACCAAAGAAACCCCGACCCATCTTCCGTTCCATAGCACACTGAGCCACCTTGAATTCGTGGGCTAGTTCCGCAGTGAGTGTCCACGTCTCAGAACCGTACGTCATAACGGGGAGCACACACTGATTGAAAACCTTAGTTTTCAGGCATTGTGGTAAATTAAACTTAATTAATTAATTGTGTGATTAAGTGTATTAACTTATTTGTTAGGTACTTTTCAGTGACCATTCAAATTTAAATCATCTTCTCCATTTTAATTCATCATCCTATTTACCAATATTTTGAGTGGTTTTTAAAACTCTCTTGTTACTTTTTCAGCCAGCGCTGGTGACTAAATACGGCTACCCTGTGGAGTCCCATTTCGTCACCACTGACGATGGCTACATCCTGCAGATGCACCGGATCCCCCACGGGAAGGTCAACAACACCAGCTCAGGGAACAAGACAGTAACACTCATAGTTCATGGACTACTTTCTTCCTCTGCTGACTTCCTGGTGTTAGGACCTGATTACTCTATGGGTAAGGATAATTTAATTATTGGAACCTTAATTTACACATTCTTCACTTAATGATAGAAATAAGTATTAACCTATTAATTCAGTGATCATAATTGTATTCTGAATATTATAACGACTGGTACAATCATCGGCGGCTCTTTATAAACTCCTTGTAAAGCTGCACAATCAACTGATCGAACAGTTTCATCATAAGAGAATATTGCTTCAACATCAAACTTTTTCACAAGATTTTACTTTTCGAATGAACGATTGAACACAATAATGATTCCTATTTACGTAAACAGGCTTCAAACTAGCAGAAGAGGGCTACGACGTATGGCTGGCCAACTGCAGAGGCAACTACTACTCCAGAAACCACACCACTCTGGACCCTGATGAAGACACCTCTTTCTGGAAGTTCAGCTGGGACGAGATGGGTGACTATGACGTGCCTGCGATGGTGGACTACATCTTGAATGCTACTGGACAGACAAAGCTTCACTATATCGGTGAGAAGCGCTGGTATATAAAATTGCACCCTTAGAGTAGTGGCAAATACACGTGTATAAGAGTCTTAGAGGGTCTACCATCAAATTGTACAGAATTGATTTTCACATGCACTGATTGCGTGATCTTTCTAAACGAATGTCAATCATTATGATTTTAATTCTCTTTGCGTTTTGAAATTTATCTAAGGATACATGATATCATATGCGTGGCTAATGTACCTCGTTCATTTTGATAATAATCATAATATTTTAACGTAGAAAGAAAAATATTTAAAAATAAAAGAAACTATCCGCCGCTTTATCTGTATACACAAACATATTCTTTTACGTCCCTTAAAATCTTTTATACTAGATGTAGTGAGCTACTATCTTCTTGGACTACTAACCAAAAACTGCCTTGATCATGATGTCTATATACTGTTCCTTCTAGGTCACTCGCAAGGAGGGTCAACCTTCATAGCTGCTGCCACTCTGCACCCTGAATACAACGACAAGTTCATCTCCTTCCAAGGACTGGCTCCTGGGGCCAACTTTGCCAACAATAACAATATCATCCTTGAGACTTTTGGTCAATTTAGAAGCATCTTGTATGTAAGTACCATGTACCATTGTGTCTTGCGAGATAGTTAAGAACTTGCTTGTCCATCCACAACTGCGAGTGAGTAATTTGTGATAAAAACTGTATTATCTTTTACTAGCTATCGCTGAAATCATGATCTGAAGACTATTTCATTAAGAAGAATAAGCAGGTTGAAATCTTCCAAAACTCTACAAGTAAAATGTTTCTAAAATGTTAATTCAAAATATTGATAAGTTTTTTTTTTCTATTTATTTAAGAATTTCTTCTTCACCCTCCTGGGCAAGCCAGAGATCGCCATCAACCGCTCTGTGCAGAAAGAGTTCGGAGCCGTAGCCTGTCCTGACGGATCCATCTTTCAACCTGCCTGCTATATTATACCCTTATTGTTCGGACAACGGCTAAACGTTACTAACAGTGTAAGTATTCATACTATAGTCAGATATTTCATTTTCGAAAAGATGTTATAGTTACGACTGATGTTAAATATATGTATTTGATTGCAGTCATATTTATACTGCAGAAATTTCGAGAAAAAGCTGCTTGTTTCTAAGATTAGGCCACTAATAAATCTATTATTCAATAAATTTGGCAGTCGAAGTAAAATTGACTAAGTTTTCGCAAAGAAATAATAAAGAGCAATGGTTTTGTAAGACCCACTGTGTCCCACAAGAATTTGTATATATCTTGTTTCCGTTAAATATTTTAATTGCAAGTTCTAGGATATTTAATTTTGTAATTATTTTTTCATCTCTTGCTGGCGTCATCTGTGATATTTTTATGTCAAATTGCAACATAAGTTTCTCTGTTGTGGCGCTCTAGAGGTCGCTACAGTTTCTTCAAGTCGTCGTTAACGATGGCGCTGTAGCACATGTTATACTACTGTAATGATAAATCCGTAGATAAAGCCGTAATATCCAAAACATTGCAGCAAGGTTACCTTTAATTTTATGAACACTATCATTTCCGTCTGAAGTCCATAAGGCAACTGATTTCATTGCATAACTTTTGCTTCCAGACTTTACTACCTACAGTCAACGCTCACACACCAACTGGCATATCTGTCCTGCAATTCCTGCATTACGGACAGCTGCTCAAAAGCAAGAAACTCCAAAGATACAACTACGGTACCATTGAAAACTTGTCCAAATACAAGTCGCTGTCAGTACCAGAATACGACTTGAGCCAGATCACCACAAAGGTCTACCTACAAAGTTCCGTAGAAGATTCCTGGGTCTACAATAAAGACACAGAGGAGTTGTCCAAGAATCTGGTGAATGCAGAGGTGGTGGAATTGTACACGGTGCCACAGGCAGACTTTTCTCACGTGGACTATATCCTGTCTCAGGATTATGTGCCATATTACCAGCCGAAGCTACTCGAAACTTTGAGGAAAGCGGAGGAGAATCTGTGATATTAATGAAGAGAGCTTTATATAATATAATATTGCAATGATTAATAAGTCTTTGAGTTTTACCCTATTGATGTTGCGACACTTACTTTAAGATTATGGTTAGTTTTTAATACAGTTAACACACAATTACCTATCCACTTAAGTAAATGACGATCTTATTTTTCCAATATTATTTAAAAGTTGTTTCTTTGTGAGTTTAATCATTTACAAAATTTCCCATTTGTAATCATTTTCTGTTCAGTCTTAATGGGTTTATTTCAGACTTGCCTTTGTAGACGACTAAGAGACTAAAGGTCAATAAAATTTGAAAATGATAGGCTGCTACCACATCAACAATATTGCATAATTTTATCACCATAACCCCGAACCTAATACCAATCGTGATCAAGAAGATATTACATTACTCAGGTTGTTCACATTAAGTAGGCATGTAATAAAAAACTGTACGACTGCAACTAATTCTCTTTATTAAATCAATTACTTTCTTCAGCTTGTCTCAACGTCTTCAACAACTGACCTTGGTACACTGGCGCGCAAACCTCACACACCAGATAGTCAAAATGCGAATAGTCATCTATGGGTATCGTGAAGAGCTCCAACTCTTCAGCATTCACCAGATTGCTGACAAGGTTCTCCGCGTCTTGATTGTCAACAAAAAGATCCGCTTCTGACGTTTGTATATAGGATTTTGTGGTTATTTTGCTCAAGTCGTATTGTGGAGGGCGGAAACTGCCGTATTTTTTGAAGTTTATAAATATGTTGCCGTAGTCGTATCGTTGGAATTTTCCACTTAGTTTCACCTGTCCGTAGTGAGCCACTTGTAGGATTGAGGAGCCACTGGGTGTATGGGCTAGGATGTTGGGTAGATTGCTCTGCAAATAAAGATATAGTGGTATAGTGTAAGATATAGACAAACAAGAGAAACGTGATCACGTTCATGCCGTTGAAGGGCTTTTCAAGTGTCCATCACCGAAATTTGAAAATTCTAGGGTCACCTCGAACCCACGTGTTGACAAGATAGTCAGTACTCAATGTGACAGTGTAAAGCTAGTACACATATTATGTACTAGCTTTGCTCACGGCTTCATTCAAATGGGGTTATTTTAAGAATGATTCATCTAGAAAATTAACTTGGTTATGGTAAAATATGCCCTAATGCGGACGAAAAAAATATGTAAAAAGGGTTTCGAACCTAAGACCTTTCTCATAAGAAGTCAGAGGTCTTATCCACTGGGCTACAGCCGCTCTTAATATCGATGTAATATACTAACTATATTGAAGTGTCCTAGCACCTCCCCTACTCCAAAGGCGGGTATGAGGCAAATAGGTTGCAAGGGCGATTCGTCTGGGCATATGGTTACTGCCAGCTCCTTTTGGACAGTGCGGTTGATGGCTAACTCTGGCTGGTGGATCGTGAATAGAATATCCTGTGAACAATCATACATACATATATACAAAGCCAATAATCACTTTTGGGGAAGACATAACCTTCATACCGATTATCGTGTGTATTGAATGGTGAGAGAAAATATAGTAAGACAATAAGCAGTAATAGCAAGTGCCTGTATACAGAGATACGGTCATTACCTACCACATTGGACGCTGTCTATATGGTGAAACGCAGGTTTTCAGTGTCTCTCATACCTAACATGTCTTCGAAATTTCGGAGATGGGCATTCAAGCGTCTGACTACCAGGCCTTAAGATAAAAGTGTGTACACAAATCATGCAGTGTGTGTTATGTATTTAAACTGCATATCTCCGCAAATGAGCAGTTACTGATTATTTAGCCACCCCAAACCAGTACATAAACCAGATTGTTATTACTTAATACGTAAGCTATATCGCTATTTAGAAGAATTGACAATTATCTGTTTCAAAGAACAGGTACGTTTCCTCACGATGTTTTCCTTTACCATAGTTGGTTCATTTGGCAAATGTATTTTTCATTATTATACATGTATAAACGCATATTAAGATGCATATTTACTACCTGTGTTTCACGTAACTGCCACTCTTCCTGTCACAACGTGGTGAATTAGGACCTAGGGGATTTACTTTTCTAGTGATGAAAAGAACGGCAGGTAGTTAGCATTCTATTAAAATACATTATACGTGCAACAACAACAACTTAGTACATATAACCGCCGAGTGTGTATAAGGAGGTGTATGAGTGTCAATAATGCCAGACAACGTTCGTAGCATGAAAACATTCGTAGCCGCTTTGATACATCGGTTCTTGTTAAATTACTAAAGCTAAGTAAGAGTGTCTCGTCTGAGTGAGAGTGTCTGGGACATAAAAAGAATGTTAACTAGCTGCTGTTCTTTCCGGCATGTCCTAGAAGGCAGATAAAGGACTAGGGGTAAACGGAATCAATTGGATGATTAGCTAACAATCTGTCACCAATGTTCCAAATAACATAATAATAGGAAATAACATAATAATATAATAGGAGATATTATGGTGTCTCCAAGGTTCCAAATACAAAGAGGACCCGGCAAAAGCCGTTTAGATTTAGACGCCATTTACGCGGTCTGGAGTCTAAATGGCGTCCTTGACGTCATTAAAGAGTCCGCTTGAAAGTAGAATCAGTGTGTCACATTCCTATTTATGAACGTATGTTGTGAAAAAAAACGCAAACATGAAATATTGTGTTGTTAAATACGCTAATTACATAAAAAAGCGGTTGGATGGCCAAAAATATGTTCCATTCGATAGCTAATTTCATATATTCTATTAACTCATTCGACGCCGCGCCATTTTCCAGCGTCTTACTAGCGGAGCAGCCATACAAACGGTCATAAACACGCGAGGCGTGTCCGCGGCTCTGCGACAAGTTTAATGTTTCTAAATACGTTAATAATACATTGTGGTAGTTTATTTCCTTAGTTCTGCTTGTGCAACGAAAGAGATAAGGTTGTGGCAACAGTATAGTGATTTTAAACCAGGCATTATGGCAGAATATGGATATTTAGGTAAATAGGTAAATTAAATATGATGTGATTCTCAAACTTACTTATATATTATTAAATTTATAATATTTTTTATTGTTTGTATGCTATATAAAATATTTACTCATCTATCGACTAAAATCACTCAGAAACATATTATTTTGTAAGTACTAATATTATAATAAACAAGCTAACGTAGTGAGTTTGATGGAAAGTTACACAAACTTTAAGAACCTCTGGTCGCATACTCAAAGTGGACACGCGTCGCGTGTTCTTGGCATCCCACAAGGGGTTCGTTTTTAGTATAAACATAACTTCTTTCAAAGTAGAAACCACGTGAATATATGGTTATTCGCGTGGTAAATACCATGTACACAAATTCTTATAAAATTTTTTCATGTACTTTTCGAGATATAATCGAAAACTTATGGACACGCGAGGCGTGTCCGCGGCGTGGCGAGTAGAATTTTCATGGACACGCGAGGCGTGTCGTTGGCTCCGAATGAGTTAATATGCTTAAATAATTAGTCATTTATTATTAGTTCGGCGTTTCGAATGGTAAAAAGAAAATACCCATGTTTTGTCTCACAACATGCCGTGTTTTAATTGGTTGTATTATCTCCCCTCCATCTAGTGTACCTCGTTTCACCCTGCGTAATGCCACACTAGTTTGCATACAAATATAGCGTAAGGCCCACTCCTCTTATTAATGTTTTGTCCACTCCGAAATGAATTAAAGGTGGCGAATGTATATGTAACTTACCGTCAAAGCTCTTTCAAACAAGGCACCTATAGTGATAGGTAGATAGTTGTTGTTGTTGAAGTAGACGGCGGGGGCAAGACCTTGAAACGATATGAATTTTTCATTGTACTCGGGACGCAGACTGGTTGCTACTAAAAACACAGTGCCACCTTGCGAATGACCTGAAAATGGAATTGAATGCGATGTATACGTTTATGTGTAACGATTCACGTGTTATATATACAATTCGCTTCGGGGTGGACATATAATATCTCCTAGATAAATTTTTAGTATGAATATTAGGATTCTGATATCATATAGAGTATTGGTTATAGGTTGCTAGTCTATCACCCAATTAATGCCAAATAGCAAATGCCCCTAGTGCTCTAGTTGCCTCCTACGACAAGTTGGGAAGCACGGCAGATAGTTAGCATTATTTTTACGTCCCAGATTAGCATGAGATAAATTTAAAGGCCGTTATAAGTAGACGTTCTGTCTACTTATACCTCGGAAACTTTATATTTTCTTGGTCACATCTGCATATTATCTCTAACGCTGTGACAGGAGTAAACTGCAATCTAGTTGCCTTTCTTTCCGTTAGGTATGTATGGTCCATATGTCGAATTTTAAGACAAACCGTATTCAATTGAAACTTTGTTACAATGTTTCGGTTTTCTAATATAATATTGATGATAATATTGAAACGTTACCAAAAGGCCGTTACTAGCTCATCGCTCTATACATGCCATGAACCACTAGTTCATATTATGTCACCTAAGACATTACACGACTGTACATTATACAAAAAAAAAAGTTACGAGTATATTCACACTTAGCTAATTAATAATATAATGGATGATATAACGGTATGTATTTATTTATTAATTTATAGTGATATGTACTCTCATATAGTAAATAATATAATAATAATATTTAGGATACTATTACACCAAGCAGACTAGTCCCTTTGTAAGTTCATTAAGACTTGTGTTAAGGCTACTAGCCAACGTATACTTAAGAATTTCATAGTTATTATATATAGATAAATACATATATAGTATAATCGTATAACAACCAGACTGGAGAGCAGAATAAAAGCGTAATTCTTTACCCTACCTCCGCTGGGAATCGATTTCAAGACCTCACGATTAGGTTTCAGGTATTTAACCAATCGAGCCACGGAGGTCGTCAAATGTAAATATGATGATATAAGCAAAATGTACGAACAATTAATAAAACATACTCATTTACCTACATAATGAAGTTGTTCTTGGCCGGTCAGCTCCAGAATATAATCCACCATGGCAGGGATGTCGAAGAAGCCTATTTTCTCCCAGGAAAACTTCCAAAAGGCATTGTCTCTATCAGGGTCGTACTTGACGTGTTGTCTCGAATAGTAATTACCTCTGGCGTTACCTAGGAATACGTCATAACCTGCGTCTGCTAAGACATAACCTGAAGAAAGGGAATGAGATACATATATGGAAGAATTATTGCACGCAATAAATTTGGTAGTTTTAATAATATTTGGGATACACCAATTATACTAGCGCCTTGCTAAGTTCATTTAAGACTTATTTTCAGGCTTAAAATAAGTTTTCAGGTTACAAAACTTGTGTTAAGGGTACTAGTCAACGTATATTTGAGAAATATATACTTATTATGTATAGATTAATGCATATATAGAATATATAATCAACAACCAGACTGAAAAGCTGAACAAAAGTGTAATTCTTTACTCAGCCTCCATCGGGAATCGAACCTCAAGATCAGAGTTCGGGTGGTTAACCAATCGCGCCACGGAGGTTGTCAGAGGAGGTCGGGTGTTATAGAACTCTACAAAATGAACTAATTGGAATATATCTCCAAGACATTAAAGTACAATTAGAATATAAAAACCAAAGACTTTATTAAAAGAAACTTGATTTGTGACACATACGTAAATAGGGTGTACAATTATTACAATATGTATCAGCACGGGCTGCCTCTTCTAGGGTACAATAGTATTTCTATAAGTATTTCGATCGAAACCAAAATAACTTAAATTTTCACTTAACAAAACTACTTCACTACTACTATTACGCTACTAACCAATTATGCAATGGACTGAAACATATCACTTATACAATATTAGTGGCATCGCGAGGAAACTACTAATATGCTCGGTAAAAGTATCTATCTGTAAACTGTTTATGTCATTCTACTCATTTCAATAAAATTAATGGTACCGGTAATTTAAGAGATTGAAATCCATCTTACCACCCCTAAAGATTGTATATTATCTTTTATTCTTAAGAGCTTAGTTTAAATAAGGCTACTTCACACTCACCTAGCGAATACTCAGGGCCTATGAGCAGGAAATCGGATGATGAGGAGAATAGTCCATGCATAACGAGGGCCGCTTTCCTAGGTTCTGATGAAGGGTTGTCATTTAACCCGTGGGGGATCCGGTGCATTGCAAGTATGTAGCCGTCGTCTGTGGTCACAGTGTGGGTTTCCACTGGGTATCCATATTTGGCTATGAGATCTGGCTGAAAATATATGCACAGGTACATATGATAAGATGTAGGTAGTGTATGGATTGGTGAACATATATTGGTATGTATGTGCTATTGATTTCCGTGAAATAAAATACATACATGTCACGTCTGATTCCCTGTAGAGGGGTAGATAACGGATCCCTTTTTGTCCCGATCCTTACAGACCACTTTTGTTTTATTGACACTCATACATCTTCTCATAGACATTCGGCGGTTATAAGTACTTTTAATGTCACCCTTTTTCAATATGAGGTCTATCTGACTGTCATATGTCTTACTGGGTCGGCCCCTACGTTACCGCCCTTCGAATTTAATCACTTATATTCCTTTTATCAATCTGCTATCATTCATCCGCATAACATGTCCTAGCCATCGAAGCATACCCTTTTCAATCTTAGTCACTACATCTTCTATCAAACCGCAACCTTCTATAATCTTGAAATAAAAATGTGAAGAAATCTACCTAAGAAGGCATGTTAGGTATGAGCCTCAGAGATTTGCACTCAAGCCTCTGACTATCCCGCCACAGTAAAAAAACAAATCGTGAAGCGTATTTGTGGGTTTTACATCCACCTATTTCTCGAATCACGTAATAATCGGTTATTAATTTTGTATGATTAATAACTAACGGGACATATCACTAAAGTTTTTATATAATAAAGTTAGTCAGTCTGCCCGTGACCATGGCTGCTGCAACGAAGCCGAAACGTCGGGTTAATAAAGCTAACTATATTATTTAAAACTTACGCGATAAGTCCCATTAGTTATTAATCATGAGTATAAATCGCGAATCTCTTAAAAGTATAATTCATTTTGTATACAGTACCGTGCTAGTAATATATTTAAAAAGACTGCTATCTAGCAGTCGTTCTTCCCAGCAAGTCGTAGGAGTCGACTAAAGGACAAGGTGTAAATAGAACCTATTGGACGATCGGCTAGCAACCTATCACCAATGTTTCATTATGACATCGAAACTCCAATATTCATACTAAAAAGTGACCTAGGAGATATTATATAGCCGTGGTTGTGAAAGGGATTAAAGGACGTGAATGTATATCTATGTATATATCCGTCCAAGACACTAACTCACCACATCAAGTACAGCATCTTCAACAGCATTGTCGTATGCGGAAACACTAAAAACTAGATTCGATACTAAGATTACAAGTACTAGGTCGCGCATATTAGTTAGTCTAGGTTTGAACTGAAAACCTAGAACCTAGAGGAAACTTATATACACATTGGGTATCTTAGGCCACTCATTTTCAAGTATTAATATCTAATCTGATTTTGTAACTATGTTGCAAGAGTAAATTTGTATTCAAATAGGAGTAAGGGTATTTTAAAAAGGCCAAGGTTGAGGAAAGATACTAAGAGGGTCTCTCAAGTCACTGGATAGCCTGAAAAGACTATCCATAATTGATAAATTGTGTTTGTATGTAAAGTAACTAAGTAACAGAGAGATAAAACAGACAAACAAACGCATTCACGACCACTAACCCTTGCGGGGTAGTCAGAGGTTCAGGTGCCCATCTCCGCAATTGCGAAGGTAGTAATTCTATGGACACCTCGAACCCATGTGTTAACCAGATAGTCAGCACTCAATGTGACAGATGGTCAGCCATGTCGCCATTTACAAGCACTAACTATTACCTGTTTGGGTAACAGGTAGGTTTCCTCACGATGTTTTGCGCTCACCATAGTATCCGACGCATTTCGTAAATGTATTTTATATCGAAAATGTACAAAGAAATTCACTAAAGTTCATTTTTATTGGTACATGCTCAAGCGGGATTTCAACCCTGTACCCACTGATACAGAGCCAAACCCCAAAAAACTGAGCTACGTCGAATTCTAATTTAAGTAAAAAAAAAACTAAAGTAGCCTACATTATGAAAAGAATTAGCACGCTGAAGTGGAGTAGGGCTGGTTACTTATGCAAAAGAACTGATGGTCACTGGAGCAAAAAAGTCCTAGAGTGGAGACCGCGTCTCAGTAAACGTAGTGTGGGGCGCCCCCCGGCAATGTGGGAAGACGACCTGCGCAGGTTGGCTGGCATCGAATGGATGCGAACAGCCACTGACAGGGAGAAGTGGCGTCATTTGTGGGAGGCCTATGTCCAACAGTAGATGCATACAGGCTGATGATGATGATTTTTGTGTAAGTCAAGTGATTTATGTTAAAATTTTTGTTATTGAAATTTCTTAGAAATTAAGAAATTCTTTATTTGGACACTAAGACAACTCTCAACAAAAATCAAATTCCCACACAATTTAAGTCTGAGATTCGTCATCTCTATGGTACCAAAAATAAATGGACTCTGCATTTCGCTGTAGATAATCCACAGTGCCGGTAATAATATGTCGATTCGCCATGTTATTTCGTTTTTAAGTAAACTAAACACCTTTAATTTCATCATATATATTAATTTTAATTATACCTTTTAAATTTAAATAAAAACTTTTGTTATTCGTAGCGTAATGTTGTAAAAATACGATGGTTGTGATGATATTATTTTAAAATAAATAAACAATTTTTAAGCCTATTGCCAATTTTATTTACGTTCTACACTTGCGCTAGACAACTATATACAAACAAAAATCTCTAATCTTCTTCCGCTTTCCTCATGGTTTCTAGTAGCTTCGGTTGATAATACTGCACATAGTCCTGTGACAGGATATAGTCCACGTGTGAAAAGTCTTCTTGAGGCACCGTGTAGAATTCCACCACCTCTGCATTCACCAGATTCTCCGACAGCTCTTTAGTATCATTATAAAAGATCCAATTATCATTTACAGAGTTCTGCAAGTAGGTTTTGGTCGTGATCTGGCTCAAGTCGTATTCTGGAGCTGATGAAGAACCATACTTTACTAAGTTCTCAACGGTACCATAGTCGTATCTTTGCATTTTCTGGTTCTTTAAGACTTGTCCGAAATGCAAGATCTGCAGGACCGATGAACCACTTGGTACGTGGGCGTTCACAGTTGGAAGCAACGTCTGGAATAAGAGATAAAAAACTTAATGGCATGTAGGTTAAAAATAATAAATAATATACATTCACGTCCTTTAATCCCTTCCGGGGTGGACGGAACACTGGATATAAAAACATCTCCTTGGCCACTTATTAGCATGAACATTGGGCTTGTGATTTGACAGGTTGCTAACCCATCGCCCTATAGTTTCCACTGACCCCTAGGCCCTAGACGGAAAGAATGGCAGCTAGTTAGCATTCTTTTACAACCTAGAATAGCACGGGATGTAGGTTTTTATTTAAATGGCAGAAATGATAGTTTATATGAACTAACTATAAGAGTTAGTATTTATGTCATTGAAAATTGTTTCAAGAATAATAAGACATTTTTCCTAAGGGTGCTGGCGTCATTTTATAATTTGGCATATAGTTTCAAGACCACTACCCGGATATATGTATCTAAAAATGGTATTATGAATCTAGTCAGCGAAACTAGTAGACTTTAAGAAATTATTGCCACATCTATGGAAAGAGCCGGTTTTCCTTACCATACATAATAATATAACAATTACAAAGAACTCAGCATTTTGCTTTTTATATTCTATGCCACAAACGCTGTCATGAACTCCTATTTAGATTTAAAAAAGATATGTGTGTCTATAATGAATACTTACACTATTAGTGACGTTGACGCTTTGTCCGAAAACCAAGGGTATTATGTAGCAGGCAGCCTGGAAGATGGATCCGTCGGGACAGGCCACGGCTCCGAATTTCTTTTGCAAAGACCTATCGATGGCGATCTCAGGTTTGCCCAGGAGTGTGAAGAAAAAGTTCTGTGAAAAAAGGATATAGATATTTTAAGGTCTATCTAGATTGAGTAAATTTTGTTTCAACTCAAAACGCCTATCTCAAGAAAAGACTAGGGTTTTTTCAGTATATTTTTTGTATCGTAGAAATGAACAGTTTTAATACAGTACAGTAATTCTCCATAAGTTGTTATGCATGTATATTTTGGTAAGTAGGCATATAATAATAACAAAATTTTGGTTGACTTATGACTTACATAAAGGACGCTCCTAAATTGACCAAAAATCTCGAACAGGAAATTCTTATTGTATGCTAAATTAGCACCAGGAGCCAGACCTTGGAAGGAGATGAACTTGTCGTTGTATTCAGGGTGCAGAGTGGTTGTGGCTATAAAAGTGGAGCCTCCTTGCGAATGACCTAGAAGAAAATATGAGAGAAAGTTATTTTCATTCATCTTTTAGTCTCTTACTTTTTTCCATTGAACAATGAATCCCTTTTAGAGTACAGTGGCTACTAACCGATATAATGTAGCTTCGACTGTCCAGTCTCATTCAAGATGTAGTCCACCATCGCAGGCACGTCATAGTCACCCATCTCGTCCCAGCTGAACTTCCAATAGTCAGTGTCCGTGTCAGGGTCCAGGGTGGAGTGGTTCCTGGAGTAGTAGTTGCCTCTGCAGTTGCCCAGCCATACGTCGTAGCCCTCTTCTGCTAGTTTGTAGCCTGTGGGTCAAAACTGGTTTAAATCATTGTGCCAAGGAAGGTCAACCACAGATCTAAAGGACAGTGGTGTGGAAATGTATTAATGATCAATCGGTGAGAGTTACATTAATGATTGCTAGGGAACACCTCTTACGATTAAGAAAATATTCAACAGTATAGGATCGTCCGTAATTCTTAACATGACCCCAACAAAGATGTTGATGCCCGTAGGAAAACTCAGATACTTAGGGATGCAGGACCTGTGGTTAAATGGATCAAGTTTTGTTATTGGATCTGCTCACCGAAAGATTATTCTGGACCTGGCAGTAAAAAGTGAGCAGAAGACCTCTTACGATTAAGAAAATATTCGAAAGTACAGGATCGTCTGTAATTCTTAACATGACCCTAACAAAAATGTTGATGCCCGTAGGGAAACTCAGATACTTAGGGATGCTGGACTTGTGGTTAAATGGATCAAGTTTTGTTTTTGAATATACTTACCCAAAGAATACTCTGGACCTAGCAGTAAAAAGTGAGCAGAAGATGAGAATAGTCCATGTATGATCAGAGCCACCGTTTTGTTCCCTGAGCTGGTGTTGTTGACCTTCCCGTGGGGGATCCGGTGCATCTGCAGGATGTAGCCATCGTCAGTGGTGACGAAGTGGGTCTCCACGGGGTAGCCGTATTTAGTCACCAGCTCCGGCTGAAATAGTCACAAAAATATTATAAAAGCTAAGGAATGAGAAGGCAGAAAATATTGTCTATAATATGGTAAATAGCAGACAGGAGTTATAAATAATTCATCTCAGTGTTATTGAAAGAGTGATTAATGGAAAGTGATGAATAAATAAGACGGTAACGTATTAGTTGACAAGGAAGGTCTGAACCAAATTTTCTTGCAGATTATTATTACAGATGAATTCTTAGCAAACGAAGAAAGGGTAAATTGGTCTTATGATAGGTTAATAAGTTACTCAAGAAAATAAATATGTTTTGTTTAACATAGAATATGACTCCTGAGCTACCTTCTTCTTTTGGACTTACCACATCCAAATAGGCATCTTCTATAGCATTTTGCGAAGCCTCACTCGTAGCTTGTATTTCGGCAAAACCTAAAGCCAAGGCTACGAGTATCAGGTATCTTATCATAGCTACGTAGGCTTCTCTCCGTAGACTAGCGGAGAGTCGACCAAAATCGTAGTATTTATACTATATAGACAACACGGTGTTTACGAAAGACAAAACATAATCTTATCTATTGTAATGCAAAATTTGTATGATTTAAAGTTTCCCTGTTTTTGAAATTGTATGGAAAATTTATCTAAAATTGTCTGGAGGTCACAAGCCACAATAAGTTAGTTTCAGTTTAAATTGAAATAAAAGACCCTGTTTGGATTTGATGTTTGTTTCATTGCAGCTTTATTGATAGTGTTTATTTTAAAAGAGTACTAAAACACATAGCCGAAAGTAAGTATAAGATATGAATTGGTTGAGCGAAATGGAGGTCATTGCTGCAAGCCTTTTGTGCCTGATTAGGGAATATAGGAAGCTAAGAAGAAGAAAATATATGAATAAGTAGTAAGTGTTGGGCTTAGCCGAAAAATCATGAAAACAATATTAATTACAACTTGTATACCCATGCTAAGTTATTAAGCTTATACAACTGAAAATGGCTAATTCCTCAGAGGTGAACCTAATATTTTGAATCGGTTATCGGTCCGTGATCTCTGCCTACCCCTCTATACAAATGTATGTATTATAACTGCGAAAGAAATTTGTCTGACAGAAAAATATGAGTCGTATCAGAAGTGTAAGGTTTATTTTGGTTGAAAATGAAAAATGGGTAATAAGTAGCTATTGTTTTGTTTGGCCGAAGAATCATGTAAACAGAATTGATGCAATAGAGATGAGCCCCCTCAGGAAAATGTGTAAAGTAAGATTGTAAGTAGAGAGTCTGAAAATAGTATCTACGAAATTATGTTATTCATAAAAGGAGACGTAGTAACAAAAATAGAGAAACGAGTGGGAAAATACTCTGGAGATATGGGGTGGATAAATAAAAGAATTTATAGTCATATTCGATGATTGGGTTGGACAAGGAACGTCACATGGTGTAAGTTGTGTAAGAACAGGAGAGCATGTATGACAAGGTTAACTGTTAACTTGGAGTAAAAAAATATCAGAATCGTTCAAAATAGCAATCGGTAGTTACTCCCTAAAATGTTTTGAATGTAGAACATATTATGAATATAATATGTAAAATATTTTCAGCCGATGTTTCGACCCAGTTGCATAGGCCGTGGTCGCGGGAAGACTCAGTCAGGTAATCACATATCCTTATTAATTTACCGTGATACGACCCGGTCTCACATCACTACATAGTATAAAACAAAGTCGCTTTCTCTGTCCCTATGTCCCTTTGTATGCTTAAATCTTTGAAACTACGCAACAGATTTTGATGAATTTTTTTTAATAGAGTGATTCAAGAGGAAGGTTTATACGTCTAATAACATCCATTAATTAGTGGAATAGGCTATATATTTTATACCCGTGCGAAGCCGAAACGTGTCGCTAGTAGTAAATAAAATGAGTATAAATTTACAACACATAAGTTGCTTACATCTTACACTAGAGGTGTCAGCTTTATTATTTCCACCTTCCTGTTTACCTGGAAAATTACTCACATTTTGTTTACATCCACATTCAAATGGTAAAATGATACAAAAAACAAACGCATTCACGACCATTAACCCTTGCGAGGTAGTCAGAGGTTCAGGTTTCCATCTCCGCAATTGTGAAGGTAGTAATTCTATGGACACCTCGAACCCCTGTGTTAACCAGATAGTCAGTACTCAATGTGACAGGTGGTCAGCCATGTCGCCATTTATAAGCACTAACTATTACCTGTTCGACGAACAGGTAGGTTTCCTCACGATGTTTTCCCTCACCGTATAATTAACTCTTATTAATGGTAAAATGATGTTTATAAATAACTCATCTCAAGCTAATAATTAATGTTAAGAAATTGTTATAACGCCTATCCCTATTGGGGACGTAGAGGCATTGATATATAAGTATTTTTGTGTTTTATATATGTGTCCTTTTCAAAAGGGATCAAGTAGGCAAATATATATGTACATGCATTTAATAACTCCTTTTACATTTGCCACTTATTCAATCAAAATTTAAAAAAAAACATTTAATTTTTATTTAATATAAGTACACTAATAGTACATTAATTGGACGTCGATATATATCATCATTTGTTCTGAAATGAAAATGAAAATCTTTTTATTCAACATAAGGATCAAAAAATATAGTGTAAATATTTATTAGTAAATTGTTTATTGTATGTATATTGTATTGTCAATGATACCGTATTGGGAATCCTGTAATGGTGTTACTGTGAAAAATGTAAATAAATAAAAAAAAACACTTATTTTTACACTTATTTTCAATCACTTATTTTTATTGAACGCAATAAAAACATCTACTATGACGACTCCTTCATAATAAAACTTCCTTCCATTCTATTACGAGTATTAACGAAGTTTACGTAACGTATCACCTTTTACACATTATAAAACATAACACGAGCAAATCTCGTGAGGAAGCCAAATCTGTTTGTTTGATCAAAACTGCTTTATTCCAGTACTAACTAGTTTAAATTACCCATTGGTTTTTAGGGCCATATAATACCTACTCAACTGCTGAATGATAATTGTTTCCAAGTTTGTAAAAAGAGATAACGGGGCACAAGTGTAAATAAAAGAAGGCTTAAGTACTTGTACTACCTTTTCCTAAGTATTCGTCCTAAGTTTTAGTGTCATTTGCTAGTCTGGGACGAAGAAAGAATGCTCAGTTTAATAATAATATTTGGACATTATTACACCAATTGAACTAGCCCTTTGGTAAGTTCATTTAAGACTTGTGTTAAGGGTCACGTATATTTAAGAAATATATACATATTATATGAAGATAAATACATATATAGCATAATAATCAACGACCAGGCTGGAAAGCAGTAGAAAAGCGTAGTTCTTAACTCTGCCTCCACCGGGAATCGAACCCTCACGATTAGCGTTCCGATGGCTAGCCGATCGCGCGAAGTAATTGGAATCTATTGGGCGATGGATTAGCAACCTGTCACCAATATGCCATATCACAAACTAATATTTTCACACTCAAATGGATTAAAAATCATGATGTATGTCCTGTGTTAGCTGGGATGTAATAAGAATGCTAAATAGCTGCCGTTATTTCCGATATGTGGTTGGAGGCGACTAAGGGACTTGAATATATGTATGTATACTTACATGCATGACAATTATACTTTGCTTAGTGTCCGTGCTATCTTGGACATTAAAAATCACTAAATAACTTCCATTTTTTCGGCGTGTCGTATAAAGTGACTAAAGGACTTGGGTTATATTTGATATATTTGACTATGGCCTAGCAACCTGTCACCACTGTTCCATATGACATGACAACCTAACATTTTTACTAAAAAGGAACTTAGGAAATATCTTGCCTTCAATATTCTGATACCCATTAATAAATTAAAGGACGTGAATGTGTTATATATGTACTTACTTGTATATGTATATATAAATAATAAGTAAGTATATATATATACTCGTACAAGCAAGCACATATATAGCATATGATTAATAACTAACGGGACTTATCGCGTATGTTTTTATATCTGTCTGCCCGTGACCATGGCTGCTGCAACGTAGCCGAAACGTCGGGTTAATAAAGGTAACTTTATTATATAAAAACATACGCGATAAGTCCCGTTAGTTATTGATCATGAGTGTAAATCGCGAATCTCTTAAATCTATAATATATAGTATACTTAATGTTTATATGTATTTTATATAATTTTTTAGGCCACGCCTCCATAGGTTCTTCAATATAGAGTGGAAAATGATGGGTGGAAAATTTTGTTAATCTGATTTGTCAAGGTTTGTGCTAGACTTTGTAGATAAAGACGCTCAGTAAACTAATTACTGATCGATTTCATTAAATTTAGTTGTCAGTAATTACAACTATGTTGTATTAGGTTCTGATTTAGTCGACTTAACCGTTGTGGTGTATGGTTCGTAATAAAGACTTAAAATACGTACGTATGAAAATAATTATAAAATTGTAACTTATATGTACTTTTTATTATCAATAAGTTTCTGACAGTCAACTACTAGATATAAGCTACAATTCAAACAATCAACAACAACAAAATATTCACTGGTGCCCCTAAACCATCCACATCCTTAAAGTCAATAGTTCTGTGACGTGACAGAGAAAATAAAGAGTTTAATAAAATAGTTTTAATACTATTTTGATTTAATGTTTTTTTTTCAAAACTTTGGTGTTATAAAATATTTGCCATATAGCATCACACTTCTTTAAACAAAACCAAATTTTCAAAATTTACATACAAATAAATCACGCCTTATTCCCTGTAAAGTGGTAGGAAGAGATCACGGAGCACTATCTGACCTGAACTGACAAATCACTTTTGTTTCATTGACACTTATACACCTCCTCATACACAATCAGTAGATAAAATGTAAAAAAAATAACCTTTAAACTTAACGCCATTAGTAATAACATTTAAGACTTGTGTTAAGAGTACCTAGCCAACGTGTTTATATATATAGCATATATAATCAACGAGCAGACAGGAAAGCAGAAAAAAGCATACATCTTAACTCTGCCTCTACCGGGAACCGACCCCCGGGATCTCACGATTAGCATTCAGGTGATTAACCAATCGCGGCACGGAGATCATCTAATATGGGTCAGTTGTTAACAATTTATTGCCTATTCTGAATCTTATTATTTCTAAATCAATGTTTTGTTTCACCGTATAAAGAATATGCTTCGCAATAACATTGCAGAAAGGAAAATACAAATTTCCATTAGTAATTCCCTTGAGAGAAGCCTTTGTTTCACCACCTGAGCCTAAAACCTCTTATATCTATTATGGGAATAATTTACTGAAGTAAGCAATGAACAGAAAATACAATTTTCACCTTAATACCCGAAATAATTATTGTTATATTTTGACAAAGACAAACGCGTTCACAAACATTAACCCTTGCGGGGTATTTAGAGGTTCACGAGTCCATCTCCGCAATATCAAAGGTATAAATTCTATGGCCACCTCGAACCAACGTGTTGACCAAATAGTTAGTTCTCAATGTTATAGCTGGCAAGTCATGTCGCCATTTACAAGCACTAACATTACCTGTTAGGGGAACAGGTAGGTTTCTTCACGATGTTTTCCCTTACCGTAGTATTCCATGTATTAAGTATCATTTAATGGGAGCAACAATAGTCCCCTTAATTCTTAAACATAACACGATGCCAGATTCTACCATACCATCACTGAATGCATTCAATAAACGTATGTATGTATATTTGTATTCATTTTGTAATATGAGAGTGTTTACTTTATTGTACAAAGAATTAAAGTTTCCTTAATGTTAATTACTAATGACATTAAAAGGATTGATTCAAAGAACTATACAAACTTAGACAATTTATTTGAAGAATATCCATATTAGAAGATCTTTAATTTTCCTCCGCTTTCCTCATAGTCTCGAGTAACTTCGGCTGGTAATACTGAGTATACTCCTGAGACAGGATATAGTCAGCGTGTGAAAAATCTTCCTTCGGTACCTTGTAAAACTCCACCACCTCAGCATTCACCAGATCATTTGGCAGCTCTTTCGTATCATTATAGAATATCCAAATATCATTTACTGAATTCTGTAAGTACATTTTGGTCGTGATCAGGCTCAAGTCGTATTCTGGTGCTGACAATGATCCGTATTTGGATAAGTTCTCAATGGTACCGAAGTCGTATCTTTGGAGTTTCTTGTTTTCCAGGAGTTGACCAGCGTGTAAGATTTGCAGGACTGATGCACCACTTGGCATGTGGGCGTTCAAGGTCGGGAGCAGGGTCTGGAAGTAAAAACATATAATATTGATGGTTTGTCCCATTTTTGAGGACCAGTGTCGAATTTGCGATGTTTATGGCCACTAAATGCTCAAAATTATATCATATTATAGTTTTAAGAGATTCGCGATATATACTCATGATTAGTAATTAACGGGACTTATCGCGTAAGTTTTATATAATAAAATTACCTTTATTAACCTGACGTTTCGGCTACGTTGCAGTAGCCATATATTTTTATAACCAATACTCTACGTGACCATCACTGACTACCTAATGACCTATCTAATGAAAGTAAGGCAAACTGGCTCATGATGTTTTCCTTACCAAAACTAATATCACGTCACCCAGATAGTCTGCCATCCGCTTTTCATACCTTGGTTTACTTAATTTGAAATTTAGAGACTTACACTATTAGTGACATTGACACTTTGGCCCAACACTAAAGGTAACAGGTAGGAGGCAGCTTGGAAGATAGATCCATCGCGACAAGCCACAGCTCCAAATTGCTTCTGCAGAGACCGGTTGACAGCGATTTCTGGCTTGCCAAGCAGAGTGAAGAAAAAGTTCTGTAAGGCAAAGACAATATACAAATGTGAGTCTTGAGTGATTTTTCTTTTAACCGCTATGTAAATAAAGAAGCAGTTTTGGTAGGTGAATTCAGTAGACATAGTATAGAGCAAAACGACACTGCTAAAAGCCCAATTATCTCTGGGTACAGTTAATTTGATAATTGTCCCAAACATTGGCGTTAAAATATTGAATCCTGATTGCCATTATGATTTGAGTAAAATATCAAGAGCATTTTTTTATTGACCCGTTTAATGATAATGTCATTAGTTAACAATGAAATCGCTAACAAAACACTTCAAATATTGAAGAAAACTTGTTATTTCTAAAGATGATAAAGTTTTTAAGAAATTCCCGATTTTTATTCATTTGACAAGAAACCGGGACTTATCGTTTCATTTTTAAAGCAACTTATGATAACAAAGATTATATATATTTTTTAAGCAACTTATGATAGCAAAGATTATTCAATTTTTTTTTAAATATACGTGATAAGTCCCTTTCCTTGTTATAGAGTCATCAAAATACTTTCTTAACCTAATTTCGAGTTACTTACGTAAAGGATGCTCCTAAATTTACCAGCCATCTCGAACATGAAATTCTTGTTGTGAACCAAGTTGGAACCAGGAGCCAGACCTTGGAAGGAGATGAACTTCTCATTGTATTCAGGACGCAGAGTAGTGGTTACCATGAATGTTGAGCCCCCTTGCGAATGACCTGCAGATGAAAGTGATTGCTGTTAAAACATAAGGTTGTGATTAATAACTAACGGGACTTATCGCGTAAGTTTTTATATAATAAAATTACCTTTATTAACCCGACGTTTCGGCTACGTTGCAGCAGCCATGGTCACGGGCAGAAAAGTTAATCATGAGTATAAATCGCGAATCTCTTAAAACTATAACATAAGGTTAGTTAAGGCTTTTATACTTGCCCTTTTTCCCTAAAATTGTCTCTCTTTCTCTCCCTTGTATTAATCCTCAAAATTACCAAGGAGATAATATTAAGTCTCCAAAGTATCCTTTACCCCAAAAGGGTTTTAAAGAGTAATTTCTGTATTCTAAAAAGTGACTTAGGTTAATTTATTATTATTGCTAAACATTGACTTATGAGATACAAAATCTCTGAGGCCGGTCACGCCAAAAGCGATCGATGGACGTGATTATCATTTCTGTATTATTTAAACTACAATCATGAATAATATCGATCAAGCATTTTTTACTATTCAAACTCACTTTAATACCTGTGACACTTACCAATAAAATGAAGCTTCGACTGTCCAGTGGCATTCAAGATATAGTCCACCATCGCAGGCACGTCATAGTCACCCATTTCATCAAAGCTGAACTTCCAATAGTCAGTGTCCGTGTCAGGGTCCAGGGTGGAGTGGTTCCTGGAGTAGTAGTTGCCTCTGCAGTTGCCCAGCCACACGTCGTAGCCTTCTTCTGCTAACTTATAGCCTGAAAACATAAATAGATATCATTCTTTTTCAATATAGGAAAGTGGCATGATTGGAAGGCATGTTTATTAACCGTGATAGGTTGTGAAAAGCTTATTAGTTCGTTCACTTATTTGTCTATAAATATTTTATTTATTAATTCAGTAAATCTTTTTGTCGTATTTTTAGGTATTTATTTGATACCCGTGTGAAAGGGACACTAGCCTCATCCACATAATAGCAATTTCTTTAATAAACTGCTCAATTAGCGTGTATCGTGATCATCTTATAGGGCTAAAGATTTTGTAAGGCTAATCATTATTTGTAACATCTATCCCTTGCTATTTCTATGCTTCGAAATGATTATAGCTGTCTGTAATAAAAGCTACTTAAGAGATTAGAAGTTAGAAGAAGTATTTTTGGACAAAGGCAATCAACTATTTCGCAATAATCTATTCGTCTCATCGTTGTCCCTAATAATAAAATAAATGTTACATAACTTTCTTAGATGCCTTGTTTGTTGTATTTAAATGTAAGTATGTTATAGACAAAAAAGACAAACGCATTCACGACCATTAACCCTTGCGGGGTAGTCAGAGGTTCAGGTTTCCATTTCCGCAATTGCGAAGGTAGAAATTCTATGGACACCTCGAACCGACGTGTTGACCAGATAGTCAGTACTCAATGTGACAGGTGATCAGCCATGTCGCCATTTATAAGAACTAACTATTATCTGTTCGACAAACAGGTAGGTTTTCTCACAATGTTTTCCCTCACCATATCTCATGTTATGAATTATACATATGCCATTTTAGTATATAAATTACCCTTACCCAATGAGTAATCAGGACCTAACACCAGGAAGTCAGCTGAGGATGAAAACAATCCATGGATAACGAGAGCCACCGTCTTGTTCCCTGAGCTGGTGTTGTTGACCTTCCCGTGAGGGATCCGGTGCATTTGCAGGATGTAGCCATCGTCTGTGGTGACGAAGTGGGACTCCACGGGGTAGCCGTATTTAGTCACCAGCTCCGGCTGAAATAGTCATAAAAGCATCATAGATCATCACAATTATTTCGACTTGTACAGGATCTCTGAGAATTATATTTAGAGATGTCTGGAATGTATTTCGGCTTTATCATGGTATTGTTAACAAATAATACATGTTGGCATGATAAAAATAATTCGATTTTATTATTTTACGGCCGTTCTATTGGTGAATAAGAGCTGCTTCATTTAAATAAAATAATATAACCCAGTATCTTAATTACTTACCACGTCTAAACTAGCATCTTCTATAGCATTTTCCGATGCGTTACTCGTAGCTTCTATTGTCGAAATACCTAAAGCCAAAGCTACAAGAAATAGGTATCTAGCCATTGCTAAGTACTCTAACTTCCTCTATTTGAACACCAATGAAAATATTTGTCAAATTATTCAATATTTATAGTATCAATTACACGTGTGTATGAAAAAAGAATATATGCGGTACCTGTTGTGATGCAAATTTTCGTGTATTATATTTAGATTTCTATGGTTATTCTATAAATAGCGAATTGTGAGGTACAAGTGTAAAACAATGAGTGTGTGGCAAAAATTAGTTCCAGTTCAATTGGAGATAATAGTGTTTTCTCTTGGTTAATTGTAGCTCCCGACATTTCTTTTGTGATGCTAATGTAGCTAATTATCGTAAAAAAATAAAGGATTTAAATTAACCTTAAGAATAAACTTAATCTTCTTGGGGAGAACCTTAGAGATCATCTCTCGGTCACTATGAAAATTTGTTGGAGTGTCAGTCAAAAGAAGAAAATGATAGGCTTCTAGCCCACGGCCCAAAAAACTTCTTTAACACCAAGTTCCTTAATATCTTTTTACGTTGTGCCGGGAATAAGGAACCTATGTAGTAACCATCATACTTACATCCAATAGCAAAGGACGGGAATGAAAATGATACCCGTAAATGTCAACCGTAATATGTGCATTAGTTAACATGTGTACACTTAACATCAATAAAGTAAAGCAGTGTTGGCTATATACTTTATCAGGATGGGTGACCAACCAGGTGATTAAGTACTCTGTTGCTGTAAGAGAAATATCGTTTGGATGCCCATGTATTCTAGACAAACAAAAGACAAACGCAATCACGACCATTAACCCTTGCGGAGTAGTCAGAGGTTCAGGTATCCATCTCCGCAATCGCGGAGGTAGTAATTCTATGGACACCTCGAACCCACGTGTTGACCAGACAGTCAGTACTCAATGTGACAGGTCGTAAGCCATGTCGCCATTTACAAGCACTAACTATTACCTGCTCGGTTTACAAGTAGGTTTCCTCACGATACGTATAATTCGATGCATTTCGTAAATGTGTTTTTATTATGAAAATGTTCATAGAAATTCATTAAACTTCCATGTATTATTTGGATACATAATACTCAGTATTTGTGATACTCCCATTACTGTTTAATTAGAGATTGGTAATCTACTGAGAGGTCGTGTCGTCAGTATTTTAATGCAATTATTAATGTTTATAGCATACAGTGAATACAAGATTTCCTTTTATTTAAACCACACACCAATTATACGTATAATCAGGGCCCTTACTCCACTAATTAACTTAGACAGCCACACAACTGCGTCACTACTGCGTTGCTTCTGCGTCTCGGCTGTAAAAGTGGCACTCTGATAATATTTTGATCTGCCACAGTTGTGCCTCAATAGTGAGTCAGTGGCGCTTCAGTGGTAACTTAAGTACAAAAATGTCAATAGTAGAGCACCAAATATAAGGCCATGGAACTGACATTGACGGACGTTTGGCTAGTGGAGTAGCATTTTTATACTTCAGACGCAGAAGTACTTTAGATGTAGTTCGATAGTGCTTCAGTGGCCAAAATTTGTTAGTAAAGTGCCAAAAGTGTCAAATTACGGCCACTGAAGTATTACAGTATCGATACTGAAGTAATATTGTGGCTAAAATGAATTAGTGGAGTAAGGGCCCTGGTGAGGCATTGTTTATGTTTAAAAAGTTTTCTTTAGTAAATTTGAGATTCTTACTGTGTCAAGAAAAAATGATAACGATATAAAGCTTTGGCTTATTTAAAATTTAACCTTATTATATTTAATTTATAGGTAAATTTTTTAATTAGTTTTAAATTTGTAAATATTTTGCTATTTTATTGTAAAGATTTCATTGATAAATAAAAGAAATAAATATAACCTTATTATTATAAATATGTGTTAAAATATGTAGGATCTATGAAATTACATTTAACGAACAAAACTTTGTGTTGAGAATAACCAAACTAGTGTTTCAAATATCTGACTACTCTTGAGGTGAGTTATAATTAGCCAGTAAGTGGCTCATATAAGTAATAGATCAACAACAGTTAGTAAAATTAAACTTTATATTAAAAAAAAATTTAGGTTGAAGTTGAAGAAAATAAAACTTTTTTACACCAAATTTTTAAACAATCTCACAATTCAAAGCCATTTACTACGATGGTTAGTATTACTCCTAAGAAAATAATAATATATGATTAGGTTTGGTCATTTGTCCTTGTTTTTCTTTTTTTTATGTAAGGGGGCAAGCCAGTCTTTGTCATGTAGTTTTGTGAAATTAAAACAAATATATCAAAATTCTATTGCTTCAATTTTAATCGTACAAAATCTACATTTTTTTGTTCTAATTTTCCTCCGCTTTCCTCATAGTTTCAAGCAGCTTTGGTTGGTAATACTGTGCATAGTCCTGTGACAGAATATAGTCTACATGCGAAAAGTCTTCTTGAGGCACCGTGTAAAACTCCACCACTTCTGCATTCACCAGATTCTCCGACAACTCTTTCGTATCATTATAATACACCCACTTATCGTTTATTGAGTTTTGCAAATAAGATTTGGTCGTGATCAGGCTCAAGTCATATTCCGGTGGAGTCAGAGATCCGTATTTTGATAGATTTTCTACAGTACCGTAGTCATATCTTTGCAGTACGTTGCTTTCCTTCACTTGTCCGGCATGCAAGAGTTGCAGGACTGAGGAACCGCTTGGTACATGAGCGTTGACGGTTGGAAGTAAAGTCTGGAATGAAAGAACATGATCAGATTCTTACATCTGTTTGGACATAACCTCGGATATTCTATAACATCTTGAAGAAGTATAGATCGATAGGTTATATATTTTTAGAGACAATGACAAAGATAACATCTTAATAATATAACATTTTAAAGAGGTATCGATAGGTATACCTCTGGATAAAGGTAACTGTCACTGATTATGAATGAATTCATGAACTTTCTGCCACATTTGGTACCGTTAGGTAAAAACAAGGCGATAATCTCTTTTACGGAAAAGACTCATCACTAGTCTATCTGGTTGAATGACATTTGTCTGGATTGGATTTTGAGTGACCAAAGACCGCGACCCTGGACCACACTTATTAGCTGCAGACATATTTTTGATTACATAAAAAAGGCTCATGCTTACACTATTAGTGACGTTGACACTTTGTCCGAACACCAAGGGTATAATGTAGCAGGCAGCCTGAAAGATGGATCCGTCACGACAGGCCACTGCCCCGAAATTCTTCTGCACAGTCTTGTCGATGGCAATCTCTGGCTTGCCAAGAAGGGTGAAGAAAAAGTTCTGCAATGAAAATTTAGATTAAGAAAATTTTCATTAAGTATATTTAAAATATTAATAGTTTTACTAGAATTCAAGTGACAGAAAAAGAAACATATGAAAATGAAATGGAATAGGTAATCTAGTTTAGGTTTAGTTATAAAGAAGTAACTTTAAAAATGTTCTAAGACTCATTGTACCTGCTAGGCTTTTTTACAGCCTCAAAAAATTTTTAAATGATGTTTCAGTACGTATGTAGGTTATAATTATATTCACCGCATTTTACGTCTTTCAGCGAGGTTAAAAACTCAGTAGGATGATAAAAAACTAGTGTGTGTGTGCATGCATGTAAATAATATATTGAGGTACTAACATAAAGAATACTTCTAAATTTGCCAGAAATTTCGAAGATCAAATTCTTATTGTTAACCAAATTAGCGGCAGGCGCCAGTCCTTGGTAGGAGATGAATTTGTCGTTGTATTCAGGGTGCAGAGTGGTTGTGGCTATAAACGTCAACCCTGCTTGCGAGTGACCTGGAAATAAAAGATGGAACCAGCTTTTACAGTCTACTTCTGGAAATAGGCCACTACACTATATAATGCTAACATCCTTGTCAGAAAATATGTGCAAGTCCAACTCGGTACTGCGTTTAAATCTCGTGGTTCATGCATACGTCTCGTGCTAGTCTTGGACGTAAAAAGATTGATTACTAGGTGCGTTTCTTTCCGGCATGTCATAGGACAAGAGGTTAAGGGTAAATAGGATCAATTGAGAGATAGTCTAGCAGCTTGTCACCAATGTTCCATACAAGATCAAAACCCCAACATTCAGGCTAAAAGTGACCTAGGAGATATTATAACCCCGAAAGGGATTAAAGGACGTGAATGTATATGTATGTTAGTATACTAGTATAGGATCCTGGAACGTGCGGTCATAATAATTATAAGCGTTAGTGTTGACAGTAACACGATACATCACTACAGTCTCACGTAAGGCCCCTAAGTGCGAGCGAGCGCACAATCGGCAATACTGCTCGCACGTTTTGTGGCAGCATGTCACATGAGGCTTGGAGGATATTATAGATCTATAGATCTACTAATTTAGGTTAAGTGACCACTATAATTAATCTGTATAAAATGACTTTACAAGTACATGTATTGTTAAACCATAACTGAGCTACCTACCAATAAAATGAAGCTTCGACTGTCCAGTGGCATTCAAGATGTAGTCCACCATTGCAGGCACGTCATAGTCACCCATCTCGTCCCAGCTGAACTTCCAATAGTCAGTGTCCGTGTCAGGGTCCAGGGTGGAGTGGTTCCTGGAGTAGTAGTTGCCTCTGCAGTTGCCCAGCCACACGTCGTACCCCTCTTCTGCTAACTTATAACCTGCAAACATAATTAGGTATCATTCTTTATTTCAATCTAGGAAAGTGACATTACTTTAAGCATGGTTATATCAAGGTTGAGAAAGGCTTGATCATTCGTTTACTTGTTAGTCAATAAGTATTTTATATATTAATTCAGTAAATATTTTAGTCGTATTATTAGGTATTTATTTGATACCCGTGTGAAAGGGATACTCATCCACATATTAGCATTTTTTTTAATAAACTGTTGGATTAGCGTCTATCGTGATAATTTTAGAGAGTTACGATTTTGTAAGGTTAATCATTATTTGTAACTTGTATCCCGTGCTATTTCTATGCTTCGAAATGATTATAACTGTCTGTAATAAAAGTTACTTAAGGGATTAGAAATTTTATTTTTGACAAAGGCAATCAACTATTTCCCAATAATATTTTCGTCTCATCGTTGTCCCTAACAATTACATAAATGTAACATAACTTTCTTAGATGCCTTGTTTGTTGTATTTGAATGTAAGTATCCTAATATAATAAATGATACATATGCCATTTTAGTATATAACTTGCCCCTTACCCAAAGAGTAATCAGGACCTAACACCAGGAAGTCAGCTGAGGATGAAAACAATCCATGGATAACCAGAGCCACCGTCTTGTTCCCTGGGCTGGTGTTGTTGGCCTTCCCGTGGGGGATCCGGTGCATCTGCAGGATGTAGCCATCGTCAGTGGTGACGAAGTGGGACTCCACGGGGTAGCCGTATTTAGTCACCAGCTCCGGCTGAAATAGTCACAAAGCATCATGGATCATCACAATTATTTCGACTTGTACAGGATCTCTGAGAATTCTATTTGGAGACCTCTCGAATGTCTGTTAGCTTTGTCATGGTATTGTTATGGATTATGTAATAGACGTTGGCATGGTATGCATTAATACCTAACTTAATTTAAACGCTATCCTAGGGGCTTATTCAAGTTATAAGTCAGGAATAAAATTAGCTGGAGATTATCTCTGTAATTGACTTAAGACCTTGGAACTCATTCACAGGAGTTGACTGTTTCCTATTCAAAGAAATACACAGTTTCAATTACTTTAAGAACATTTTTCACATATTATTGCTGCAATTATTTCTTAAGCTTTCATTTGAGAATCAAAGCCAGTACTTTAATTACTTACCACGTCTAAACTAGCATCTTCAATAGCATTTTCCGATGCGTTACTCGTAGCTTCTATTGCGGAAATACCTAAAGCCAAAGCTACAAGAAATAGGTATCTAGCCATTGCTAGGTACTCTAACTTCGTCTATTTGAACACTAATGAAAAGATTTGTCAAATTATTCAATATTTATAGTATCAATTACACGTGTGTATGAAAAAAGAATATATGCGGTACCTGTTGTGATGCTAATTTTCGTGTATTATATTTAGATTTCTATGGTTTTGCTATAAATAGCGAATTGTGAAGCAAGTGTAAAACAATGAGTGTGTGGCAAAAATTTGTTCTAGTTTAATTGGAGATAATAGTGTTTTCTCTTGGTTAATTTTAGCTCCCGACATCTATTTGTTATGCTAATGTAGCTAATTATCGTAAAAAAATAAAGGATTTAAATTAACCTTAAGAATAAACTTAATCTTCTTGGGGAGAACCTTAGAGATCATCTCTCGGTCACTATGAAAATTTGTTGGAGTGTCAGTCAAAAGAAGAAAATGATAGGCTTCTAGCCCACGGCCCAAAAAACTCCTTTAACACCAAGTTCCTTAGTATCTTTTTACGTTGTGCCGGGAATAAGGAACCTATGTAGTAACCATCATACTTACATCCAATAGCAAAGGACGGGAATGAAAATGATACCCGTAAATGTCAACCGTAATATGTGCATTAGTTAACATGTGTACACTTAACATCAATAAAGTAAAGCAGTGTTGGCTATATACTTTATCAGGATGGGTGACCAACCAGGTGATTAAGTACTCTGTTGCTGTAAGAGAAATATCGTTTGGATGCCCATGTATTCTAGACAAACAAAAGACAAACGCAATCACGACCATTAACCCTTGCGGAGTAGTCAGAGGTTCAGGTATCCATCTCCGCAATCGCGGAGGTAGTAATTCTATGGACACCTCGAACCCACGTGTTGACCAGACAGTCAGTACTCAATGTAACAGGTCGTAAGCCATGTCGCCATTTACAAGCACTAACTATTACCTGCTCGGTTTACAAGTAGGTTTCCTCACGATACGTATAATTCGATGCATTTCGTAAATGTGTTTTTATTATGAAAATGTTCATAGAAATTCATTAAACTTCCATGTATTATTTGGATACATAATACTCAGTATTTGTGATACTCCCATTACTGTTTAATTAGAGATTGGTAATCTACTGAGAGGTCGTGTCGTCAGTATTTTAATGCAATTATTAATGTTTATAGCATACAGTGAATACAAGATTTCCTTTTATTTAAACCACACACCAATTATACGTATAATCAGGGCCCTTACTCCACTAATTAACTTAGACAGCCACACAACTGCGTCACTACTGCGTTGCTTCTGCGTCTCGGCTGTAAAAGTGGCACTCTGATAATATTTTGATCTGCCACAGTTGTGCCTCAATAGTGAGTCAGTGGCGCTTCAGTGGTAACTTAAGTACAAAAATGTCAATAGTAGAGCACCAAATCGATGGCAGCAAAGTAATTACGGACAACTGCAATTTTTACAAAATGTTTTTTTTATAGAACATAGCATATTATATCAATATCTAACGTTTCACGAAACAAAATTATAAAATTTCCTATTATTGTGGTTTTTTTCGGAAGTAATTAAAGATATATACCCTCCTTTTTTAAAACAAGCAACGTAAACAGTGACATGTAACTATGTCCGTAATTGCGCGGGAGTTTGCGCCCCGTAATCTGGCGTAAACAAGAACATGTGGCAGTTGTCATGTTCTTGCGCGGACAGGTTATGTTTTACAGAAAAAAATAATTTAAAAATAATTTTCTTGAGTTGCACATGAAACTAGATGATTTTATATTAAAAAGAAGAAAAAATAAGTGTGACAAGGAACAAAATACTTTTAAATTTAGCAAAAAAGGCGTCCAGAAAGAAATTAACGACAGCACCGGTCTAACAAATTAATTAAACAGAAACTATGGAAAGAACAAGTTTATGTAAGACATTCATTTTAAATATATTTTAATAACTTTTAATACGTTTTACTTTATTCGATGTTGATTTCGTTCTTATTTAGACTAATTCAAAACTTGAGGTTATTACGGCGTAAATGCGGATATCTGGCAGGTGTCATTATTTACTGCGGACTATACTACTCAGTTGTCTCTATTTACAACCACTTCATACAAGTATTTTGATCGAAATTTATTTTTTCAGTTAATACAGATACCGAGAAAGCTCTTATACAATAAGAGGGCATCCTAGAAGAAATTGAAACACAATCCCTACATTAAAGATACTATATTATTATATTTTACGTCGTAGAAACGTACCCGTCCCGTTCAAGTCTGTGACGTTATAATGCTAATTAGGTGCCGTGATTCAATGGAATATTTTGGGCGATGGGCTGTCAATCTGTCATCAATGTTGTATATGACACAACATCTCTAATATTTATGCTAAAAAGCGACCTAAGAGGTATTATTATGCCACCAAGGTTCTGTCCACCCCATATTTCCATTTACATCCATACATATCTTCATGCTCGCAAGATCATAGATTGTAGCATCCCTTGTAAAAAGGCATCCCTGTTATACAAAGTCATTCACTAGCTCCACAATCTCCTTATCAATTTCAACTTTACAATGTCCTTCCGTTCCTTTCTACTGTCATAACTTTCGCTTAATACCTCTTATCTTAAGTGCATGATCCACACTCGTGAGCATTTCCTGCAACTCCCCAGCAGATGAGGCAAGTTGAAGCTGGTCGTTTATTCTGCTCACCCATACGCTATCCCCAGTCTTTTTACTTAAAAAAAAATATCAATATACAATTTCACCATCTTCGACTAGGGTTTGATAAAAGCAATTTGCTAAAGATGAAACTGTGGCAAAGAGGGGTTCCAACGAAGTTGTCAGTTGCCTTTACGATTACATTAGAAGGAAAGCTGAAGAGGGTCTAGAAGATATGCACTTATGGTCAGATAGCTACGGTGGTCTGAACCGGAACCGTATTGTTTTTCTATAAGTTTGTGTTTACGAACTGTCAGAGACAATCGATCCGCATCTGAAAGGTTTCTGACAAAATATCTCTTGCTTCACTCACACCCATTAACCTTATCATACATGCTCTACTGTTCTTCACACTACGCACACCCACCTTGACAAGAATGTCTCCAATTTGATCTCAATAAGTTCTACGCGGCCTCCCCCGTCCGAATCTACCTTCCACTTTGGCTTTATAGATTCTTTTAATAATCTTCGTTTAATCCATCCATACATCAAACCACCTTTACATACCTATCTCTATTTTCGTCTCTAAATCTTCTTTCATAGCACAACGTTCACGCATCACACTATACCGTAGCCTTTAACAGAACCTAACATTACACACTCTCCTGAGGGACCTCATCTGTACCACAATAATTTTGCTTTCATGATTCTTCTGCCATACCAGCACTCATTACCTTACATATTCGTATTTGCCATCGCTTTTTAGAAAAAGGTCATACATAACAAGAAGGAGACAGAGTCCATGCATTAATTTTCTAAAACTAAACAGATTTTCTGTCACTAGAATGGTACACCTCCGTTTGCTGGAGTAAACTCAATAATGAACCCTATGCAGTTGTTGAAGTGAGCTAAAACGAAATTCTGAACTTCAAAAGTTTCTTGAACAGTACCTACACATGATTAAAAAACCCAGGACTTGGTGTACGCGAAACATTGGTACAACCTCATAAGTCGGACATGATATCTTAAAATTACGATTTCGATATTTAGATGAAAGGTCTATGATCATTGAATGTTGCAAAAAAGGCACGGTCTCAGCAGAATGAAACCATTCCATTGGAACTCTCAAATTCTTATAATGCAGGAATATCAATCACGACTGCTAAGTACAATGATTATGTCTTTGTGTTCGCAAAATCTAATCCCACCATCTGATCACAACTTCTTTAAGGAGTTAAAACATGGTCTAGGTGATGAAGGAGACGTTGACACTAATGAATAGTTCCTATTCAACCTACTTTGTGATTAAGACAAAACGAGAAGACTTACTAGACTATTTTATTTCATACATTTTCGTTTACCTACATTCAATTTTTATTTTGTTTTCTACGTGAATAAGAAATAAAAATAAAAACTATAATCAAAATAGTTCTAATTAAAGTTTAAGTTAACGAAAAAAACCCCTAATGTAGCACTAAAACAATTAAAATAAATAGGAATGCCATACTTTAACTGAATCTCAATAATATATTTGATTTTACAGGTAAATGATTGTAATTACATAATAATATTTCTTGAGTTTTATGTATATTAGTATGAAGTAGATAAAGACGTGTTTAAACATTCCAGTGTTACTAAAGACATCTGCATTATTTGGCTAGTAAATATTATTTTGTCTTTACGAAGATATATAATTTATTTGTTTAATTAGGTTTTATACATATGTTTATGGTTTTTATTGCAAATAACGTGTTTATTTTGTATTAAAAAGTTTATTTAATTTTACAAAGTAAATAGAGACATCAGTCAGTTGTCTTTATTGCTTGATTCTATAATACAGCGTAAAAAAAAACAAGTACCGTATTTCAAAAACTATAAACAAATATAATGATTTTTCAATAATATTTAATAAATAGTAATATTAAATACCATTCCTGAAAATTTCATAAACATTGTATGTATGGTTTAGAAAATACACCGTTTTTTCACGTTTTTCGCTCCCCTGTAAAATTACGTTTTTGTAGATGTCTTTATACACTTTGCTGCCATCGAAATATAAGGCCATGGAACTGACATTGACGGACGTTTGGCTAGTGGAGTAGCATTTTTAGACTTCAGACGCAGAAGTACTTTAGATGTAATTCGATAGTGCTTCAGTGGCCAAAATTTGTTAGTAAAGTGCCAAAAGTGTCAAATTACGGCCACTGAATTATTACAGTATCGATACTGAAGTAATATTGTGGCTAAAATGAATTAGTGGAGTAAGGGCCCTGGTGAGGCATTGTTTATGTTTAAAAAGTTTTCTTTAGTAAATTTGAGATTCTTGCTGTGTCAAGAAAAAATGATAACGATATAAAGCTTTGGCTTATTTAAAATTTAACCTTATTATATTTAATTTATAGGTAATTTTTTTAATTAGTTTTAAATTTGTAAATATTTTGCTATTTTATTGTAAAGATTTCATTGATAAATAAAAGAAATAAATATAACCTTATTATTATAAATATGTGTTAAAATATGTAGGATCTATGAAATTACATTTAACGAACAAAACTTTGTGTTGAGAATAACCAAACTAGTGTTTCAAATATCTGACTACTCTTGAGGTGAGTTATAATTAGCCAGTAAGTGGCTCATATAAGTAATAGATCAACAACAGTTAGTAAAATTAAACTTTATATTAAAAAAAAATTTAGGTTGAAGTTGAAGGAAAAAAAACTTTTTTACACCAAATTTTTAAACAATCTCACAATTCAAAGCCATTTACTACGGTGGTTAGTATTACTCCTAAGAAAATAATAATTTTTTTATGTAAGGGGGCAAGCCAGTCTTTGTCATGTAGTTTTGTGAAATTAAAACAAATATATCAAAATTCTATTGCTTCAATTTTAATCGTACAAAATCTACATTTTTTTGTTCTAATTTTCCTCCGCTTTCCTCATAGTTTCAAGCAGCTTCGGTTGGTAATACTGTGCATAGTCCTGTGACAGAATATAGTCTACATGCGAAAAGTCTTCTTGGGGCACCGTATAAAACTCCACCACCTCTGCATTCACCAGATTCTCCGACAGCTCTTTAGTATCATTATAATACACCCACTTATCGTTTATTGAGTTTTGCAAGTACGATTTTGTCGTGATCAGGCTCAAGTCATATTCCGGTGGAGTCAGAGATCCGTATTTTGCTAGATTTTCCACAGTACCGTAGTTGTATCTTTGCAGTACGTTGCTTTCTTTTATCTGACCGGCATGTAAAAGCTGCAGGACTGAGGAACCACTTGGTACATGAGCGTTGACGGTTGGAAGTAAGGTCTGGAATTAAAGAACATGATCAGATTCTTACATAATTTTGGACCTAAGCTTGGATATACTAAAACATCTTGAAGAAGTATAGATCGATAGGTTATATATTTTTAGAGCCAATGACTAAGATAACATCTGAATAATAAAATATAATAATATAACATCTTAAAGAGGTATAGATAGGTATACCTCTGGATAAAGGTAACTGTGACTGATTATGAGTGAATTCATGAACTTTCTGTCACATTTGGTACTGTTAGGTGAAAACAAGGCGATAATCTCTTAAACAGAAAAGACTCACCATTAGTCTATCTGGTTGAATGATGTTTGACTAGATTGGATTTTGAGTGACCAAAGACCACGAGCCTCTGACCACAATTATTAACTGCAGAGATAGTTGTGAGTACATAAAAAAGGCTCATGCTTACACTATTAGTGACGTTGACACTTTGTCCAAACACCAAGGGTATTATGTAGCAGGCAGCCTGAAAGATGGATCCGTCACGACAGGCCACGGCTCCGAAATTCTTCTGCACAGTCTTGTCGATGGCAATCTCTGGCTTGCCAAGAAGAGTGAAGAAAAAGTTCTGCAATGAAAATTTTGATAATGATAACCAGTATTATTAAGTATCATTAAAATATTAATAGTTTTACTAGAATTCAAGTGACAGAAAAAGAAACATATGAAAATGAAATGGAATAGGTAATCTAGTTTAGGTTTAGTTATAAAGAAGTAACTTTAAAAATGTTCTAAGACTCATTGTACCTGCTAGGCTTTTTTACTGCCTCAAAAATTTTTTAAATGATGCGTCAGTACGTATGTAGGTTATAATTATATTCACCGCATTTTACGTCTTTCAGCGAGGTTAAAAACTCAGTAGGATGATAAAAAACTAGTGTGTGTGTGCATGCATGTAAATAATATATTGAGGTACTTACATAAAGAATACTTCTAAATTTGCCAGAAATTTCGAAGATCAAGTTCTTATTGTTAACCAAATTAGCAGCAGGAGCAAGTCCTTGGAAGGAGATGAACTTGTCGTTGTATTCAGGGTGCAGGGTGGTCGTGGTTATGAACGTCAACCCTGCTTGCGAGTGACCTGGAAATAAAAGATGGAACCAGCTTTCACAGTCTACTTCTGGAAAAAGGCCACTCACTACACTATATAATTCGAACATCCTTGTCAGAAAATATGTAACTCCAACTGGGTACTGCGTGTAATTTCGGGGATCTGGCATACTATCGTATACTCCAAGTCTCCTGGGGCCTAAGTCCACTAATGTTTTTTTTTTGCAAAATATCAGTTCCATACCAGATTAGTAATAGTGTGAAGTTGGTAGTGGATTAGCAAAAGTGACAAATTTTGGCATTTTTAAAGAGAATTTTGACACATTTGCTGATAGCATTTGTGCTAAAACGCATTAGTAGACTTAGGCCTTAGGGCGATATGCAGACAATGTGTGGTGTGCTTGGCAGATACTGCAGTCTTACTAGTTTAGACCTTTTTAACTTATCTTGAGTGATAACTTTAATTTTTCCGTATAACGTTTCAAAGCCATAAAGTATTTTTAAAACACCTACCAATATAGTGAAGCTTCGACTGTCCAGTGGCATTCAAGATGTAGTCCACCATCGCAGGCACATCATAGTTGCCCATTTCATCAAAACTGAACTTCCAATAGTCAGTGTCCGTGTCAGGGTCCAGGGTGGAGTGGTTCCTGGAGTAGTAGTTGCCTCTGCAGTTGCCCAGCCATACGTCGTAGCCTTCTTCTGCTAGTCTGTACCCTATGCATTTAAATTAATCTCCTTCATTCATTTGTTCCACATGTGCTAAATTTAACTTGAGCCTGTTGCATAACAATACTTATATGTACAAGTTACGTTACGATTTTCGAGCTATAGACCTTTTTCTATTTTACCAGAACATTATTGTACATATATGTATGGCCATATAATCCATACTTTTCTGTTTCATAATTTGTCTAAGCTGGAGTAAGAATTCCCTCAAGGACCATTCATTAAACATTATTTAATACCTTAATCAAAACCAATCTTGGAACTTTATGTTCCTTTCAATTTATGTATTCAAGTGTACGTATTACGTTTTATAAGTAAACAATATTATACAGTAATGTATATCTATTTAAATGCTTACAATGTTTAAATACTTACCCAAAGAATACTCTGGACCTAGCAGTAAAAAGTGAACAGAAGCAGAGAAGATCCCATGTATGATCAGAGCTACCGTTTTGTTCCCTGAGCTGGTGTTGTTGACCTTCCCGTGGGGGATCCGGTGCATCTGCAGGATGTAGCCATCGTCAGTGGTGACGAAATGGGACTCCACAGGATAGCCGTATTTAGTCACCAGCTCCGGCTGTAAAAGACACAATATTTTTAAGTACTCGCCAACGAAATGGCTTAATATGTTCATTCACTAGATAGACAGCACCCAACGTGATAGGCAGTGAACTGTATCGCCGTATATATACACTGATATGTAGGCTACGAGTGACCCATACCTAACATGCCTTCGAAATTTCGGAGATGGGCACTCTAGCCTCTGACAACCCCACCATAATAAGTAGGGAGTATATACACAAGTCGTGAAGCGTAAGTTATGCTTTTATGTTATGAATTGGAATCCTATTTTTTATAGGACTTATAAGGCTCTAATCTAGGTTAATAGATATCTATTTAGATTATGTTTAGGTATAAACTTTTCGCATCTTTAATCTATCCCTATCCAAGTCTTTTATGCTATTGAGTCTTTTATACATATATGGACATATGTTAGCGTAAGGAAACCTATCTCTGGAGAGTTTGAATAAACACATTTATATATTTTTACGTTGGGTCTGTTGTATGAAAAGTAGATTTAGATTCCAAGAAGGACATGCTACTCGATCCTTTCCCAGAAAAAGTCCCAATTTGTTATACAATCAGAACGTGTTAATTTTGCGTTTATTTAAGCATTAGACGATGCAAAATTCTTCGATCAATTAAAACAGGCCACTTTTTCTCCTAGAAGTAATGTTTTATTCATATAATACGTTCTGATAGGATCAATATGAAATATTGGCAATATGTTGCTTATTAATTATCCGCCAATAGCCTGTATTGATTACTAAGTTCTCAAACGAACAATTTCACCTAACAAGAACAAAGCTAAGCTTGATTAACGAAAATGCCAATGACAATGGTATCACAGATAGCCCATTGAAGCAAGGAGCATAGACTACATAAAACCTATTAACAATGTTGTCCTGGGGACAATCAAAGACCCCTAAAGCACTTTTGCTGCTTGACAAAAAACTTCACACCATTATTGAAGTATGATTTAACTACGATTTTGATAAATTGCTTTAGTGGACTTGAATGAAGAATAGGTAAACCTAGGGTAACTGGGAAAGCCTGTGAATTCATTACGACCTAAAGATGTGGCAAAACACTAAGAAAATAAAAATAATAATGTAAGAAATTAACTTAGATATTCGCAACAACGTGAATTTCCTAATCGAGTGCCATACATTTTGATTTTCATTTTTTTGGCATTTTTCCACTTCTCAAAGAATAGAGATATGTTATGTTCTTTTGAAATGGCTAAAATACTAAATAATAATACACAAACTGGTTCAATTGGAAACTGCTCGTGCATTATTTAAGATTCCTACAAAACTAAACAAACTTATCAACTACTCATAAAATAATAAGTAAGTAAGATTAAAAATTGTAAAAAGATAGAATAACATAGAATAAAACCCAATACTTCTATAACTCACCGCATCCAAATAAGCATCTTCTATAGCATTTTCAGAAGCTTCACTCGTGGCTTGTATGTCAGAAACACTAACAGCCAAGGCTAGAAACAGTAGGTATTTAGGCATTGCTAGGTGCTCTAACTGCCTCTGTCAGTGGACTAGTGAAGAGATGTCCGAAATTATATGATATTTATAGTATCTATTACACGTGTAGCTGTAATACACCTATTGTGATGTAAATACTCATGTTTTATACAGGGTGACGAGAATTTGGAGAAGGCGGTAGGTATGGAGCAATGCGGTAGGTATGCGACTTCCGGGGCGCATCAGTGATCTGAATGCTAATCTTGAGGTCCCAGGTTCAATTCTTAAAGAAGGCGAAGTTAAAAGCTACGCTTTCTTCACGTTACCACTCTATCCGTTGATTATTCTACAAAATTTGGTGGCATATGTATAATAATTGTATATTACAAAAATACCCAGAACCCAAAATGTTAAATGTGCTTAGTAAAGGCTAGGTCAATTAGTGTAGCATTATTAATAACTAACGGGACTTATCGCGTATGTTTTTATATAATAAAGTTACCTTTATAAACCCGACGTTTCGGCTACGTTGCAGCAGCCATGGTTACGGGCAGACTGACGATGCATATTTCTTCGCCTCCACCGCAGCGCCCTGTCAGATTCTTCTCCGACTACCCTCACTGCTACGTTTTTATTAATATCACGCGACCTACGCACTACACTCACAGTATCTTGTGGCTTCACACGATCATGCTGAGCCGAATGACGATCTTTTACGGTATTCCACGCCGAAGACAGTTTGTAACCCCCTTCACGATTGAATATACTGTGCTTTTTTATTTCAATCGCCTTGCGTACAATTCTACTGTAATATCGGCGTTCATTAGAGAGCACAGTGGGTTCACGAAGCTCAATCCAATGATTTGAACCCTCAATTAGCAGATGTTCGGCTTTTGCTGACCTGTTGGTATCCAATTTCTTGAAGGGGGTTACAAACTGTTACAAACTCTTATCTCGTATTATTATACAAACACGTATACGTAGTAAGCTGACGTAGCAATACGCCCTCTGCCGAAAGGTTGCTGGTAGTGGTTGACTGAGGGACTCGAGTAATCGTGTTTAGTGTACCCTTGGGGAAGCCTATGTCCAGCAGTGAACTGATATGTACTTTAGGACAGCAGAGCTCATACTAAAATACATACAAAAATACTGACCACTACAATTATCTATGGTTAATTGAAACCCCCTTTTTACCTGATAAGTATTCAACGTGATGGGTGGTAAACCATGCCACCATATGCAGATAGATATTATTTCCTATTTCGATAAAAATGGTTTTGACACGTTATGCGGATGAATGAGATCAGATAGGCAAAAGGGCGGTTACGTAGGAGCCGGCCTAATAATACATATTATAACAGTCAGGACGACGCTATATTGAAAAATGGTGACCTTAGGAGTACCTATAACCGCTGAGTGTGTATGATTGTCAATGAAGCGAAAGTGGTTTGTCAGGATTGGATATATGTTCAAGGAAAAGTCAGCTTTCCACACAATGTTTTACTAATCAAAATTACTTACTTAGATTCTACTTAATTTACTTTTTTTTCCATCCTGTATTCACATTTTTACGGTCTTTTTATAATAGAGAATTGCAAACTATAGGTAGGTATATATTGCAATGTCTGGAGGCCTTTCATGAAAAATATTAGTTCCAGTTATTTGAAATAAAACAATTCTTTTTGTTGGTTACCATGCTAAATATAGTCTGGTAACTAACTGCATGTAGTAAGCGAATAAAAGACTGTGTTAATTGTATCTTTTTGGCGTTGGGCTAGCAACCTATCACTCGTATTAACCAATATTATGTTCTCTGATGAGATAAATATGTTATCTGTGTCTTTTACTTCCAAAAAAAGGAATAAAAAGACGTAATAGAACATGGTTATCTAAAATAAATATACCACACATATATGTAGGTGACGACCTCCGTGGTTAGATTGGTTGAGCGCCTGAACGCTAATTGTGGGGTCTCGGATTCGATACCTAGGCAGAGTTAAGAACTACGCTATTTTTTCTGCTTTCCAGTCTGGTTGTTGATTATACACTATATATGTTTATCTAGGAATAATAAGTTTATATTTCTTAAATATACGTTAACTAGTATCCTTAACACAAGTATTAAATAAACTTACCAAGGAGCTAGTTCGACTGGTGTAATAGTGTCCTAAATATTATTATCATATTAACGTCCAATCCCGTTCAAAACCTCGGAGATATAATAATATTACCTAGGTTACTATAGCATGAACATTTGTGCTATTGTTTTATGGAACATAACCCAATAGATGATAGACCTTTGCCCTTAGTCGCCTCCTACGACACGTCATTAAGAATAGCAGCTAGTTAGCATTCTTCTTACGTCCCATACTCGTAATATACTCTTCTGAAATGCCCGACAATGTACACAGTAACAAAGTTTTAAACTTTTCACTTCAAATGTGCAAGTTGAAACTCGTAACACAATTTTCCTTAACTTAGATGCTAGTTACCTGTATATAACTTTCGAGTAACATACATAACTTAGTAGTAGGTAACATATGCGTGATAGAACTCTCTTCTTATTGCAGATCAGGAGAACTTGTATGAGCAGATTAATGAGTGTGAATACAGCAAGACAGATTTGTCAGAATAATTCCAGGCGGAGATCGATAATCTTTGCTTACCCTGAACATAGTCCCGTATAAAATTTCAGTAAAATTATAAACAAATATTATACATTTTGTTTCTACACACACAGTTTTGAGACTTATCTTTTTTTTTATTCTTTATTAAGCCATTCACCACTAAGGTTAAGTCGGCTGAAGTACAAACACTGATGCCACGGCAGCGTTTGAACTTCTTGTTATTCCATCGCCATGGTTACGCCAACGCCACCAGTCGCTACAACCGAAGAAAAACGAAATCGAAGCTCCAATTCTTCTCTTCCTTGTTCTTCGGTTCGTTCCAGTTGAGGATCCAAATCCAAAAAAAAAAGAAGCGAACATACTCGTATTTAGCCAGTTTGGCATCACAACTGACTAAATATTCAGCCGAAAATAAATATTGTATTTTCAACTTTCACTGAGCTGCTGACTCTGTTGACACTTATCTTTGATTCAATGAAAAAAGCATTGCTGTGGAAGTTGACTATGGATTGGACGCGTAACCATCTGATTTACTATGCCAATTTAGGGTTATGAAAATTGCCTATTTCCTAGAGTCGACAATAGTCGGCATCTTAACACGGTGACATGGATTGCTAATCACATTACGGATAGCCGATCTAGTGCAATTGATGTTGTATTATTAAATCTATACATAAACATTCACATCCTCACATTCGTTTCGGAGTGCTCAAAACCTCCGAGATATTGGTAATTTGTCTTTGGTCACTTCAAGCATTTTTTGGATTATGTAAGAATGAATATGAAACATTTACAATATGAACCAGACCTTTGCCTAACGAATGGTACAGAAAAAGACAAACGCGTTCACGACCATTAACCCTTGTGGGGTAGTCAGAGCTTTAGGTGTCCATCTCCACAATTGAGAAGGTAGTAATTCTATGGCCACCTCGAACCCACGTGTTAACCAGATAGTCAGTACTCATTGTGACAGGTGGTAAGCCATGTCGCCATTTACAAGCATCAACTATGACCTGTTCGGGGAATAAGTAGGTTTCCTCATGATGTTTATTATAGTAGTATTCAACGCATTACGAAAATGTACATAGAAAATCATTAAACTTCATTTCCATTGGTACATGCTCAAGCGTGATTTGAAACCGGTACCCTCGATACAGAGTCAAGCCCCCAAGCAATTGAGCTACGTCGAATTAACTTGATAATTACAATAAACAATATATATTTCTTCATTTGATATTCATAATTATGTAATATATGAATGCCTTAGTTAAGTAAGATACAGTAAATTGTATGAATTTTCTTGAATTCCTATAAAAACAAACATCTATATCGACCACAGCTATTAACAAAGTGGGATCTACATTTTTCCGATTTTCGGTTTATTGCATCAAAGGCCTTAAAATTACATTATCTACAACCCCACAAAAAATTATTACCCTAAAGTTAACAGTTTTTGTTTTTTGAGGTTAACAAAGCTGGATCTGCTGATTCTGCACGGGTAATAATGTTGCAGAATATCTTACGATTTTATTAACGGGGCGTGGGAGGGGTACAGATGCGTGCGCGCGCGGGGGATCTGTCATATCACACCTTGTTGTTGGGCCATTATAATAAATTTTATTAATTATGTGAGACCGGGTCATATCACGATAAATTTATAAAGATATCTGATTACCTTTATTTTGCCCGACGACAAATTTCTTCCGACAACAATGAAGTATGTGGCACATCCAACAAAGAATTGCCATCAAATTCCGCGTAATATTGTGGGTTGTGCCACATGCGACCAAATCCAGAAGTAGAAGTTCCGATAATATTGATGCATGTGCCACATCCGACCAAAACGAGAAGTTAAAGTTTCGGTATTAAAGATGGATGTGCCACATCCAACAAAATCTATGTCATAGGTAGCAGCTAAGAATGTTGTATGTGCATTTTAACACATTTGTAGTTATTATTTTTTTGAAATACATACAACACCACGTACATTTATTAAAATAAATATACTTTACCAAATTTGGTTACGATACATTGACTTTTGTTCATTTTATACACATTCCAAACTTTAAACGGCCGTACTGTAAAGTAGCCATTTTGCAGATGCAACATTGTTAATAGCTGCGGTCGATATCATGTACACACAAATATATTTGAATAATATATTCTATGTTTCTCTATTACCTATATTTTATAATGTACCCAGAATGAATTTTGTTGTAACATTATCAAAATATCGACAAACATGTTCAAAGAACATTCAAAATACAACTATACCTAAAAAGCTTGTACGTGGTACTCTACAAATGCCAAAAAGATTATTGATCGCAGTACAAGTAGGTTATATAACATTACTTAGTTTGAACAATACTGTTTAAACCGTAGTCAGTAGGTAACTAATATCATTGTCCATTGAAACGCAAAACGTATTCATAATGGTTATTTAGCCTTACTAGAAAATTGGTACAAAAATCTAGAATATGTTAACGTTTAGGCATAGATGAAACATACTAGTGTATACACATTTTTTACGGTATATTAAATTGTGATAGGTTGCTAGCCTCTCATTCCAGAGAGATGGTGCGTTGAAGCAGATGTCGGTATAACAGGTAAGTACATTTTATTCAATCGAACTTGTATTGTTTACTTATTTAAATTATTATTTAGTTTTGTATTAGTATAAGACGTGAATTTATTACTATTTTTTAGATTTAAATACAAAATCTTTCAAACAAATCTTACTGGTAATTCTTCTCAAGGCGGTACCTAATGTGGAAAAAAAGAATAGAAGAGCGTGTATGAGGTTAATGGGTGTGAGTGAAGCAAGAGAGATTTGTCAGAATCATTACAGGTAGCGACCAATAGTCTCTGCCTATCCCGTTGGGGACGTAGAGGCGTGAATATATATGACGTGAGACGTGAAAAAGTTAGACATGCTTGAATCATTCTAGTATACTTGCAAAACGAATCGTTAAATATCATGAAAGAAGAACTAACCTTACATAAACTCTATGACTCTAAACATACAGGTTAGATTAGGTTAAAAGATATGTAAGATATTATAGCTATTATATAAATTTTTAAATACTATTTTATCATTAATTTATCATTCTATATCACTACATAGTATAAAACAAAGTCACTTTCTCTGTCCCTATGTACCTTTGTATGCTTAAATCTTTGAAACTACGCAATGGATTTTTATGCGGTTTTTTTTAATAGATAGAGTGATTCAAGAGGAAGGTTTATATGTCTAATAACATCCATTAAATAGCCAGAAGTGCGACGCCAGAGCGGGTCGCTAGTAGTATATAACCCCAATATGGATATAAAAAGAGCATAAGTAATTAATATTAAATTAAAACAACGACCAACCTATTCATCATTTAATACTTCATCATTAGCTTTTTCCGCTTCCCTCATAGTACTTAATAAACGATTCTGATACACTTCCTTATACTGCATTGACCATAGGTAATCCGCATGAGAAAAATCATCGATAGGTATTGAAAACAACTCCACTTTTGTCCCTGTTAAATACTCAGGCATCCTCTTAACATCGTCATACGTCGCCCAAACGTCAAACGTGGAGATTTGGATGTAAGTTTTGGTAGTGATCAGATGTAAAGGGTAGTCGGGCGGTGTTTCCTGGCCGTAGTGCTTGATGTTCTCAGCTGGTGTTGGGTAGTCGTATCTATGGAATCTTCCGCTCTTTTTCAGTTGACCGAAATGAACGAATTGACGGATGGAAATGCCGCTGGGGGCGTGGCCTACGAATGTAGGGAGTAAGGTCTGGAAAATAAATTAAAAAGAATTCATATAAACATACACATAGATAGACATTTGAGTAAATACTGTCGTCTTTACAAAGATATTGTTTGGAAATTCTAACGCAGGTATTCTCATTGCATATAGTAAATCCTAGTTCAGTGATTTGGGAGTTTTATCATGTGTAAGATGGTAAAGAGTTTACACTCCGGAGCATGGAAACGAAAATTTCTAATTCGTCTATATACATGATTAATAACTCAAGACTCTTAAGATGTCTGCCCGTGACCATGGCTGCTGCAACGTAGCCGAAACGTCGGGTTAATAAAGGTAACTTTATTACATAAAAACATACGCGATAAGTCCCGTTAGTTATTAATCATGAGTATATATCGCGAACCTCCTAAAACTATAATTGTCTATATACATTTTTGCAATAAAAATACCTTTGCGACATACACCGACTAAGAACACAGTGAGGAAACCTACCAGTTCCCCGAACTTGTACTTGTAATGGCTACACGGCTTACCACCTGTCTCATTAAATACTGACTATCTAGTTAACATATAGAATTACAACCTCCGTAACTGCGGATATGATGACCCGTAAACTTCTGACTACCCATCAAGAGTGACAACGTGATAGTTTGTCAAATACTTACACTATTAGTGACCTTAAACGACTGTCCGAATAGAAAAGGGGCGAAGTAGCAGATCCGTTGCAGCCAAGATTCGTCCCGGCAGTAGGTAGCGGCCATGTGCTTTTGCCATTCTCTGTTCAATGCCACTTCCGGCCAGCCTAACCGGAAAAGCGTTTTCTGGAACGTAACAGGTGATTAGATTTAATGATTTCTATTTTACTACATACTTAGATACAATAAATAATATTTAGACATTATTATACCAATTGAACTGGCCCCTGGCTAAGTACATTTAAGACTTGCGTCAACGTATATTTAATAAATACATATATACACATTATATATAGATATAGTCATTTGGGGGAGGCCTATGTCTAACAGTGCATTACTTCAGGCTGATGATGATGATATAGATAAATAGATATATAGCATATATAATCAACGACCAGACTGGTAAGTAGAAGAAAACCGTAGTTCTTAACTATGCGTCCACCGGGAATCGAACCTGGGACCTCACGATTAGCGTTCAAGTGGTTAACCAACCGCGCCATGAAGGTCATCAACGATCCCTTTCTGGGGAACAGAACCTTGATGATATCTCCTAGGTCTCTTTTTAGCGTGAATATTGATACATACACATCACGCCTGATTCCCTGTAGAGAGGTAGGCAGAGATCACGGATCCCCATTTGTCCCGATCCTGACAGACCACTTTCGCAATATTGATAGTGATGACATATAAAACATTGCTGACAGGTTGGTAGCTTATCACAAATTCTATTTACCCGTAGTCCCTTAGTCGCCTCCTATGACATTCTGAGAAGAACGGGAGCTAGTTAGCATTCTTTTATAGACTAGGCTAAGGCAGGTTACGAAGAAAAGTTAAGAATGTATCTGCCATAAGCGAGCTAGAACTGAGGTATATTCTTCATTAAAAAAGTAATTACCTACCTGTTCAATTACCCCGCTTGAACATGTACCAATGGAAATGAAGTTTAATGAATTTCTATGTACATTTTCGTAAAAAAAATATATTTAAAATGCGTTCGAAATGCGTCGAATACTACAGTGAGGAAACCTACCTGTTCCCTGAACATGTAATAGTTAGTGCTTGTAAATGGCGACATGTCTCACCACCTGTCACATTGACTACTGACTATCAGCTCAACACGTGGGTTCGACATGGCCATAGAATTACTGCCTTCGCAATTGCGGAGATGGACACCTGAACCTCTGACTGCAAGGATCTTACCTCAACCACCCTCCCAAAGTTGGTGATGAAGACAAAGGGAAACCAGGTGCAGTGGTCGAAGAGGAATGCTGGGGCTAAGGCCTGGTAGGAGACCACCTTCTGGTTGTACTCCGGCCTCGTGCTGGCCAGCACCAGGAAGACTCCAGCTCCTTGGGAGTAGCCTGGGGAATTAGAATATGTATGTATGTAAATACAGCTATGGGTTGGTAATCCATTGTGAAATTACCAAGAATATGACCCGTGTGTGACGCAAAAGAATGTAAACTAGCTGCAGATCTTCCCGGCATGTCGTAGGAGGCGACTAAGGGACTGGGGGACAATAGAATCTGTTAGGTGATAGGCTAGAAAGCTGTTACCAGTGTTCCATATAACATTATAACCCCACTTTTCCTGCTTAAAAGTGACCTTGCAGATGTTATAGTCTCCAAGGTTCGGTCCACCCCGAAAAGGTAAATAAAAAGTATAAGAATGTATCAGACTTTGGGCCAGACTTTGGGCCAAAGCCTAGTGAATTAATTACAGGCAAAATTGATGTTCAGTAGAATCATAATCATACTTCAGTAGTACATAGTTCAATAGCGAAAATTTACAATTTTGCTTTACATTTACCTAATGTCCTTTAGCGACCTTCGGAATGTCGGAACAAAAGGCAGCTAATTAGCTATTCGCTACATCCCACACTAGTCCATAAAACAATAATATCATATCAAAACATTATTAACATTTTCATACTATGTCTTATTATTCATCCGGCGTATGTTAATGCCTGCATCGTTCCAGGTGGCGATCGAGTCTTTGCCTATCCCGTTGGGGTCGTAGACGTTTGAATGTATGAATGTATTATTCATATACGTACCAACATACTGCAATTTAGAGTTCCCAGTGACTTTCAGTATATAGTCAATCATTGCCGGAAGGTCGTAAGAGCCCAACTCTTCAAAGGAATACTTCCAATAATCCACCTGGTTAGGGTCTAAAGTTGTATGGTTCCTGGAGTAGTAGTTACCACGGAGGTTGCCCAGCCATACATCGTAGCCTTCGTCAGCTAGTCTGAAACCTAGGAATTAAACAATAAACATATACCTTTATAAGTATATACTGAAATCTTGTTTATTTTAGCCTATGTACTGTATTACCGAAATGCACCAACCATGGGAAAGTAATATATGGTATGAAAAACTTGAAATATCTTGAATTATCTTTATTCAGATGGCGACATGTTTAACCACATTAGGTACTGACTATCTGGTTAACACGATGTGGCCATTAAATCAACAATTCCGTGATTGCCCAGATCATTCAGCATATGTTACTCCACTGCTGTACTTAAGCCTCCCCAAGTGTACGTCACAATAAGATCGCTCTTGGCCCTCATCTAGCCACTACCTGTGACATTTTTCAGATCATCGCATCGGTCTACCTGGCAGGAGGCGTCTTACACTACGGTTACAATAGGTTCTAGTTTAAAATTTCGCTGGTGTATGTTTTATATGTATGTATTTTTAATACATAATACATTTATACACATCGTAAAGCTAATTACTATTCTTAGGAACAGGTAAGAGTCAGTATTTGTAAATGGCGACACGGCTTTCCACTTGTCTATTTGGTTAAATCGTGGGTTGACGAGGTGGGTATTAAATCATTCTGGAATTGAATTTCTGACTACTCTGCAGGATAATCGTCGTGATAGTGTGTTTCGTTAACTACATAAAACGCTTTTATTGTATAGTAATATTCTACATAACAGTAATGAAATGACTTTATATGTAACAGACTGTAGTAGTAGTAGTATTGAGAGATTAATTGTGAAGATAAATAACAAACACATGTGTGTTTCATTAACATACCACGCCATCTGTTATCACAAAATACGCATAAATGCACAAGAATTATTCGAAACACACATCTATTTTAAGAATCTGATACAGTTACATAGTGCATCATACATATTATTAAGATATAATATGTTTAACCTCTGTAGCATTAACTTGTATTCATATACTCACATTTACCTATCCTTTTTGGGGAAGACAAAGTCGCTTTCTCTGTCCCTATGTCCCTTTGTATGCTTAAATCTTTGAAACTACGCAACGGATTTTGATGCGGTTTTTTTTAATAGATAGAGTGATTCAAGAGGAAGGTTTATATGTATAATAACATCCATTAAATAGTGGAGTAGGCTATATATTGTATACCTGTGTAAAGCCGGAGCGGGTCACTAGTACATCTATATAGTAAGAATCTGTTACTGTCACATAGTGCAATAATACATATTGAGGTATAATAATTATGTTTAACCCTTGTGTACATAAACTCACGTTTACGTATCCTTTTTGGCTAAGATAGAGTGTCGGCAATAACGTGTATTTTATAGCGGTGAAAAAAATGTTTTAATTTTAATGTATCTTACCCAATCCACCTTCAGGCCCCAGGACCAGGAAGTCGGCTGAAGAGCAGAATATGCCGTGCATCACCAGCACCGGAATTTTGTTCTTTTCTCCCCCATTGTTCTTCCCGTGAGGAATCCGATGCATTTGCAGAATGTAGCCATCCTCAGTGGTGACAAAGTGGTTCTCTTCTGGGTAACCGTATTTCTTTACTAATTCTGGCTGGGATTACAATTAACATGTATTAGTCTAAGGCTCGTACTAGTCTGGGACGTATAAAGAATGCTAACTAGCTGTCATTCTTTCCGGCATGTCGTATGAAACCACTAAGGTACTAGGGGCAAAGAGAATCTATTAGACGATGGGCTAGCAACTTGTCTCCAATATTCTATGTATATCAGTGCTATGACGACCGCAATAGTATAAGTAACCAAACAGATAATTTGTCACTAACGTTCTGTCCGCCCTAAAAGGAACTTAAGAATTAAAACCTTAATCCTATGGGGTAGATAGAAGCTTAAGTGCCCATCGGTGTCCTACAACGAAACGGTAATCACTCATCCGGACACTGACTACGGCTTAAGTTACTTAACTTGGATGATCGATGTAAGAATTATAACTTGCTGCTATTCTTTCCGGCATGTCGTAAGACTTAAGGACTGGGGTGAAATATAATCTATTGGGCGATAGGAGATATTATATCTCCGAGGTTCTGTCCACCTCGAAAGGAATTAAAGGACGTGAATGTTTACACATGTATATAAATAATATAAAAATATCGTCTAAAATATATTATGTCCTTTCATCCATTATGGGGATAGAATATATAGATTTTTCCTATTTAACATAAATATTTTTTCCATTTGTCACTTTTTTCCATATGTAAATATTTGTGATATTTGGGGGTTGTGATATTATACGCAACATTAATGACAGGTTGTTAGCTCATAGCCCAATAGATCCCATTCACCCCTAGTCTTTTAGTCTCCTACGACATGCCGGAAAGAACGGCAGCTAGTTAGAATTCTTTTTACGTCCCGTGCTTGGACTTGTGTGTTTTTATAACTAATAACATACCACATCAGTCGTCTATGGTTCGTCAACAAAGTCAGCAGGTCAGTAAAAGTTGAAAAAACAAATAATAATTTTCGGCTGAATATTTTGTCAATTGTGATGCCGACTGGCTAAATATTTTCGCATTGGGATTATATTTGGATCGTCAACTGTAACGAACCGAAGAACAGGGAAGAGAAGAATTGGAGCTTCAACCTCATTTTTCTTCGGTTGTAGCGTCTGGTGGTGTTTGTGTAACCATGGCGACGGAATATCAAGTAGTGCAAACGCCTTGGCATCAGTGTTTGTACTTTCGCCGACATAACCTTAGCGGTGAATGACATATTAAAGAATTAAAAAAAAATACATACCACATCCAATCTAGCATCCTCAACTGCGTTTTCTGAAGCTGTCAGTTGTTTTGACAGTACCGATGACGTCACGACACATAATACTAGTACACAGTAGTACATACACATTATTGTTTCAACACTAATTGAAAAGGTTCGATTCCCGGTTAGGGTAATAAGGAATAACAGTTTTGTTCTGCTAAGTTAGGTTGAATTATAAATATTTATGTATATGCATACAAACATCACGCTGGTATCTCTATAGAGTATCTATAGAGTAGTAGATAGAGTATGAATATTACTTATTATTATAATAAAACATTAGAGTCAAAAAGTATATATCTGGGTGCTGTGGAAGGGTGGTTGGGTAGGGGCCGGCCCAACAGGACATAATATGATAGTCAGATAGACGCTATATTGAAAAAGGGTGACGTTAGGAGTACCTATAACCGCCGAATATGTATGAGAAGATGTATGAGTGTCGATGAAGCGAACGTGCTCTGTCAGGATCGGGATAAATGGGAAACCGTGATCTCTGCGTACCCCTTATATATTATATACCTAATTAGTTCCAAAAGACAGATCTTTGTTAAAGGCATTAAGAAGTAAATTTTATCTATTTGACAATTGGTTAGGTAGCGTACATGCTATATAAATATCATTATGACCTTAAATGCTAAAGGTGACTGCAGAGATACGGTATCACTAAGATTCTTTACAAGTTCAAAAGAGACAAAAGAACGTTATTGTAAATAAGACAAATGCGTTCAAGACCATTAACCCTTGCGGGGTAGTCAGAGGTTCAGGTTTCTATCTCCGCAATCGCGGAAGTAGTAGTTCTATGCCACCTCGAACCCATGTGTTGACCAGATAGTCAGTACTCAATGTGACAGGTGGTAAGCCATGTCGCCATTTACAAGCACTGACTATTACCTATTCGGGGAACAGGTAGGTTTCCTCACTATGTTTTCAAATAAATTATGATAAACATAATTTTTAATCTCAAATCAATGAGGAATTCGCAATAAAGATATTAATTATTATTATGAATAATGTAATTTAATAGTATCTAGTTACTACAACAAAACAGACTTAAATGTAAATCAATAAAATTGAATAGCTACTAAATATGTATTGAAAACAATAAATAATAATAAAACATAAAACTGTTTTACGCACGCAATGAATAAAGTTTTAATACATAGCATTTACGATTTACTTCCGTATTATTAACATTAACACTTCAAATCTATTATCCTTTATTATCACTTAACCTCTAACTAATCCGCATTATTAATAACTAACGGGACTTATCGTGTAAGTTTTAAATAATAAAGTTACCTTTATTAACCCGACGTTTCGGCTACGTTGCAGCAGCCATGGTCACGGGCAGACTTGGGTTAATAAAAGTAGCTTTATTATTTAAAAACTACACGATAAGTCCCGTTATTTATTAATCATGAGTATAAATCGCAAATCTCTTAAAACAATCCTCCGCATGGTTTTATATCCGTGAATATATGTTTAGATCCTCAAGAACGGTTTTGGTCACACAAAATCTATATTTAAATTGTATAAAATATTTCTTTATAAGGCATAATATGACAGTTAGATTGACGCCATATTGAAATAAGGTGACGTTAGAAGTACCTATAACCGCCTTGTGTGTTTGAGAAGATGTATGAGTGTCAATGAAGCGAAAGTGATCTGTCAGGATCAGGACAAATGGAGATCCGTGATATCTGCCTTCCCTTTTACAGAGAATCAGGCGTGATATGTTTGTATGTACAATACCGTATTTTTGAATTGATTTTTCATAATATTTGATCTTATAAATACTACTCTATATGGAATTCGAGTAAATTAAATGACATCATGATATTCAGGTGTACCAAATCCTCGAATAAACAGTATTATCACAGGATTCATACTTTCCGAGATCTAGGAAATGTTGGTACCTGGATAGAGGCTAGTTCAATTGGTCTAATAGTGTCCTATATTAAAAAAAATAAAAAATTGATACATTATATTCGTACAACTTTATACATATATATTAACTATAAACATAAAAACAAACATAAACACTAACTTACTACCTATAGTAATGAAACATATGTTTTCTATACACATATATTCACGCCTACACTTCCTTATCGATATAGACAGAGACTATCGACCGCTTTGAACGATCAAATCTCTTGCTTCACTCACACCTATTAACCTTCTTATACATGCTCTTTTGTTAAAGATTTTATTTATTTATTTTATGTTTATTCATGTAAAATATAACTTAATGAATGAATAATGAGTGAATAAAAAATAATAATGAGTGAGTGAAATGAATAAACACTTTCTTATTAAAAATAGTGATCTCTAATCACTATTTATCACTATAAACACTTTTATATTCACTTTTTATGCAATTTATCACTCAATATGTGCTATCTCTCGGACATTCATTATGAAGACTGATTATTAGGTACTTAGACTTCGTTTATATACTAGATTATTAGTCTGGATCTACTTATAGTACTAAGATTAATACCTATTAGTCATTGTGATTTACAATGCATTGCAAAAGAATGCTAACTAGCTGCCGTTCTTCCCGGCATGTCGTAAAAGGCGATTAAGGGAATAGAGTGAATTGAATCTTTTAGGCGATGGGCTAGTAACCTGTCACCAATGTTATATATAACATTATAACTTCAATTGTTATGCTAAAAAGTGACCTTGGAGATATTATTGTCTCAAAGGTTCTGTCCACTCCGAAAGGGATTATAGGACGTGAATATATAAATATATGTGTGTATGTGATTTACAATGCATACATACCTATATAAGTTAATAGTACCTATAACAGCCGAGTGTGTATGAGGTTTATAAATATCAATTACGCAAACGTAGTTCCCTGTCTACCACTGTGTAGTGAAATGGACGTGATTATGTATGTATGATTACCTATATACACATACATAAACAACTGTAAAGATGTGGGACGTATATAGAATGCTAATTAGCTGTTTTTCTTCTCTACATGTTAGACGTAACTTCACTTAGCTACGTATTATATGCAACTAGGATCAATGAAAACAATTGGGCGATGGGCTAGCAACCTGTCACCAATATCCTACATCAATGTCATCTCAAGTCAGATATTTTTGCTAAGTGACAGAGGAGATAATAAATCTCCAAGGTTCTGTCCACCCCGAAAAGGAACGTAAATAATAATAATATTTGGACATTATTACACCAATTGAACTAGCCCCTTGGTAAGTTCATTTAAGACTTGTGTTAAGGGTACTAGTCAACGTAAATTTAAGAAATATATTCATATTATATATAGATAAATACATATATAGCATATATAATTAACGACCAGACAGGAAAGCAGTAGAAACGCGTAGTTCTTAACTCTGCCTCCACCGGGAATCGAACCCAGGACCTCACGATTAGCGTTCCGGCGTCTAACCAATCGCGCCACGGAGGTCGTCATAATGTATATATATGTACTAGTGTATCAATTGACAGAAGGTACGTAATTTGTGTGTATGTAGAGGTACAGTCAACGCTAAAAGTGCAGTCCCAGTAACTGTTTACAAGGTTTACGTTAATAAGAACAAAAGACAATATTTTACATTTCGAAGCACGCGAACGTATAGTGGCCATGACAATGCATAGTGGCGCCAGTTTTAAAATGTAAAATATTGTCTTTTCACTACATAGTATAAAACAAAGTCGCTTTCTTTGTCCCTATGTGCCTTTGTATGCTTAAATCTTTAAAACTAAGCAACGGATTTTGATGCGGTTTTTTAGTAGATAGAGTGATTCAAGAGAAAGGTTTATATGTATAATAACATCCATTAAATAGTGGAGTAGGCTATATATTTTATACCCGTGCGAAGCCGGACCGGGTCGCTAGTGTTCTTATAAACGTAAACCTTATGAAAAGTTACTGGGACTGCACTTTTAGCGTTGACTGTACATGGTTCGTAACGTTAAACTATAATGATACGTGTGTATGTGGCAATTAATAGCTCACGCGAAGTGATATTTGTAATTAACTAATTACATATACTTATAGTTAGGTATGTACGTCTATATTTAGTTACAGAACCAACATGAATTAACGGAATTGATGTCTACCTCTGTATGTACTAAGAATAATAATATTTGGACATTATTACACCAATTGAACTAGCCCCTTGATAATTACATTTATGACTTGGGTACTAGTTAACGTATATTAAAGGAATATATACACATTATATACAGATAAATACATATATAGCATACCAGACTGGAAAGCAGAAAAAAAGCATAGTTCTTAACTCTGCATCCACCGGTAATCGAACCGGGACCTCACGATTAGCGTTCAGTCGTCTAACCGATCACGCCACGGAGGTCGTCTTATTTTGTAACGTTAAGGACATTGTTTGTTACAATGTAACTAAACAATAGTTTAATACTTGTTATTAGAAGTTATTAATAAATTACTTTGTACAATTAAGTGTAAAAAAAGTTAATTAATATGACCTAATCACCTTTATCATGTCATATAACTTAACTTTACGACCTCCGTGTCTTGAACAGTTAACCGCCTGAACGCTAATTGTGAGGTTCGATGCCCGGTGGAGGTAGAATTAAGAGCCTCGCTTTTCTTCTACTTTCCAGTCTGGTGTCCATTTCTACTTATGAAGTTGTTTACTATTAGTTCAATATCACTTCGTTAATATTGTGAAGTTGGTATTAGAATAGCAAAAGTGACAAATTTCGTCGTTCTTAATGCGGGATTTGACACTTTTGATTTCTTTAAATGTGAAATTTTACACCCAACTTCCCACTATTACTGAAGTGATATTGAATTGTGATAATGCTGAAACGCATCAGTAAACCTAGGCATCTGATGATATGACATAACTTGACGACCTCCGTGGTACCTAAACACCTGAACGCTATTCGTGAGGTTATAATCCAATAATGTCGAAAGGTTCTCCTGTTAGGACATTATTGTACATTATGTAAATAAATAAAATAAATAAATAAATAATTATAATATATGTTAGTACAGAATATATAACTATATAGATTTATTATAACTGAATTATAAATGACCAATTTATCTTTAAATACCTAAGAGTCAATAATGTTTTTTCCAAGGTAGACAGAAGCTCAGATACATTGTATGGTAACTTAAGTATTAGTTTGGTACATCGTGATAGCATTAATATGGAATGTTACTATATAGTTGCCAGTCCATCTTCTAGTAGTTTCGCCGCAAACGATAAAATAGTTATTATTTCTCATTAAATCTAATAATCATATGAGATCATACTAAGCTGATACTATTATGAATTACGCTGTAGGTGTATAATATACATATAACATACTAGTGACCCGCTCCGGCTTTGCATATAGTATAAAGTATATAGCCTACTCCACTATTTAATAGATGTTATTATACATATAAACCTTCCTCTTGAATCACTCTATCTATTAAAAAAACAACATCAAAATCCGTTGCGTAATTTCAAAGATTTAAGCATACAAAGGGACATAACGGAAAGAGAAAGCGACTTTGTGTTATACTATGTAGTGAAATATATGTAGGTGAAGTGGAAGGGTTACGTAGGGACCGACCCAATAAGACATATAACAGTCAGATAGCCATATTGAAAAGGGGTGACGTTAGGAGTACCTATAACCGGTTTATGAGGAGGTCAATGAAGCGAAAGTGATCCGTCAGGATCGGGACAAATGGGAATCCGAGATCTCTGCCTACCCCTCTACAGGGAATCAGTCGTGATATGAATGTATGTAAATGTAACATTCTTTAATGAGATCTTACAATGTTGATATTATTATAAACAGTTATTATAAACCCAAGATAAATTATAATAAATGACGTGAAGTTCTTGTTTTACGATCTATTTTACGATCCATAATTTGCTGTCATAAGCTAGTCTGGGACGTAATCATAATGCTAACTAGCTGCCGTTCTTCATGTTTCGGAGATGGACCCTTGAATTTTTGATTACCTACAATGGATAATGGGTGTGAATGTATAACTCTTATTTAACATATATCCACTCCATTTTGACAACCTCTGTGGCGCGATCGGTTAAACACCTGAATGCTAATCGTGAGGTCCCGGGTTCGATTGCCGTTGGAGGTAGGGTAAGAACTACGCTTTTCTTCTGCTTTCCAGTCTGGTTGTTGATTATATATACATACTATATATGTGTTTAGCTATGTATTATGAGTATATATTTCTTAAATATACGTTGACTAGTACCCTTTACAAAAGTCTTAAATGTACTTAACTAGGGCTTAGTTCAATTTGTCTGATAGTGTCCTAAATATTATTATTATTGGTTTATTATTAGGATTGTCAAGGGGCTGTAGCCTAGCGGGTAAGACCTCTGACTTCTTATGAGTAAGGTCTTAGGTTCCAATCCCAGCTCTGGCAACAATGGATGAATTTTTAATATTTACGTACATAATATAAAGTCACTAACGGTAAGGAAAAACATCGCGAGGAAACCTCCCTATCCCTCGGGATAGGTAATAGCCATTGTCTAAATACGGCAATACGGTTCACTACCTATCACGTTGGGTGCTGTCTATCCAGAATGGGCTTCAAGTAACCCATACCTAACATGCCTTCCGAATTTCGGAGATGGGCACTCAAGCCTTTAACCACCCCGCCACAATAAAAAAAGGGAGTGTGTCTACACAAGTCGTGAACCGTATGTATGTTTTCCGACCATCCATTAGATTACATTGACCCCTAGTTCCTTAATCGTCTTTTACACGTTAGTAAGAATGGCAGCTAGTTTACATTGAATTTACGTCCCAAACTACCACCGATGTTGTAATAATAATATGTTAACATTATTACACCAATTGAACTAGATCCTTGCTAAGTACATTTAAGACTTGTGTGTTGCTACCAGTCAACGTAAATTTAAGAGATACATATATGTATACACAAATATAGCATAATTATATAATCAACGACCAGACTGGAAAGCAGTAGAAAAGTGTAGTTCTTAACTTTGCCTACAACCGGGAATCGGGACCTCACGATTAGCGTTCAGGTGGTTAACCAATCGCGCTACGGAGTTCGTCGTCTTGAGTAATATCGCAAATGTAATTTATTAAAATAAGCAGCTGTATAACATTAATTAATAGCTAAAATACGGGATGTTAGAATTTAATAATTCATAGTTGTTTACGTGAATAGTAATTTTGTTAAATGTGTGTTTAAAGAATTAGTTAATATAATATGTTATTTAGTTCTTAACCTTAAGCTAGATCGTTCGTTTTTGTTAAGTTAAAAGTTCATTTAAGTTATATGGCAGTGTTTTAAAAGTAAGTCTCTGTGCTTAATAACATACATACATACACATCACGCCTGACTCCCTGTACAGGGGTAGGCGAAGATCACGGAACCCCATTTGTCCCGATCCTGATAGACCACTTTCGCTTCATTGACACTCATACATCTTCTCATACACACTCGGCGGTTATAGGTACTCCTAACGTCGCCCTTTTTCAGTATAGCGTCTATCTGAGTATCATATGTCTTATTGGGCCGGCCTCTAAGTAACCGCCCTTCCAATTCACTTACATATTTTCCTTTTGTCAATGCTTGATAAGTAAATATAGTAATACAATATTAGTTAAATTTCTATGTGATTCAGTCTTTGACGTTTTGTCTCTATATCAGTGGGTTCAGGGTTCAAATCCAGCTTGAGCATATATCAATAGAAACAAATATCAGAATTTCTACGTACATTATTACATAACATAAACGTATATTAGTGAATAATAACAGCTTGTAAATGGCGAAATAAATGAATACTACGGTGAGGGAAAACATCGTGAGGAAACCTACCCGTTCCTTGAACAGGTAATAGTTAGTGCTTGTAAATTGCGACATGGCTTACCACCGGTCACATTGAGTACTAACTGGTGCATACGTGGGTTCAAGGTGGCCATAGAACTACTACCTCCACGATTGCAGAGATGGATACCTCAAACTCTAACTACCCCGCAAGGGTTAATGGTCGTGAAGTTTGTTTTTTTTTATAAATTACGACACGGTTTATTACCTTATATATTAGGTACTGACTATCTAGTTAACACGTGGGTGACCATAAAATAACTAACTCCGCAATTGCGCACATAGACACGCGAACCTCTGACTACCCCGCACAACTTAATAGTCGTAAACATGCAAGTTGTATGTTTAGTTAACTATTTAAATCTGTTATTAGTTTTTCAGATTATTTACATAGTATTGAAGCAGAATACTAACTATCTGGTCAACACGTGGGTTCAAGGTGTCCATAGAATTACTACCTTCGCGATTGCGGAGATGGAAACCTGGGGCCTTACTCCACTAATCCATTGTAGACACAATACATAGTGGAGTGCTAAAAGTGTCAAATTACGGCCACTGAAGTATTCCTGTATCGATACTGAAGTAATATTGTGCCTACAATGCGTTAGTGGAGTAAGGCCTCTGAATCTGACTACCCCGTTTAATAGTCGTAAACACGTTTGCCTTTTTATGTCTTTTCAGGTGTCCTGTGTTTATTTTGATCCAATATGATACTTTTCCTACTATCTATATGTATTAGTTTAGCACATAGTACTACAGATGGCGTAAGTATGTCTGCAGAACTGACAAGAGAGTTATCAGCGTCTGAGAATGCCGTTCAAGATGCCGTACTTGATGTGGTATGTAGACAGAGAAACAAAATATATATACTTTATTTCTATTACAGATGGGCAGGATTTTAGTGACGTAATATATCCTTAGATAGAGCATTATTTGTTTAGTTTGAGATGCATTATAGATTCAAATTAGGACTAGCCAGGAAGAAAGCTACTAGCAATTATATTTAAGGCTTAGAGCAGCAAGAGAAATATACATGTATATTCCTTTAATCCCTTTCGGGGTGGACAGAATCTCAGATTCTAGCCCAAAGAGTGGGGTTGTAAAGTTATATGGAACGTTAGTGTCAGGTTGCTAGGCCATCACCCTATAGATTCATTTACTCCTAGTCTCAAGTCTCATACAGCAAGGGCAGAACGGCTTCTAGTTGTTTTTAAGTCCTAGGCTAACGAGACATAGAGGGAAACGTGATGTGAGAAATATCAGAATAGAAAAACATTAAGTAACAAATACACACACATGGACAGCTTACAAAGGAAACATTGTTTGACACAGCTTATCGGTCAATGGGCCCAGGCTCAACGCTTGTGTATGGCGTCCATTCTCAGCTAGCACCTGATATCAATTGCAAAGAAATTATGCTATATGGGTATGATACATACACATCACGCCTGATTCCCTGTAGAGGAGTAGGCATGCTTCTTTTGCCATACCCAACTTTCACTACCATAATATGCCAGCCCTATGAATAGCCATATGTACCGATTGAGAAATCAATTGGCTACCCATAACACTATACATGACCCTACTGATCTTATTACCGGCACACACTAATATATATTATAATGGGTTATTTTTGCTATATGGGTGTCAGTAATTTCATTACAACCTCTATAATATGCTAAAGGTAGCCAATTGAACTGTACGAGTTTTTCTTTCCAAATTAATAACAATAAATTGCTGGCAGTGATTTGGCTCAGATTTTTATTAATATACTCATTATTAATATACTCAAAATTAATAACTGAACGGGACTTATCGCGTAAGTTTTTATATAATAAAGATACCTTTATTATTAACCCGACGTTTCAGCTACGTTGCAGCAGCCATGGTCACGGGCAGAATCGCTTGGTCGGGTTAATAATACCGGTAATTGCGAATCTCTTAAAACTATATTATTAGTATAAATTTTAGTTATAAACAAGTATTTTAGTAAATAAGTTCGTAATTTTAAATAGTGATCATGATTTATAGTAATTGTTTATTTCTTTTATTTTATTTCCAGCCAGACCTAGTATCAAAATACGGATACCCAGTCGAGACCCACTCAGTAATTACTGAAGATGGGTATATACTGCGTATGCATAGGATTCCCTTTGGGAAATATAATAGAAAGAAAGGGAAAAGACTGCCTGTGTTAGTAACACATGGGATATTGCTGTCTTCAGCCGAATTTCTTGTGTTAGGGCCTGAAGGAGGTCTAGGTTAGTTACATACATACATATTATGCATTCACTGAGTGATTCTACGAAGCACAGTTGTTTGGGGTTCGGCTCTGTATCAGTGGGTACAGAATTCAAATCCCACTTGAGCATGTACCAATGGAAATGAAGTTTAATGAAGTTCTATGTACATTTTTGTAATAAAAACACATTTATGAAATGCATCGATATATGATGTTTTATTTATGCATTATTATACCGTGAGGTAAAAAATCGTGAGGAACCTACCTGTTTGTCAAACAGGTAATAGTTAGTGCTTGTAAATGGCGATATGGATTTCCACCTGTCACATTGCGTACTGACTATCTGGTTAACACATGGGTTCGAGTGTCCATAGAATTACTACCTTCACAATTGCGGAGATGGAAACCTAAACTGGCTACCCCGCAAGGGTTAATGGTCGTGAATGCGTTTGTCTGGTACCAATGTGTCAAAATTACATCACAAAGAATAAGAATTTCATAGCAATGTCATTAAAAAATAATAATTCTTAACGTATAAAATTATAGTATGTTTAATTGGAATTGAATTGTATAATTTTAATATTATAATTGTTAATGGTATTCCTGTTAAGTTTTTCTAGAACAATCTGCTTTTGACACTTTTTCTTTCATCCTTGAAAGGCGAATATTATACTGAAACCACGATTTCCCTAGCGCGGTTTTTTAAATGAGGTCGATACTAAATTAAGCGCCGCACACTTAATCAATGCATAATACATAAGTACACGTCTTGAAACCTTGTTGAGGTATTAGTTGATATAGCCCTTTCGTGATGCTGACTGAACCACTTGACTATTTAATCAATCAGGCTATGCTGCCGGAAATAGGCCTCCCCAAGGGTACGCCACAAAATACGATCACTCAAGGTCCTCAGCTAGGCACTACCAGGTCAGGTTCAGGTCTATTCCAAGAGTACATTTGTTCCGATGTTTCCTCTTATTAAAAAAAATAATGCGTGATAAAACTAAATATGTACAAATTAAAACAAAAAAATTAAACATTGGTACATGCTCAAGTGGGATTTGAACTCTGTACCCACTGATACAGAGCCAAGCCCCAAACAACTGAGCTACGTCGAATACGCTACTTATACAATATATACTCGTATTGTAATTATATAAACGGGATCAGAACAAATGAGGATCTCTGATATATGCCTGTCCCTCTACAGGGAATCAGGAGTAATGTGTATGTATATCTGTAATAATATCATGTAAAATTTGAAATCGAGTTTTAAGGTACCAAACTTTCTATGCGTGTCGTAGCAGGCCATTCAAAGAATTGGGATAAATTGAACCTGTTCCAATGTATAACCACATTCAAATATGTATATTAATCTCATTATAAACCCTATAATTTTCTTCTGCTTTCAAGTCTGGTCGTTGATTAAATACGTTATAAGTATATGTAAATATATTCATAAATATACGTTGACTAGTACCCTTAACACAAGCCTTAAATGAACTTAGCAAGGGGCTAGTTCAATTGGTGTAACAGTGTACCAAATATTATTATAATAACAACAACGCTTCACGATTTGTCTACACACACCCTTTTTTATTGTGGCGGGGGCCACTTTGCGACTGTCAATTATGTATTTATTATTATAATAATGCTTATTTGAATTTAGTGGATATAATAAACATGTTTGTAAGTTCTTGTAACACATCGGCTTTAAAGTTTTTTACATAACAATTTATTGATTTATTTCAAACATACTAAAAATACTAATCAAACTGTACTATAAAATATTGTCGACTCAATGTTTTGTATGGTGTTATTCAGACAATATTTCGATTAGGTATATACTGTACCACTGCATATCTATATGTGTATATATATATATATATATATATATATATATATATATATACATATATATATATATATATACATATATATATATATATATATATATATTTAATTAAAATACCCATAATATGTATTTCCAGGCTTCAGACTAGCTGAAGAAGGCTACGATGTATGGCTTGGTAACTTCAGAGGCAACTACTACTCAAGGAACCATACCTATCTAAACCCAGACGAAAATAAGTTCTGGGAATATTCGTTTGAGGAACTGGGATACTACGATCTAGCTGCTAAAGTGGATTATATACTTAAATATACTGGACAGCTTAAAATGCATTATGTAGGTAAGTATTTACCCAGTATTTACCCAGTATTTATTATTACATAACTTACCACCCGTCACATTCAGACTATCTGGTTAACGCGTTGGTGCGATGTGGCTATGAAATTACTACCTTCGCAATTATGATATGGACACGTGAAGCTTTGACTACTCCGCAGGGGTAAATGGTCGTGAACGCGTTTGTCTTCATATTTTTTTACACAGATATAATAAAAATTATGATGTCTTCCTACCCATTTATTACAAACAAGCGTGACGTTTGTGTATGTGTTTATAATAGTAATTTAAGATATTTAATGTTATTACATAATAGTAAATTTTATAGCTTTATTGATCTAGTTCCTGGTTCATTTAATATTTCTGTTATATAGGTATATAACAGATTATATATAGGTATATATACTTAGGCAATATAACATGTTTATCAAGGATACATACAACAATTATTATTAATAATCATCAACCAGAATAGAAAACAGTTGTATGTTATTTTTCACAAACCTCTTTGCAGGACATTCCCAAGGCGCAGGAACCTTTTTAGTGTTAGCCTCCATGAAGCCTGAATACAATGAAAAGTTTATCTCTTTCCACGCGCTGGGGCCAGCGTTTCTCTTCGACCACTGCACCTGGCCGCCGTTTGTTATTATCGCCGTGTTTGGCAAGTTGATTGAGGTATTTGTTTTTATTCAATATCAGGATAATAAATAGCACTTATCGACAGTAGAAAAATGAGTTTCTCATGACAAAAAAACGATGTATAAGATATACCTATAATAATAAGATTACAATTAAGTATTCTTAATAATTCAAAATATATCTAATTAAACTATAATAATAATTAAACTATCGGAAATTTGTAAAGAAAACTGTGCATTTTTCATAATACAAACTTGGAACATAAGTGAAAGTAATTCTATAACTCATATAAAGGCTAGGTAGTGGTGTGAATGCAATAGTATAGCTGCATTACTTCCTTATATGTTGGATGATTTGGATGATGTGTTGGGGGTATTTTTAATTTCTGATTAGCAATCTGTCATCGATATTCCGTATAAATGCCTTTATAAGACATCAAAGACACTTAATAATAGTACTTTGAGTCGTTATGGTGACCATTTAAGTTTCTTAGTTTCAACTCTAAAATGATTAATGATAGTGAAGCAAATGTCCTTCTATTTCTTGAATAAGACACATGAAAACTACTCGGTTTTATACAATTCTTTGTAACTTGTTTTTTTTATATTCTTTTGTCCTTTTTCAGAGTATACTGTTCCTTCTTAACAAGCCAGAAGTTGCAATGGATCGCACCTTGCAGAAATACTTTGCCGCCACCTATTGTCGGGACGAGTCCATTTTTCAACCTCTTTGCTACTATGGTCCCATACTTCTTGGTCAATCTCTTAGGATTACTAATAGTGTAAGTATACATACATATCACGCCTGTTTCTCTACACAGAGGTAAGCAGATATTATGGATCACATTTATCCCGATCCAGTCATAACACTTTCGCTTCGTTGTCATTCATGTACCTTCTCGTACACACTCTGCGGTTATACGTACTTCTGAAGTCGTCTACCTGACTATTTATTATATATATCGCACTGTGACAATGAAAGTGACTTATTTCAAAATCTGTGTTTTGTGAGAAATCAAGAGAAGAAATTTAAGTTTGAGAATAGAATAACTTAAAAAAATCGGACTTCTTTCTTTATCATAATATTATTTATAGTTTCTTTTACTAAATTGTTTTAAATGGGAAACGCTATGGAATTAAATTTATTTCAAATTATTAATGGCGGGTACTCTAATGGAATTATTTTTATTTTAGTGAATGAGGTTTAACAGGTTTTACATACACATACAATAATGCTCTTTTATAATCATCCATAACTAGTCATCAAATTGTTTTTTTTTTGAAAAATAATACCTAAATATGAAGGTAGATTATCTTACTTGCAAAACTATCATAGCTTTGGTTACACTTATTAACAATAAATTGACTTAATGAATGCTAACATACAAAGTTTTAAAAAATAAATAAAAAGAACTTACAGGTAGGTAGATAGTAGTTAAGTTACTACAAATTTTCATAGAAACTAGCATAGTAATGTGGTATTAGGTTCTTTTGTACTAAGCCTTTAAGATCTTTTTTTTTGTATCTTTTAATCCAAGCTCATGTGTTTGAAGTTTACTTATACTTATTTGGTCAATATCTAGCATTTTTTTTCTTTTGTTTCTCATGTTTATTGTCTTATATTCAGATTCCGTATATGAAATTTTATATTGGAATTCAAAATTACGTGTATTTTCTTTAGTAAATTTAAGAACTTTAACGTCATTCCATGTAACTGTTTCTTTATCACTGTTTTCGTTGAAATTATAACCCCATTGTTCCTAGAGGTCTTTAATATTTAAGAAGAAATTATAATCAAGCTCTTTTACATTAAAAGGTTTACCATTTTTACGGGCACATTTGATAAGGGTAACATATTGATGAGGTGTGTATATTGGACCGGATCTTTCATTCTTAGTAATTTCTTTTTCAATAAGACTATGAACATTATCCACTAGCAGATCGAATAACTCTTTGTTGTTCTTCCTTTGACATGTCCATCTAGAACAGAACAGTAAATATTTTATTAAGATAAACGTTTAAGCAATATTACGATTCTGAAGATATCGTAATTATTTGTTAAGCTAACCTCCCATGTGGCTTTGTCGGGCGTATTTTCTCTTGTACATGGACTCGGTACTCTCTCATCGTTCTGGAACATAAAAATGTAGATTAGTTAGCTAGCATGTGCGAAAGGTCAAAGCGCAAACAATTTACAACTGACGAGTACAAGCTCAGCGTTGCCTCTTTAACCAGATATAAGTCTTACCGCATAGAACATTTCCGGGGCAACGCTAGGAGTATCTTACCTGTACAGTATAGGACACGTTCAGCATTACCCCCGTAGCTCGACTACACGTAATACTCACGCGTTCAACAATAATCGCTTAAAAAGGTAACTCTGAACGAGTCTTATGCTGTACATGAACTGAAACCTATTAACCAACTAACATGTATAAAATATAAACACTTACCTCTTTTCCTTTTTTTATCTAGCATTCCCAGTATGTGATCCGCTCGTCTTTTCATTTTGACCTACAAAGAAAACTAAAATTAAAATTTAACTGTAAAAAGACTTTTTACCAGTTGATCCACCAATAATTAAACAAATAAATTCAATATCTGACCTAATGACTAATACTACAATAAGACCTGGTATGATTGTATTAAAATAGTGTCTTAAGTATAAAAAATACGGAAGTTTTGGAATACAAAGTAATAAAAAAATGACACAATAATTTTAAAGTCAATGTAAATAGTTCGTATTTTAATGATAAAACGACTCAAAAGATAATTGGTCACTTTACAAATAAAATATCTTATGGTTACTCACCTTTAAAATGCAACGTAAACAGACACTTTTCACTTTAGGAATAAATAACAACATCTATATTGAATCACAGCGGGCGCAATACTAAACTTGTCGTTACTTGAATCATAAAGAGGTCGGGGGCGGTGGAAATTAAAGAGACGGAACTATGCAATTGTCTTTTTCTTGCCCTATTTCGCCAGTTTTAAAATCAATAGACTATAGATCATATATTTTTAAGTCATTTTATTTATTAAAGTCAATTTCCCAAAATTTTGAGTTGAGTCACTTTCATTGTCACAGTGCGATATATATATACATATGTGAATACCGCCGAGTGTGTATGAGGAGGTGTATGAGTGTCAATGAAGCGAAAGTAGTCTGTCAGGATCGGACAAATGGGGATCCGTGATCTCTGCCCACCCCTCTACAGGGAATCAGGCGTGATGTGCATGAATGTATGTATATATCTTGATCTGTAGGTAGTTAATAAAGGAATCCCTTGGTACTCTAGCATATAATAGAATGCTAACTAGCTTTTTTCTTCCGACAAAAAAGTAATATTAAAGACACCCAATGTGATCCAGGCTTAAAAAAGTGACCATACATTTCATATTTTTCTTGAGAAAGCAACGTTACTTAACGGATCAGTAGTAGTTACTATCTGTGGCTACGGACTTATACTCGTAAATGTATCTTTAAATTATATGACTACAAATCTTCGTAGCAACTACGATAAATACTTACTACCTGGTAAGCCTAAACAATATTATATCGTAAGTAACTCATTCTATAATTTGTTTTTCAGACGCTACTACCAACCTTCTTAGGCCACGCCCCCAGCGGCATATCCATTCGTCAATTCGTTCATTTCGGTCAACTGAAGCACAGTGGCTCATTCCGTAGATATCAATACATAAACCCTTTAGACAACCTTCGCGTCTACGGATCTTACATTCCACCGGACTACGAATTGGGACGGATTACTACGAAGACTTATATACAAAGTTCTACATACGATGTATGGGCTACAGATCTAGATGTTAGTAGGTTACCTAAGAGTTTACCTAATGCGAGAACTAGGTTGTTTAGGATACCTAAGCCTGATTTTTCGCATGGTGACTATATATGGTCTATGCAGTATAAGGAGGTGTATCAAAGAAGGTTGTTAAGGTGGATGAGAGAGGCTGAGATTGAATATTTTAATGAAAATAAAGCTTCTGTGTTTATGGATTGGGTACAGAAATAAAAAAATAAACTTTATGGTATGTTTGTGATAAGCATACAAAATTGGTATTTGTAATAAATATTAAGTGTTTATTATTGGGGCGAAAATACAACGACGAAAGGTCGCTGGTGGTACTAATTGCCAGAGGGCGAATGGGAAACACTCACCTTTCACGGAGATTGGGTCGGGAATAGATATACCAGGATTTCTTCTAATGCTGTTAGGTTTTCACATCACTTGCACACGATTTTGTAGCGATAGTTCACGAGCTCGATAGCTGGATTAATTTATTTAATTTTTATTGCGAATGCGCTGCTTCCATGCAGCGCCGATACGATACGATACTATTCTATTGTCGCGACGAATAAAAACAAGGAAGGAAGGGCGAGGTAATGAAAGTGTTGCCAGGAATTGAAAGGTTTGCGTAGCCATTCACCCCGGCCGAGAGATCTCAGGTCTCAATGACAACTGAGAGAACGATACAAATGTATAGGAAATTAGGGGACATAATTTACGAATTAATAACACGATAGGTGAAGTATGGGAAAACAAAAGTCCATCAATTGGAACAAAGGGAACCAAGGTACTTAGACCTTGTACATGTTGCAATAGCTAGGCTGGACCGAATGTCCCGAGAACCACAATAGGTAGGGTCCTAGCTATTGACAGGAAAGTGTGAGCATCGATGCTCACCAACGGCTTCGCAGTTGGTCCATAATATAAGTACATACGAATACATAAAAATACACAAATAAATTGTTATAATAAAGTGCACAAAGTGCCGACAATATATAAGAATAAATATTAAATACAACTACAATAAGTATACATATATTATAACAATATAAGCAGTAGCCTAATTCATTGACTAGGCAGTGGACTAACTTTTACTACAGATCGCCTGTACACGCCCCGCTGGGTCCTCACCTCTATCACACGTACCACTCCGTCCGAGCCGGGGAAAAACCCTGGTGACAATACCGAGAGGCCAATACATAGGCATAGAAAAGTCATCGTGTACCAATACGATTGTACCGACTTTAATCGACTCCTTGTTCCGCAGCCATTTAGTACGCACCTGTAAATTGTGCAAATACTCGAGGCGCCAACGCTCCCAATAAGAGCTGACCATCTGATCTAATAACGATTTACGATAGCGCAACGACCTATCCGAAATAGGTACCACAAGCAAGCTAAGCAGCGGCGACGACTGTATGAAATGCGCCGGAGTAAGCGGCTCGATCACCGGCTCCTCATGCAGCACACACAAAGGTCTCGAGTTTAATATGCTTTCGATCATATTTAGCAATGTAAGAAGCTCTTCGTAAGTTAACAACTGCTTACCTATAACGCGATACAAATGAGTTTTCAAACTTTTAATATGCGTTCCCCAAATCCCACCCATGTGAGGGGAGCGCGGTGGAATAAAGCTCCACTTAATCCTATGAATATTAAGTTCCGAAATCAGCTGTTTATTAAAATTATCAGACGACAACAAATTATAAATATCACCTAACTGAGTCTTAGCTCCAACAAAATTAGTTCCGTTATCGGAATACATACAAGATACTGGACCGCGACGAGATATAAATAAGCGATTTTAATTTAATTAAAAGGCGGCGATGAACGATTCTGTAGACAAACTAAATGTAAGCTCAATATGAACAGCCTTAGTAACTAAACAAATAAACAAACAAATCCAAGCCTTTTGGCCACGTTGGCCTTTACGTCTACACAATAAAACGTCAAAGGGGCCACAGAAATCGACACCTACATGTACAAAGGCTTTAGTTTCCTGCACCCTACACGCAGGCAAATCAGCCATTTTAGGGCTCAAGTTCTTAGGATTGCATTTAAAACAAAAGTTGCAAGCATGTACACGCTGCCTAACAACTGTGCGCATAGACATTATCCAATATTTTTGCCTAATTAACGAACCAAGTAAATGCGCACCCGCATGACAATTAATGCGGTGGTAATAATCAATTAAAAGATTAGTGACGTGACTACGTTTCGGAAAAAGCACTTGATGTTTCGCCTCAAAAGGCAAATTAGAATTAGACAACCGACCGCCAATCCTAAGCATACCATTTTCGTCGAGAAAAACGTCAAGTCTACGATAAGATTTCGAAATATTTTTATTATTTTTAGTAGCCAAAATAACATCCGAAAAATGTAATTTTTGAACCGATAAAATTAAATATTTTTCAGCAACATCCAAATGATGCGCTTCGAGAAATTTTGATTTAGGTAATTTGTTCAAGAAAATTAAAACATAAGCGATTATACGTAACAATTTATCCCAAGTGGACACACGAAGCGATAATTTATGCAAAACTGATTCTTCAAATTCATTTTTAATTACAACGAAAGATTTAGGTGATAATTCAGGTAAAACCTCACGACTATCAGCTTTAAAACTGCTGACTGGCCAATCCGAAATCTGACTGCGCAGCCAAGGTGGACCATTCCACCATAACTCATTAGTGAGTAATTGATTAGGCAACAACGAACGAGAAACAATATCAGCCGGGTTCATCTTGCCCGGTATGTGATAAAAATGTGACGCAGGCAAGTACTCCTGGCACTTAGCAACCCTATTACTAACGAAAGTATTCCACCGATGCGGAGATGAATGAATCCACGAAAGCGCGATTGTGGAGTCCGAGAAGGCGAAAATATTATCTATTCGACTACGAGACGAGAAATTATCATTAATCAACTTAACTAACTTAGCCATTAATACAGCAGCACATAACTCTAAACGTGCCAAAGTAACCACCTTAACTGGTGCAACCTTAGATTTAGAACAAACAATATTGATATGTATATTACCGCTAGAATCGACAACGTGTAAATATATGACGCAGCCGTAGGCCTTTATACTGGCGTCCGAAAAAGCAACGATAGTAGTCACCGAGTCGCGAGCTACTCCTAAATGTCTAGGTATTTTTAGCTGAGACAGCAAAGGCAGCTGGTCCTTAAATTCTTGAAAAGCATCTACAATCTCAACTGGAGGTACCTCATCCCAACCTACCTTTGAAAGCCATAAATCCTTTATCAACAACTTAGCATATAAAATGACAGGCGCAACTAATCCTAAAACATCCCATAATTTGGCCACAGTTGAAAGAATAGTGCGTTTAGTACAAATATTTTCAACATCTTTTGTAACGAACGAAAAAACATCACTACTCGTGTTATATTGCAAACCTAAAATTTTTAATGAGTCTTGTTTATCAAATTCTATTATTTGAGACAGTTGATGGGACTTAGGTATACTATTTAGAACCGCAACTGAGTTACTTGCCCACTTAACTAATTCGAAACCGCCCGATTTAAACATACAAATAAGTTGCGAAGCAGCATCTATAGCTACCTGTTCATCGAGAAGCGATGTAGTTAAATCGTCCATATAAAAATCCTGCAAACCAATGCTCGAAGCCAAAGGGAAGTTAGTACGCTCATCATTACATAACTGATGAACCGTACGCATAGCGAGATAAGGGCTAGATTTCAATCCGAATGCTACGCGATTGAATTGAAAAGCTTTCATGGGCGTAGACGCATTGAATCGATATAAAATACGTTGGTACTTGCGATGATCCTCACACAACAATATTTGCAAGTACATCTGCTTAATATCCGCAGTCAACGCAACCGGAAATAAACGAAAATTAATTAACAACAAAAACAAATCAGCTTGTAAGTTCTGACCTGTATGCAGAATATCATTTAACGATACTCCAGTGTGAGTTTTTGCACTAGCATCTAATACTAATCTAATTTTACTAGTCTGTTTGTCTGTCCGAATGACAGGGTGATGTGGAATAACATAGCCATGTTCCGTAGCCGCTTGCTGGAAAGGGATCTCATCTAGGTATCCATTATCAATATACTCTTGAATCACCTTATTATACTCCGAAGTCAAGTTTAATGACTGCAAACGCTTTTCTAACGAGTAAAACCGCCGCAATGCATTACTAAACGAGTTACCAAGCAGACTAGGATCCTTAAGAAATGGCAAAGTTGTACGATAACGACCAGTAGGTAAACGATAAACCGTATTAACATAGATAGACTTACAATTTTTATCGTTCTCACTAATAAACGTATCACTAGGAAATTCCTCTAACTTAAAAAACTTATCTAAGTTACAATCTATTTCATTGTTCGAGTAACTAATAAAAGACGAAGACGCAAAAAAAGTTCTATTACGATTATTATTAACAAACGAGTTAGCGATAGGTACATTACCCGATAAAACATAACCGAACACCGTTTCCATAGCAGCCGGTGCCGGCGGCGGCGATACAATTTTGCCGCTCAACAATAAATGTGGGAACAATTCTGCACCCAAAATAAGGTCAATTTCTCCCGGCAGGTACCAGGATGGGTCCGCGAGTGGAATCCCTTTCAAGTTAGCAATCACCGTAGTATCCAAATGACACATAGGTAAATTGCCCGTTATCGATTCTACAACCAAAGCAAAAATATCGAATGAATGCAAATTATTTTTCGACTTTATTGTTAAGTAAACAAATCCTAAAATAGGACGCGACGATAGGCCGATGCCTTTCAACGACGAGTTACGTAAAGGTGTGATATTTAACTTAAGCAGTTTACAAGTTTTAATTGTTAAAATATTATGCTGCGACGCATTATCAATCAAACAACGAATCGGCATACGTAAATCAATATTAGCATTTATAGCATAAAGCGACGCAGTCGATAGTAACACCTCACAACGCCTGTCGCTCCTGCGCTCAGAATGGGCATGCGATGCACCTCCAGACTGCACACACATCGATACAGGTTCATGAGTCACGATAGCTTCACCCGCGGGCTTGGGCTTCTCGAAATGAAGCAAACTATTGTGCATTAACCCACAAACAGCGCACACGCGCGCACAATTGCATTGCGATACTTTATGTGCTGGGCTAAAACAATTAATGCATAGGTTCTTAGACTTCACAAAATCAAACCTAGCTTTAGGCGATAACGATTTGAACGGTGGGCACGTGTATAAGGCGTGATCATCCCTATTACATTTAAGACATTTATTAAAATTATTATTTATGTTTTCTTTATTAAAAAAGGAATGTTTGTGGACTGTACTATAATTATTATTATTTTGCGACTTAGACGAAGTTCCCGCGGCTCCCCTCTGAAAACTAGTAGAAGCGCGCTCGAGCGCCTTAGCGTGGGAATTTAAGAACTTTATCAAATCACCATAAGTAGGTATATCTATATCCCGAACCGACATTTCATACAAATGAAGAGTACTAGAATCTAATTTCTTCAAGGCAAGATTCAACAACATGAAATCTTGTAAATTATCAATTTTTAATAAATTCAAAGCTGAAACCGATGTATGAAAGTTTTCCAAAAAATTGTTAAGTGAATTCACCGAACCGTTTATCTGCCTATAATTAAATATATTATTCATGTAATGTGTCCCCAAGGACCTTTTATCTTGATATTTATTGACAATAGTATCCCAAATGGACGCGTAATTGTCACCAGAAGGTACATACCCAGCTATCAATTTTAAAGCAGTACCTTTTAAGCAGCCAATTAAATATTGCACCTTCTGTGCCGATGACAAAGATACATTAAGGTGAACGTTCGAGTTAAAAGATTCATAAAAAATAGGCCAATTATCCACATCCCCACTAAAACTAGGCAGCTGAATAGATGGCAATTTTATCTTCGATACTTGTACCGCGGCAACTGATGCCGATGACTCCGCCTTAATAACAAATCTATCGCGGACACGAATAATATACGAATACAGATCCTCGAATGCACTAATTGTCGAGAAATCTGGTTCCCGCTTAGGATCATACGACATAGATAAAATGTTCATATCCTCGACGGCCTTAGAAAATTTATCATTTAATTCGACAATAGACTGAGATGTACAAAGGAACTTTTCTACTTTTCTACTATCGATCGAAGTATCTAATGGCATCGATTTAGCCTGATCGTGAATCCTTTGTACATGCTCAAAGTACATGTTAACTTTGGCAGCCGCGCATTTATACTTAGCCTCGGCCATGGTCCCGATATACCCACCAAAGTTCCACCAAACCAACGAAATATGTAAAGGTATTTTATAGAAACGAAAAAGCAACGAAAATTATATACTTATATATAATTAGTACGTGTGAAAGCGATCAAACCCAACGACGAGACGAGTAAAAACGACAATTCGAAAAATGTGGGTAGGTGACAACGCGTCCGAATGACGGTGCCAACTCGACAAATACGAATAAAATATATGGAAATATTGAACGATATCAATAAATCAATACAATAAATACATAAATATAAGGACCAACCACAAATCCGGCTCGATTGGACCAAAAATATGGGGCGAAAATACAACGACGAAAGGTCGCTGGTGGTACTAATTGCCAGAGGGCGAATGGGAAACACTCACCTTTCACGGAGATTGGGTCGGGAATAGATATACCAGGATTTCTTCTAATGCTGTTAGGTTTTCACATCACTTGCACACGATTTTGTAGCGATAGTTCACGAGCTCGATAGCTGGATTAATTTATTTAATTTTTATTGCGAATGCGCTGCTTCCATGCAGCGCCGATACGATACGATACTATTCTATTGTCGCGACGAATAAAAACAAGGAAGGAAGGGCGAGGTAATGAAAGTGTTGCCAGGAATTGAAAGGTTTGCGTAGCCAATTATAAACGGTATCTGAATTGTTTTATGTATGTTTCTGGGCCTGTAAATAAAAGTTTTTAATACTGAAATACAAATTTATTACATTTTAGTTTAATAATAATAATTTAAGAAAGTAAAAGAAAAAAAGTCAAACGCATTCACGACCATTAACCCTTGCAGAGTAGTCAGAGGTTCAGGTGTCTACTTCCTCAATTGCTAAGGTAGAAATTCTATGGCCACCTCGATCCCACGTGTTGACTAGATAGGCAGTACTCAATGTGTCAGGTGGTAAGCCATGTGGCCATTTACAAGCACTAACTATTACCTGTTCAGGTAACAGGTAGGTTTCCTCACGATGTTTTTCCTCACCGTAGTGTACGACGCATTTCGTTAATGTATTATTATTATTTTTATTATTAAGGAAGTAAATAGAATATTAACTATTTGGAAAGGACAATACAGGAATATGAAAAAACTGTCATGAATATCTGAAAATACCAATAGTAACATTACTCCGAAGTTCATTCCACACCGACAGAGTTTAAATGCTCTTATACAACTTTCGAGAATTTCATTAAAAGGGATATATTTAATACATGATAACAGGAAATTGGTAAGTTTCCTGTATTCCTTCGCAGTGAAACTAATTCAATAATCTTCGATATTTTCCTAGAAACACGAGTATCATCGAAGCGTAAACTTAACTGAACTAATATTACGACAGATGATATATACTAACTCCACGACCGCCGCGGCGCGATCGGTTAGCTGCCGGAACGCTAATCGTAAGGTCCCGGGTTTGATTCCCGGTGGAGGCAGAGTTAAGAACTACGCTTTTCTACTGCTTTCTAGTCTGGTCGTTGATTATATATGTATTTATCTATATATATAATTTGACTAGTACCCTTAACACAAGTATGAACTTACCAAGGGGCTAGTTCAAATGCTGTAGTAATGTCCAAATATATTATATTATTATTATTAACTATATTACAATATTTATCTATGAATTTTAATTTATTTATAGTTTACACTTATTATATAGTATGTTTATTAAGCTCTTATTGTTAATTTTGCCCTCTTGTTGGTTCTAATATTATCAGCGTTGCGTTTGCCACCAGCCAGTTTGTACCAGCTGTGTTAGAACCTTTTTGCTTTAACAAAAACATGCACAAGCTATACCCCCTAGTTTGTAAGTTTGATTAGTAAAATATTTGCATTGTGTATGTTTTTATGGCTGTAAATAAATGCTTTATCAATGAAATTATTGAATAATTATACTGTGAAATTGAAAACGCTTCAATTTGAACACTAAAACAGTTTTCTAGGAAACGGGGATTGGACAAGACTTGGAAAAACAATCTCAAAATTCGAGTCTAAAAACCTTTTCGTTCAAATTTGAAATACGACTACTACCAATAATATTTGCTCGAAATATTTTCAAGAGTTTTCCTTCCAAAGTCAAATTTAATTACTAGCTTCCACTCCGTGATAATTTGGGATTCAGTTAATGCAATGACCTGTCTTGCTGTCATTCTTTTTGTAACAGAGTAAATTACAGTAATATACATACACATCACGTTTGATTCCCTGTAGAGGGGTAAATGAAAATCACGGATCCCCATTTGTACCGATCGTGACAAAACACTTTCGCTTTATTGACACTCATACACCTCCTCATACACTCTGGGTGGTTAAAGGTACTTCTAACGTAACCCTTTTTCAATATAGCGTCAATCTGACTGTCACATGTCTTAATGGGCCGTTCCCTACGTAAGCTCCCTTCCACTTCACCCACATATATTCTTTTTGTCAATCTACTATCATTCATTCGCATAACATATCCAGATACAAATACATACATTTATAATACAATAGCCTTTTTTATTATAAAAGCTTAGAAAATTTGTAGGCTTAGTTGTTCCTAACACATCAATAATAAAGCCAACTATTTTCATTTACTGTTGAGACTTTGGGTCCTTGGGGTCCTGGGGCTCATCAATTAGTTAACGAAATATCGTCTCGATTAATTGATATATGTATAGGGATCCCAGGGCTGGAGCATTCTTCTCTTAAAAAATAGCATTGCTATTCAGAGGGGGAATGCTATCATTACAGCGATACTACATACATACAAATCACGTCTGATTCTCCGTAGAGGGGTAGGCAGAGATCACGGATCCACATTTTTTCCGATCCTGACAGACTACTTTCGCTTCATTGACACTCATACACCTCCTCACGCACACTCGGCGGTTATAGACACTTCTAACGTTAGCCTTTTTCGATTATATATTATACTCATGATTAATAACTAACGGGACTTATCGCGTAAGTTTTTATATAACAAAATTACCTTTATTAACCCGACGTTTCGGCTACGTTGCAGCAGCCATGGTCACGGGCAGACCCATGGTCATGGTATATTATATATAATTTATATTTTATTATACTTTAATTTTATAGGTTCATTCATTTAGATCATGAACTAGCTGTATCCTTCTACCTTATAGATATTGATTGAGTAAATCAAATTTTTTTACCTAGAAAAATCCCTTAATTTCCCTTTATTTTGATTTACCTTCATCTAACTTCAGCAAGACTTTTAGATTAATTTTCTTCCGAAACGTAAATCAAGTTCTTATTTCCTGAGAACAAACCTTTGAAATGATCTTTTATTACTTGGAACACACATTAATATATTCACGACCTTTCTCCGTATAAGGCTGACAAAGATGTCTAATGGCTTTGTCTTTGCTTTTGTAAACATACCCTTAACAATTAATTAAACCAGGTTGTTAACATTTGTACATGCAAGTATATTAAATAAGGGGATAAAACATGGAAGTCTGAATATTTTCCCGGTCGATACATATACATTTACGATCGTGAGAGAGGTCAAGAGACAACCATCAACTAAGTTTTTCGTGATGTTCTTTGTTCACTCGAAACCCATTTTTTACCCGATAAGTAATATTCCAACTTGACAGGTGATAAGCATTGTGCCGTTGCAGATACTAATTATTGCCAATTATGAAAAATAGACAGGTTTATTCACTGAAATGAACAGCGAATGCATATGATATAATATTTTTGACACTATTACACAAATTGAACTAGCCCCTTGCTGAGTAATTTTATACTACTAGACTAGAAACGTGATAACTGTTCATTATACTTTTGCAAAATGCACCAAATATAAAATGCAAATTGTGTGAGGAAACCTACCTATTCGTAGTAAAGTGACACGGTTTACCACCCTGTCACAATACACGTAGGTTCAAGGTTGCCATAGAATCAAAATCTGTAAAATTACGATGGGGAAGAAAATCTCTGTCTTTTCCATAAGAAATAATTGTCCTAAAGTGTATGTATGAAAGGATAAGGCCTATCATAAAGCTTAGCGGATAATTTATTAATTTCATTCAATTACATTCCTATCATTACAGGTCTAATAACCTTATGCGATAGGAACTAAACATATTTATAATTTCAAGTAAACAATTTAACATTTACATTAATAGACATAATATAACTACAATAGCATTAATAGAACACAAAAAAATGACATTTAAGACAGAAATCAAAAGAATATTAATAATAACATTACATTACAAATTATAATTAGATTAGTCAATTTGAAATTCAAACAAACATAACCTCTGCCTTATAAGAAAAGGTTAATTTCGTATAAGAAAAAGTGATGTATATGCATGTTGTAGAAAGTTTAAGTCCATTAACCCCTTTCGAGTTCGATAGAAACTCAAAAACATGAAATCGTATCCGTAGTAAATTTTAAGCATTGATATTGAGGTTGGTATATTGAACAATCTTTAACAGGTTGACAGCAGCTCGACCAAAAGATTCAATTAACATAGTTTCTTAATCGCCTCCTACGACATGCCGGGAAGAACAGCAGCTAGTTAACATTCTTTATACGTCCCAGACTAGCATGGGATAAGTACCAAATAAGTTCTTGTATTTGTACGCTGTACACAAAGAGAGTCTGCCCGTGACCATGGCTGCTGCAACGTAGCCGAAACGTCGGGTTAGTAAAAGGTAATTTTATAAACTTACGCGATAAGTCCCGTTAATTATTTAACAAAGAGGTACATTTGGATAATTATATTTATAGGATTTAATTCGACGTAGCTCAGTTGTTTGGGGCTTGGCTCTGTATCAGTGGGTACAGGGTTTAAATCCTACTTGAGCATGTACCAATAGAAATGAAGTTTAATGAATTTCTATGTACATTTTCGTAATAAAACACATTTATGAAATGCATCGTATTACACGATGAGGGAAAAACATCGTGAGGAAACCTATTTGTTCGCCGAACAGGTAATAGTTAGTGCTTGTAAATGGCAACATGGCTTACCACCTGTCACATTGAGTATTGACTATCTGGTCAACACGTGGGTTCAAGGTGTCCAGAGAATTACTACCTTCGCAATTGCGGAGATGGAAACCTGAACCTCTGACTACCCCGAGGGTTAATGGTCGTGAATGGGTTTGTTTGTCTTTGCTTATTTATAGAATGTGTATGTCGAACAAGGCAAAGTTAGAATTGACTAATTAACATTGTAGCCAAAGAGGTAGGAATAACAATCAATGAAATCTTGAGTAAACCTACCGTGGAATTGTCTGATGTTTTGTTTGTAGAACATTGTAATAGAAACTCAAGTTCGTAATCCTTTTGATGGTAGACAGAACAAATGTAGGCCAATTGCTTTACACGTGTACTTATTTATAATATATACAAAAACAAACGCGTTCACGACCAATAACCCTTGCGAGGTAGTAAGAGGTTCAGGTGTCCATCTCCACAATTCCGAATGTAGTTTTAATTTGGTCACCTCGAACCCATCTGTTAACCAGATAGTCAGTACTAAATGTGACAGGTGGTAAGTCATGTCCGCATTTACAAGCAGTAACTATTACCTGTACAGGTACAAATACGTTTCTTCACGACGTTTTCCTTCACCGTAGTATTCGATGCATTTCGTAAATGTATTTTTATTACGATAATGTACATAGAAATTCATTAAACTTCATTTCCATGGGTAAATATGCTCAAGTGGGATTTGAACCCTGTTACCCATAATCAAGCCCCAAAAACTGAGCTACGTCAAATTTACAACATAAACCTGAAAATAATATGAATGAATTAAAGCAGATTGACGATAGTGAAGTGGAAGGGTGGCTACGAAGGGGCTAGCCCAATAAGACATATCTGTTACCCCTCTACAGGAAATCAGGCATGATGTGAATGTATGTACATACACATACATTCACGTTCTTTAATCCCTTTCGGGTTGGACAGAACCTCGGCCAATATAGAGTAAGACACTTTCGCTTCATAGATATAAATACACCTTACACACTCGGCGGTTATAACTACTTCTAACGTTCTATTTCATATCAGATCAGCAGACATATCCTGTGTTATTCAAAGGCTTTTGATAAAGTTACATTCATATGTGAATGCTTTAATTCTGTAAACGTACTTTAAATTAAAATAACTTTAGTTTGTTTTAAATTTAACTCACTTTTCAAAAGGCTGTATAACTAGTGTAATTTTAGTTTCATTTGAGGCTTTAATTCAATGTAACTAACTAAAAATATTCTGTATTTTAGAGACGTTTAAGGTTCTAGGTTTATTAAAGGGTCTTTTGAGAAAGTTTGTTCGTGTGTCAGAAAGTGTAGTTGTGAAACGTAGCCTTTTAATGGTAAAGACTTCGTAGTAATGGTTCGTAGTATTCGTAGTAATAGGATTCGTGGTCATTCAAACTTCTTTCGCTCAAAAGGGATATTTTTATGTTACGCATATGTTAGTAGGAATGAAAAAAAAGTACCTTTAATCGCCAAATGTGTATAAGGAAGTATATGGATTGTATTGAAGCGAAAGTGTTGATTGTAAAGAAGTTTAGGATCGAGACAAATTGGGAAAGTGATGTTTGCTTACCCCTCTGCGGAGAAATGCGTGATGCGTATGTAGGTATAGATAGAAAGAAAAACGCGTTCCCGACCATCAATCCTTGTGGGGTAGTCAGAGCTTCAGGTTCCATCTCCGCAATTGCGAAGGTAGTAATTCTATGGCCACCTCGAACCCACTTTTTGACCAGATAGTCAGTGCTCAATGTGACAGCTGGTCAGCCATGTCGCTATTTACAAGCACTGAATATCACCACTTGGGAGACCAGGTAGGTTTCCTCGCGATGTTTTCGCTCACCGTAGTATTCAATGCGTATGTAGGTATAATAAGTAAAACTATAGAATAAATGCAGTATAAAATCATGTTAAATCTAAAAAAAAATCAGCAACAAAACACAAAATTCTTTAGGTACCAAATTCATATTAACTTAAGCAGAGAAAATTCGAAATCCTTTCAGCACAAAAGTTGCTTATGTACGATTAAAATTTTGATCTCATTCTTCAGCTGCTTTCAAAGTTTCCACCAACTTAGGCAGATAATACTGTACATAGTCTTGCGAAAACAAGTAATCTATATGCGAAAAATCCCCCTGAGGTATCGTATAAAACTCCACTTCAGCATTCGTTAATTCTGTAGCCCATCGTTCCGTATCTTCATAGTGTGCCCACGAGTCTGCTTTTGAACTCTGTATATAGGTTGGAACAGTTAGTTTACTCAGGTCATAGCTAGGTGGCGTTAGGGAGCCGTATTTGACCAAGTTCTGGACTGTGCCGTAATTGTATCTTTGAAGTTCGCCAGTGACTTTCACTTGGCCGAAATGCAAGATTTGTAAGATTGAAACGCCTGTTGGTGCATGAGCTTCAATGATTGGGAGTAGTGTCTGGAAATAGAATTGTAATCAATTAGTATGATATAATTACACATAGATACATATATTCACGCCTCTATGTCCCAAACGGGATAGGTAGAGACTATTAATCGCTAATGACGACCTCCGTGGTGCGATGGGTTAGCCACCTGAACGATAATCGTGAGATCCCAGGTTCGATTCCCGGTGGAGGCAGAGTTATGAGCTACGCTTTCCTTCTGCTTTCCAGTGTGGGGCGTTGATTATATAGGCTATATATGTATCTATTTATATATAATAAGTATATAGTTCTTAAATTTACTTTGACAAGTAGCCTTGATACAAGTCATACATGTACATGTACAAGGGGCTAGTTCAATAAGTGTAATAATATCCAAATATCGTTATTATTATTATTAACTGGATCGATACTGATTAATTTTGTCACTTTTCACTCACACCCATTAATTTTATACAGGCACCGTAATAATGTTATTTTGTGATACATAGAACCTTAGAGATATAATATCTCCGAAGTATCTTTAATAAATAAAAGGAAATTGATCACTTAGCAAGAAAATTGAGATTGCAATATAAATAATGGAACATTGGTGACAGTTTGCTAGCCTATCACCTTATAGATTCCATTTGTCCCAGCCACTTAATCGACTCTTACAACATGCCGGTAAGAACGGCAGCTAGTTAGTATTATTGTTACGTATTAGCACAGGACTTAAATGTCAACATCAAGAGGCCCTAAGGCCCTTATTGTTGATTATAAGTATCAAATGACATACCAGGAAAGAAGGACCTTCATAATAAAGGGTCAATGGTCTTAGAAGGACTCATTAATCTCAATCATGTAAATAAATATTATGATTAAATTACTAATATTAGGCAGGATTTGCTATGATGATTTGGACATATTATGTTACATACATACATATGCTTCACGACTAGTGTATGATTATAGAGGATTATAAGACGAATTTCAATTAAATAAGTGATATACTAAAAAAGAACCAGTACATAAAATACTTATGTATTACATGTACTGAGGTTTAAAACGGTGTATGGATATTGATTAAGCATTACAGTTGTTTGTAAGGAAATGTCTAAAGGCCAACGCTTCAACGTAACAAGTGATACCCGTTTCGCTATTTGCAAGTAATATCTCATAGGTACGATAGATATTTTTTCCAAATCCTTACAAACTTTAACATTGTGAGGAAACCTACCTGTTCCCCGTACATGTAATAGTCAGTGCATATAAATAGCGACACGGCTAACCTGTCACATTGAGTACTGACTATCAGATCAACACGTGGGTTTAAGATGGCCGTATAATGACCTTTAATTGCGAAAGTTTATCTTATTTTTATACCAGCGGCTCTCTCCGGCTTCGCACAGGTATAAAATATATAGCCTACTCTACTATTTAATGGATGTTATTATGCATATAAACCTTCCCCTTCAATCATTCAATCTATTAAAAAATACCGCATCAAAATCCGTTGCGTAGTTTCAAAGATTAAAGCATACAAAGTGACATAGGGACAGAGAAAGCGACTTTGTTTTATACTATGTAGTGATTTACTCACACTGTTAGTGACATTGACAGATTGGCCGAAGGTCACAGTAAATATGTAGCATAAGGGCTGGAAAATGGAGCCATCGTGGCAGGCGGTGGCGGCTACAGACTTCTGCAAATCCCTGTCTAAGGCTATCTCAGGCTTTCCCAGTAGAGTGAAGAAGAATGTCTGGAAGATATATAGAATTAATACATAAACATTCATGTTTTATCGCTGACGGGATGAAGAGAAGTTTGAGGATATGATTATATAACCTAGGATAAGTTTTAGCATAAATATTGGGATTGTGATGTCACATGGAACATTGGTGACAAGTTGCTAATTTATCGCCTAATATTTTCTTCTTCTTTCTTTCTTATTTCTTTCTCTTCGATTCTTCTGTTCTTGTCTAGTCAGGCAGTTAGCATTCTTTTAACGTCCCCGACTAGCACGTGACAATATTTGTATGTGTATGTTTTGGGGTGTGCACCAGTTTGGAGATACACCATAATATTATAATAAGATATTATATTATATATTACTTTTTATCATAAAAATTGGGGTTGCGATGGATGAAATTGGAACATTGACGAGTTGCTAGGCTATCGCTCAATAGGTAAGAGAAGTAACATTTTGGAAACCTAATAATAGTAAACAAATATATGTTTACTGATGGAAGAACATGTATCATATACTATTATATACGCAAACGTTATATCACAAAACATTGTTCACCAATATTTTATATCTACTTGTTACTAGATTTGAAAAGGTAAATTGCCAAGGTATATTTGGTGCTAGCTGGAACTTAAAAAAATTCTAACTAGCTGCCGTTCCTCTTGACATGTCGTCGGAGCCAACTAGGGGAATAGGGGTAAATGAGTTTTAATTGGGCGATGGTCTAGCTATCTGTTACCAATGTTCCATATGACATCCCAACCTCAATATTTAAAAAGTGACCTAGGAAATACTTCTCGCAGTTCTGTCCAACCCGAAAGGGATTGAAAGACGTGAATGTATATTAATAATAAAAATATATATGTAATTATTAATAATAGGATATTTAGTAATTTAATTAACATAGTAATTTAGTTTAAACCTAGACTATTTCCCTTAGAAATTTACAAAATCAAAGGAACAAGGGCTATGTATTCTCTACGATATTCCTAACATCCAATTATTTATGATACGGACACAAATAATTAATTTGAATTTGGTTAGGGAAGATATCGTCATCTTAAGTATATAGGTAACCTAGGCTTTTGTCTAATTCTTAGTATTCATATTCATCTCTAATTGGGAAAGGTACAAAGTATCTGGCAACCAAGTCTACTTATGTTTAACGTGGGTTCGAGGTGTCCATATAATTACTACCTTCGCAATTGCGGAGATGGACACCTGAACCTCTGACTACGTAAGAGTTAATGGTTGTGAACACGTTTGTTCATAAAACTTACTTGTAGAGTAGATCTGAAGGTTCCAGATAAACTGAAAAGAGGATTAGTGTTGTAGTCCAAATAAGAAGCTGGAGCCAGGGCTTGGTAAGAAATGATCTTGTCATTGTATTCTGGACGCAAGCTCATCGCCACGTAAAAAACGGTGCCTCCTTGGGAATGACCTGAAAATAGGTTTCTTTTAATATCTAGTTCATAGAATTCTAGGTACTTAGACTGGAGGCAAATGCTAAGAGAATATAAATAAGAAATTTATGGAATTGTCTTCCAATGAATGATTCTGATCTTTTTATTCAACATAAGGATCATAAAATCACTTATTGAAAGTAAAAAAAAAATGTCATTAACATAAACTAATTCTGAAAATAAACCAAATTAAAGTAATAAAACTTCGTAGTTTTTGTATTCTCTTCACTTGGCTTTTTGCCACTTGCCTAAGAGCTATGGTGTATAGAAACTACATTAAAGACAAATATTTTGGTATGGTGTACCCTTGAAAAATGGCATCCTAAAATCAGTATACCTAAGTGACATCGTGAGGTCATAAGCTAAGCCCAAAATTAATAAGTGAATTTGAAAAGTTTTTTTATTTTATTAGCAAATACTTAAGACCAATAAAGATTTTTATTGTTATATTATAATAATAGTAATAAGAAGAAAGAAAAATAAATGTGATTTGAATTAATAAGTTTTAATTCGGTAATATCGTTTGAAGAAATACATATGTTGGTATGGTGTCCTTAAAAAATGGCATCCTAAAATCAGTACCTATCTACATACATATACCTAAACTAACTACCTACCGAACCTACCTACGAATATCTAACTAGCATCGTGCGGTTAAAGTGACCCCAAAATTAATGAATAGATTAGATGGGTATTTTATTTTATTAGCAAACACTTAAGACCGAAGAGGATTTTTATTGTTTGATTATAATATTAGTAATGAGGACAAAGAAAATAAATGTGATTTGAATTAATAAGTTTTAATAATTCGTTCATATCGTTTGAAGAATTAATTTATTAATTAAATGACCTATCAACATTCTACAAAAACAACACAAAATAAGCAATATTATAAAAATAGGTTAAAAATATACTTTTGTGTTTCCTTATTTAGAATACGCATTGAATATTACGTTACTTCTATAAAACACCATTCACTGTTTTGTATTCATTTTTTGTTAACATTAAAAGAAAAGACGTTTTTCAACATTATTGTCAAAATCCTTTTGTTCCTTTTCGAAGCATTAAAAACAATAGTTAATTTTAACAATGATCACTATAGTAATCATCGTTAAAAATATCGACAGTATCAATTCTGTTTAAATACAAAGACAGTTTTGTACAAAAAATAAAGATATACTAAATGGTAAAGTTACGGGTTTATTTCTAACCCCAAAATTAATTCATAATTTTCCTGGTTAAAGATAGTCCATTATTAATAACTACAAGTGAAGTGATGAAAAATGAATGATATGATAAACTTCCTTAAATTCAAAATTAGATTTTGGTAGTTTTCTAAATTTACCACATGATTCTAGTTTACAGAAACTTATTATTAATAATTATTAGTCTACTATCAATAACTCAAAGTAAAGCTAACTAACCACTGCTAATGTAATTATCTGTATGACTCAAGAAAATCAAATTCGATATTAATGTTTATTTTAAAAGTTGTCAAAATTCACATTGATATTATTGTTAATTGTTTTATATTTTATAAATTGGCTGGATGAAGGCCACGAGTGATCAAGTTTAGTTATTACATATTAGTTGTTACGTATTTTTGAGGATTCATATTTTGAAGTAATTTTCGTTCAAGAAAAGGGTTGACCAATATCACTAAAATATTTACCAATATATTTAAAATCCAAGGCATATTTACCAATATAGTGAAGTTTCGACTGTCCGGTCACGTTCAATATATAGTCCACCATCGCAGGCACGTCATAGTCACCCATCTCATCAAAGCTGAACTTCCAATAGTCAGTGTCCGTGTCAGGGTCCAGGGTGGAGTGGTTCCTGGAGTAGTAGTTGCCTCTGCAGTTGCCCAGCCACACGTCGTAGCCCTCTTCTGCTAGTTTATACCCTGTGAAAGGAGGATTTTATACACAAAGGTTGATTATCAGAATAATTGAACTTACTGTTGAGGCTGTGTAGTGAATTAGTACAGCTTAGTGTCAATCAATCAGTCTATACTAGTCCACTGCTGGACGTAGGACTCCCCAAGGGTACGGCCTCATCCAGCGACCTTCTTGAGGTCATCAGTCCACCTGGCAGGGAGCGTCCTACACTACGTTTGCCGAGACGCGGCCTCCACTCAAGAACCGCTTTGCTCCAGCGGTCGTCGGCTAAGTGTACGCTTTTATATTTTAAGTCGCCAGGAACAGAAATGCTCGAATTGATTAGATGATGTTGAATTCCTAGGTACTTTAGAAGCTATAGTGAAGCTAGAGCTGAGAGTTGCAAAGATTTACTTGATTCTCAAGCTTTAAGGCTAGATAAATTCCGGTTTAAGAAATTTAAGAATAAATGCTATAGGTTTTACTAATTCTTTACTAAATGCAATGTGAGTTTCATTTCGATTGTTCAATATTTGAAAAATGGGCACTCAATCCAGATGCACACAATTTTATTTATTATGATTGTGATTTCGTTATATTGTGATTTTATGTAATTATTAGTATAGTTTTAAAGTCATTCAAAGCATTTTGGGGCTTGACTCTGCATCTGTATCAGGTTTCAAATTCCGCTTGGGCATGTACCAATGGAAATAAATCTTAATGAATTTCTATCTATATTTTCGGAACGCGTTTGTCTTTTGTCATTGAGACCCATGTGTCTCAACTTAGATAAGAAGCTTGACTACTCGTTATTTGTATACTGCAACTTAAAATAACTCACCCATAGAGGAATCAGGACCTAACACCAGAAAGTCAGCAGAAGAACATAAGAGTCCATGAACAATGAGAGCCACCGTTTTGTTCCCTGAGCTGGTGTTGTTGACCTTCCCGTGGGGGATCCGGTGCATCTGCAGGATGTAGCCATCGTCAGTGGTGACGAAGTGGGTCTCTAGAGGATATCCATATTTAGGTACGAGTGCCGGCTGGAAGAAAAATCTTATTAATTTCCACAGTCTCTGATGGTTTAGTATGTATTAGACTGTATCTGTTTCAAGACATAATAATATTCGTTGGTTGCTAGTTAGGCTGCAGTCTTATTCTGATGGATTATTTAATTAAATTGTATTGTATTGAAATATGTCTGCAGAGTTTCTTAGCATTTCTTCTCTGCAGGATTTTGCTTTACGAAATGCCATTAGTTTAATTAGATTTATTTAATATTTTTTATTTAAATTGATTAACTGTAATGACAACTTTTCCGGTGGAAATGTTTTTTTTTGACCTTCAATAACTGATTTTATAATCCTCATATTGAATAAAAAGCATTTCAGTCATTTCACAGTATACTGCAAGATGCCACGTTGTAAAGACATTCATATGAAGTCTATAAAAGCATGGTTGTTTTATGATTGTAATATAACTTCGACTTATTTAGCCTACCCGTAGAGTACACGTATTATAAATATATAACAGCAGTAAATTTACATACATACATATATTTACGACTCTACGTCCCTAACGTCTAAGACAGAGACTTTTAATCGCCACCTGGAACGATCCTGACAAATCTATCTTGCTTCTCTCACACTCATAAACCATCAGTTATTGGTGTATTGCCTAGAAATACAGCAGAAAGCCTTTAATCTCTTATTCGCTTCTTCCAAAATGCAATAAAGGACAGTTACAATCAAACTCTCAAATTATCACACAAATAGTCATATAATATATTACGTATTTTATATACTATGAGAGACCGGGTCATGTCACGATAAAATTAACAAATATATCTGATTACCTTTATTTTGCCCGACTATGTCTTCCTATGTCTTCCCGCGACCACGGCCTATGCAACTGGGTCGAAACGTCGGGCAAAATAAAGGTAATCAGATATCTTTGTTAATTTATCGTGATATGACTCGGTCTCTCATAGTATATAAAATGAGTATAAATCGCGAGTGTTTAAAAATAACTATATATTACGTACTTACCACATCTAAATAAGCATCTTCTATAGCATTGATTGAAGCTGCACTTAGTTCTGTCGAATATACAACACTTTGAACAGACAAGAACGCTAGAATTAAGAATGCCATTGTATTAGACATCATAGAACTAGCTTGGGTATCTAATGATCTAATTTTGAAAACCTAGGTCCTTATATACTGCAATTAAGGCACGTGTCACATTCGTATAGAAACATAAGCTTTTTTGTTTCTATGGCAATAAGGAGACTGAAATAATGGTCCTTTATTTTCAGAGACAAATATGTACAGGGTGGTCAACGGTTAGCAATCGTGCTAGACTATTCCTTAACTGTATGATTTCTATTGACTATTGAGCTTAATTAGTCGGTAGAAGTTCTATTTAATTATGCGAATAAAGTATTATAAAAAGAATTGGATCAATCTGAAAATACATGCATTCTTGCATACATATGTGCACCTATGTATATTTTTGGTAATACGACAATAAGTAAGGCCAATGATTAATAACTAACGGGACTTATCGCGTATGTTTTATATAATAAAGTTACCTTTATTAACCCGACGTTTATTAAACATACGCAATAAGTCCAGTTAGTTATTAATCATGAGTACATATAAATCGCGAATCTCTTAAAACTATAAGTAAGGCCAATATCAATAAAGTAAACTTATCTATATACTATGTTATCATGCCATTTAATTCCTTTGGGGTGGACAGAACTATTGTACAGAAAAGAGACACAACTGTATTATCCCTCAATCTGGATGCTCTCCCGTTTGTGGTAAAATTTTTTCTAGAGCTTAAACGTAAATACGGTCACTGAGAGCATGTTAGGAGTGACATTGACATTGATAAACTTAAAAAAGTTTGATAAGGGAAGGTTGCGGTTTAAAAGAAGATGTAGTGACTAAGATTGAGAGGGGCATGCTTTGATAGTTTGGACATGTAACGCGGATGAATGAAAGTAGATTAACAAAAGGAATGTGAGTGAAGTGGAAGGGTGGTTACGTATGGGCCGGGCCAATAAGGCATATGACAATCTGATAGGAGCTATATTGACAAAGGGTGACGTTAGAAGTATGTACATATAACCGCCGATTGTATATGAAGAGAGATGTATGATTGTCAATTAAGCGAAAATGCTTTATCAGGATCGAGATAGAAGGGGATCAGTGATCTCTGCCTATCCCTCTACAGGGAATCAAGCGTGATGTGTATGTATTTAGCTTAAACTAAGCACAATATTCCATAGCTTATGAAGTTTTTGTAGTAATCAACCTTCAGTTGAACGAAGAAAAGATATAAAGGTAGAATCAATGTGATAGAGATAAGTTTCCTCAGGAAAATGTTAGATTGAATCAGTAAAATATTGTATATGGACAGATTATATAATACTACAGGTATATGTATAAAAAGTTATTTTGTGAAATGATTGTTCGGGAGTAAAATACTAATAAAATGCTGGATATAGAAAGAAATGTATAGTATACCACAATTGGGCACATGAAACAATTTCAGGAAAGGAGAGATATGCATAAGGAATATAGAGAATATATAAAACTATGCTAATGCAGATCAAATTGGATACATTTTTCCTAAGACGAGTATGTGTACTCGTAGAAAAAGAAAATAGCATGCAGGAAAAAGTACGATTTATTTTATTGAACCGAGAGAGATCTTATATCGTTCAAGGTGGATATCGAATATGCTTATTCTGTAGAGTCATGTACAAATACATATAATATAGATAGTTAAGTAAATTCTCAGGATAGTGATTAAAGGAACATAAGATAATACGAAAATGCACTCCTAAAATACTGAATTGTACACCAAAATAATACAGTCCCAACCCAAACCTAACCTTTGTTGTGCGTTTAGCTATAATATGGTGTACATTTCAAAATTTTTGATGTGCATTGAATTATCGAATTGGAAGCGGCTGTAGTCCAGTGGGTAAGACCTCGGACTTCGTATGAGAAAGGTCCTAGGTTCGAATCCCGACTCTGGCATGTACCAATGAATGAAATTTAAATATGTGTTTTTCATTTACGTACATAATTTAAAGTCGCTAACGGTGGGGAAAAACATCGTGAGGAAACCTGCCTATCCCTTGGGATAGGTAATAGCCAGTGCCTATATACGGCGAAACGGTTCACTACCTATCACGTTGGGTGCTGTCTATCAAGTGAAACGCGGACTTCGAGTGACCCATACCTAACATGCCTTCGAAATTTGGGAGATGGGCATTCAAGCCTCTGACTACCCCGCCTTGATAAAAAAGGGAGTGTGTATTCACAAGTCGTGAAGCGTATGTCTTATGTGTTTATATTTGAATTATTTTCCAATTCTCATATCCCTTCCACCCTGTATGGATTAAGGCATAGAACAACCTAGGATCCATATTTTCAATTCATTACAATTGGCTACGCGTTGGAATTTGTAGACGCGAATACATAATAATAGAATACTTTGTTCAACTGATCAAATTAAGTCTTTAAATCTGAAAAAGTCAAAAAGAGGCAGACCATATTGTTATCTTGAGCCTATTTAACTAAACAAAAAAGCCTTTGAACAAAGATTTTTCACGTCTGAAAACTGAAAAACAACTTGGTACAACAAGTTATTCTTTGGCCAATGCATACGGAAGACGCTTGTGTTTGGGTGATGAATTAAATTAAATCGCTTTAGAGTTGCTACGGAAATAATGGTAAGTTAGCTTGTATTAGATTTAATTAATATAATAAAGTAAGTAAGTTTCGACGTAGCTCAGTTGTTTGGGGCTTGACTCTGTATCGAGAGTAAATATTCAAATCCTGCTTGAGCATGTACCAATGGAAATGAAATTTAATGAAGTTCTATGTACATTTTCGTAATAAAAATACATTTACGAAATGCGTCGAATACTACGTTGAGGGAAAACATCGTGAGTAAACCTACCTGTTCCCCGAACATGTAATCGTTAGTGCTTGTAAATGGCGACATGGCTGACCACCTGTCACATTGAGTACTGACTATCTGGTCAACACGTGGGTTCGAGGTGATGCACACCTGAACCTTTGACTACCCCGCAAGGGTTACTGGTGGAGAACGCGTTTGTCTTTATTTTGTAAAATAATTAAGTTTCTCTTAACTATTTGTTATATACTAGTTTGATTGATTGTTGTAACATAAACTTTGAATGGTTTCACATATTAAGACACACCCTTTTATATAAAGCGTCCGAATACCACAAAGTGTTCTAATCCTTTTTCTTAATCTAACAACCTATAAGGAGCTATTAATAACCATATTATGTTTTCAAAAGTATCTAATAAAATAACAGTTGCAGTTGCATTGAAACATCGGTTCTTGTTTTTCGCATATATAACTTTTACATAGTTACATTAGTTGTTAGAGATGGTTAGGTAACCGATTAGTGCGAATGAGTTGTATGCATGTCAATGAATCAATTAAGTCTCAAGAATGGTTTGTTACTTCAAATAAAGATTCGTGATCTGTGCCTATCCCTCGGTTGGAAAACGGGCATGATAGTATATACACTGTTTTTTTCTCGGTGGACAACAAGGAGTAATTAATAAGAGGAGTGGGCCTTACGCAATATTTGTATGGAAACTAGCGTGGCATTACGTGGGGTGAAACGAGGTACGGGAGATATTACAACCAATTAGAACACGGCATCGGCCAATCAAATCAGGTATCTTATTTCTACTACACATTTTTAGACTCCGCACCAATTAAAACACGCCATTTGACCTCCGCACCGCGTAACGGGGACCGCTCCTTTCGCCGGGTCCTCTTTATATTTGGTTCATGGTGGACAACCAACATTTAAACTATATTTTGTTGGTTTCATTGACAAAAAACATTTAGTATATGTACAGGACTATGGGATCGCTACTCTAAGCGCGCGAATACGGAATAACGCTAGTCTTGAATAGCCAAAGATTGTCACATACATACAAACACAAAGTCTGATTCCCAATTGATGTAGGGGTAGGCAGATATCACGGCTCCCCATTTGTCCCGATCCTGACAGACCACTTTCGCTTCATTGACACTCATACATCTTTTCACACACACTCGGTGGTTATAGGTACTCCTAATGACACCTATTTTCAATATAGCGTCTATCTGACTGTTATATGTCTTATTAGATTGTCTCATTGACAACAATACTACTTAAAAATTCGTTTTGCCCGAAAAGTCGACCAAAATCCAAAGACAAAAAGTCATATTAGTTTTACGGTCTAGTGCTAGCTGGGACGTAAAAGAATGCTAACTAGCTGCCGTTCTCCCGGGTATGTCGTAGGAGGCGACTAAGGGACTAGGGACGAATAAAATCTATAGGGTGATAGGCTTGCAACCTGTCACCAATGTTCTATTAGAACATCGCAACCCGAATATTCTTGCTAAAACGTGACCTAGGGGATATTATATCTCCGAAGTTTTGTCTACTTCGAAAGGGATTAAAATATGTAAAAATTACGATGAAATATATTAAGAGAAACAAAAAGACAAACGTGTTCACGAAGATTAACCTTACGGGATAGTCAGAGGTTCAGGTGTTCATCTCCGCGATTGCGAAGGTAGTAATTCTATGGCCACCTCGAACCCACGTGTTGACCAGATAGTCGGTACTCAGGTACTCAATGTGACAAGTGGTAAGCCATGGCGCCATTTACAAGCACTTACTATTACCTATTACTTGTTTGGGGTACAGCTAGGTTTCCACACGCTGTTTTCCCTCACCATAGTATTCAACGTATTTCGTATATGTGTTTTTATTACGAAAATGAATATATAAATTTATTAAACTTCATTTCCATTGGTACATGCTCAATCGGGATTTGAACACTGTACCCACTGATACAGAGTCAAGCCCCAAACAACTGAGCTACGTCGAGTTAAATCATAATTCATATGTAGCTATATGAACATTTGAATTAAACGACACTCTTATGTCTTTTTTGACTCTGACAAGAAAAATCAATTCAAAATACAATTGCAAATGATTACGCAAACTACTGATTACACCGGGTGCTTCTAAAAAATGTCTTGTCATCACGATTAGTGTCCAGGCTCTTGAATAGTTACCGTCGGTACTACGCAAGGCTTTCTTATCATTCGGAACTGATATTGGTTATTTTATCACTATCCAGCGTGACAGGTGATTTTTTCTTAATAAATATGAGGGTCGTGAATGTGAGCTTAGTAATAGTGCAATAGTCTCATAGTTTATTTTATAGCAATAAAAGACAGAAATTATACTGCAAAACGCTATTTATTTGCAAAGAAATCATTAGATATGTAAAAAAAGATTGTATAACAGAGTAAGAACTAGACATTTAAGCGAAGTGGTTGAAAAGAAAAAAAAAAAGAAATCAATACTAAGACAATCTTGACAAACTAATTTGCCTTCTTTGACATACATTCACTTCGCATCTATACATTTCCATAATATTTCTCAGCAATTATAGCTCTTATTTTACCTTTTTTAATTTTATCAGAACAACCTCCACCTTTCATCAATCGACTACCATTCATCCACATAACACGTGAACCATCCACTACCCTTTATAATTCTACACTACTTCCTCCGCACAACTTACTACTTCTATTCTGATTCAGCATCCTTCATAGTCTCAATAAGCTTGGGAAGGTAATACTGAGTATAATCCTGAGAATACACGTAATCAATGTGAGAAAAATCAGCTTTAGGTATCGTGTAAAACTCCACCACCTCAGCATTGATAAGCTCATCTGCAAATCTTTGTGTATCGCCGTAATGGGACCAAATATCTCCTACAGAATTCTGTATATACACTTTCGTTGTGGTTTGACTGAGGTCGTATTCTGGAGGGGAGATGGACCCGTATTTGATGAGGTTCTGAACGGTGCCGTAGTCGTATCTTTGCAGCTTTCCAGAGGTCTTGATCTGGCCGAAATGGAGGATCTGTAGCACTGATGCTCCGCTGGGGGAGTGCCCGTTTATGGTTGGGAGTAAGGTCTGAAATTAGATATGGAAGGATCATGGTCAAGATAATAATAATAATGTTTGGACATTATTACACCAATCGAACTAGCCCCTTGTTAAGTTCATTTAAGACTTGTGTTAAGGGTACTATTCAACGTATATTTAAGAAATGTATACATATTATATATAGATAAATACATATATAGCATATATAATCAACGACCAGACTGGAAAGCAGTAGAAAAGCGTAGTTCTTAACTCTGCCTCCACCGGGAATCGAACCCGGGATCTCACGATTAGCGTTCAGGTGTCTAACCGATCGCGCCACGGAGGTCGTGGAATATAATATTATCGAATATGTATATTTCATGACAATATATATAATATTTATATATTTCTTAAATATACGTTGACTAGTACCCTTAACACAAGTCTTAAATGTACTTACCAAGGGGCTAGTTCAATTGGTGTAATAATGTCCAAATATTATTATTATTATACATATTTGTTGTTATTAATGCTTCTCCTGTGTTAGTTGAAACGTAAAAAGAATGAGGGCTAGGTGCCCTTTTTCCCAACATGTAGAAGGTGACTATGGGACTAAGATAAAAAGACTTGGATCCTTTCAATACTTACACTATTAGTAACATTGACAGATTGTCCAAAGAACAGTGGCAGGCCGTAGCAGAGTGCCTGAAAGATGGATCCGTCGTAGCAGGCCGTTTTCGCGAAGGACTGTTGTAAAGACCTGTCTATGGCTATTTCAGGCTTGCGCAGGATTGTAAAGAACAATAGCTGTGAATTAACAATACATTACATACACTAGCGTTGCCAATAAGCATTATGTTGGCAGATGAATTAAACTTTTTCAGTGTTTCGATGCTAATTTATTTAAATATAGAACACAGAAGTGGGTATTGTTCATGGTTGCATGGGTTGTAAAACAATGAAATTAAAATACTTATAATAGAGTGTTTTGATGTCTTTTTTATATAGTTTACATGTATTATTTATATTGTTTTCAGATTGTTAGCCTAAGGAGATTCCTACGATCATAGTTTATAACTTATAATGAATTAAATAAAAATAAAATTTTGTTTATATAAATTTAAGGACTGAAGTTTAATATTTGGTTCAGACTATTTTGGTGTTCCTCTTGTGTTATTGCAGAATATTCGAACGAATTTTTTATAATATTATTGTTTAAATATGTATATTCTTCTTTCTCTTCCCTCTTCCCTCACCGTAGTTTTGGGTGCATTTAACAAATATATTTTATTTCAATGAACATCCTCTGTCATATAATTTAGCCCACTTATTTCATTTACTAATATCATACCTATACCATGTATAATATTTGTGTAATGTATTGTTGAGGTTTCTACATACATACGCTTCACGACTTGTGTATACACACTCGCTTTTTTATTATGGCGGGGTAGTCAGAGGCTTGAATGCCCATCTCCGAAATTTCGAAGGCAAGGTATGGGTCATTCGAAGCCCGCGTATCACTGGATAGAGAGCACCCAACGTGATAGGTAGTGAACCGTATCACCGTATATAGGCACTAACTATTACCTATCCTGAGGGATAAGCAGGTTTCCTTAAGATGTTTTCCCTCTCCGTTAGCCACTGTAAATTATGTACGTTAATGAAAAACACATATTTAAATTTCATTCATTGGTACATGCCAGAGTCGGGATTAGAACCTAGGACCTTTCTCATACCATATATATAAATAAATAATTAATCATTACCATATATAAATAAATAAATAAGCTCTCAACCTACCTCAAGTTGACTACTATAAGTGCCAGTGATATTGAAGAGGAAGTTGCTTTGTCCCAAATAGGAGCCTGGGGCTATGGCTTGGTACGAGATGAACTTATCGTTGTACTCTGGTCGGAGACTGGTGGTCACCCAGAACACTGTTCCCCCTTGGGAGTGACCTGGAATTTGAACGCTAATCGTGAGATCCCGGGTTTGATTACTGGTGGAGGCAGAGTTAAGAACTACGCTTTTCTACTGCTTTCCAGTCTAGTCGTTGATTATATATTCTATATATGTATTCATCTATTATAATATGTATATATTTCTTAAATATACGTTGAGTAGTACCCTTAACACAAGTCTTAAATGTACTTACCAAGGGGCTAGCTCAATTGGTGCAATAATGTCCAAATATTATTATTATAACGCCGTACATATACACATCACGCTTGATTCCCTGTACGGGATAAGCAGAGATCATCGATCGGTCCCCATCTGTTTCGATCCTGACAAACCAATTACGCTTCATTGACACTCATGCATTTTCACATACACACTCGACGGTTAGAAGTATTTCTAAAGTCACCCTTTTTCAATATAGCGTCTGCCTGTCATATGTCTAATTGGGTAGACCCCTAAGTAACCGCCCTTCCATCTCACCCACATATATTCCTTTTGTGAAACTGTCTTTTCCTTTAATCATAATATAAGCAGAATTTTTGAAAATTACATACGATTTTTCCTAAGATAATCCTTTCACAAAAAAAGAGAGTGTGCAAACAAAGACAAGTAGTGAAGTATACGTTGTTATATACGATGAATTTCTACAGTATTCTAACATTCGTCTAACAAATAAGCTAGGTTAGCGTTTCAGGATGCCATCAAATCCATAATGAAGAGACCTGTAAAAGAACTGAGACTAAGATGCTTGAAAATATACACGAAAATTGCTACATAATGTTGTAGAAAGAGGCTTTACGAGTAACATCCTCGAAAAATTTTGACCCTTTGGTGAGACCTATCTGGTCGCAACTATTACTATGTAACTAGTTACATAATATATCCACGGATATACATTCATTCATTATATATACATTCATATATACATATACATTCATTCATTCATTCGTTATATATATATACATTCATAATATATCCACGGCTCTACTTCCCTGTAAGTAAAGAAGATCCTCAACCTTAACGATCCTGACAAATCTCTCTTGCATTGCATCTATTGACCTTCTCATACATGCTCTCTTAACTAATGCATAATATGTACGTATATATTTACCAATAAAATGTAATTTAGATTCTCCAGTCTCGTTCAATATATAGTCCACGATCGCAGGCACGTCGTAGTCACCCATCTCGTCCCAGCTGAACTTCCAATAGTCAGTGTCCGTGTCAGGGTCCAGGGTGGAGTGGTTCCTGGAGTAGTAGTTGCCTCTGCAGTTGCCCAGCCATACGTCGTAGCCCTCTTCTGCTAGTCTAAAGCCTGAGGAAGTAAGTTTGTTTGGTCTATGAAGTACGAGTAGAATATAATTTATTTCCTGACTAACTACCAATATACGCTCAACGTACAAAATATTTAATTCCATATTTACAAATACATTTAACTAACTAGTTGATGATGTCTCTATTAAGGCTTTATCTGCCTGTGTTAGGAGGTATCGCTCTTAAATGGCTGAACTTCTGAACAAGAGTTTATGTTATTAATCTTCGATATGAAAAAGAACTTTTTTGCACGTTCTATCACCATTAAGTTTCAAAATATATCAAAAGTGGTCATGCAGAAGAAAAGTACTTCATTTAAAGCAGTTGGTTAATGTGTATTAGAAGTATTTACAATATATTAAGACCTATAACTGTTCACACATATGATTGAAAAGAATTTCTTACCCATAGAGTACTCAGGTCCTAACAACAGAAAGTCTGCAGAAGAACAGAAGATTCCATGAACAATGAGAGCCACCGTCTTGTTCCCTGAGCTGGTGTTGTTGACCTTCCCGTGGGGGATCCGGTGCATCTGCAGGATGTAGCCATCGTCAGTGGTGACGAAGTGGGTCTCCACTGGGTAGCCGTATTTAGTCACCAGCTCCGGCTGCGAAGGAACAAGAAATATGAACACACTTTTCGAGAACGTTTCACAGGCTAAGTAACACACAGTTACACCAGAATGTTATGGCTAAGTTTTTTGCTTCAGCAGAACTAATAGAACGTATTCTAATCTTGCTTTTTTCTTCATGTCATTGCAATTAACAAGTATGGAGTACTTATATACATTATGTTCTACGGTTTCATTCCTAAACGTTAAATGTATTCACTAATACAAAAGCAACTTGAAGTTTCTCTGTAACACGTTCGAGATTAAAAATATCTTTAAACAAAATAAAACTAAATATGTACAATTTAAAACAAATAAAAAAAACTTAAATCTAACAAACAGTAAATATTTACACAGCGCTACTAGTGTACCGAATTAAGCGCCCAGAAATCTATATAGTTGTGTGTGCATCTGGGTTGAGGTTCCAAGTTTTTGGACGATAATTTTGTTTCAAGTTTAAGAAAATAAAAATAAATGCTATAGGTTTTACTAATTCTTTACTAAATGCGCTGTGAGTTTCATTCGATTGTATAATATTTTGAAAATGGGCTTTCAATTCAGATGTGTATCAATTACTTTCCAGAGATACTGACTATCAGCAAAGCAAAGCGTTAGATGATATAACGAGAATCCGTCAATGAATCAACTACGGCCGTTTTATTTATAGCCCAAATTTTTTTTAGATAATGATACCTGCTTGAAAATTAATACTACTTATTAAGAACAAAAGTATAATCATGGAATATACAAATCACATAAGATTTTAAATTAAAAAAAAAATCCCTTTATTCTCACTAGACGCAGTAATACATATACACAAATAGAGAAAAGAATGAATTATATATTAATTTACATTAATGGAACCAAGCGCACATGTGAATAGGATTGGTATCAGATTTTGTTATTCTTATTAGCTATCTACAACAGTAAGTCTTTTTCTTAAAATAAACGATTGAAGCTAAACTTAGGTTTACAAACAAAAGCCTTTCAGACTTTCACAACCTCCTTTCTTAAACAACGGTCCGTTTCCAACTTCAGGCTTCAGCATCTAATATTAATGAAATGGCAGATAGAAGTTTTCACAGTTCCCGAGAATTGAATTGTCTTGGACATATACTGGTCTTTAAATACCAGTTTTTAAAGTCTGTAAAATGAAGCCAAGTTTATATGTCAAAAATGTAAGATTTCACTACATCCAAAAGATTGTTTTACTGTGTATGGTGCACCTGAATATACTAATAGCTATATTATCTAACTACATTCTTTTAAAATAAAAACTATGATTCTTTACTCTATTTTGTGTATTATTTTATTGTTTTGGTCCAGTAATATATTAGTTGTGAATAATCCTACTGGCCTTTAAAAAGCCACCCATAAATTCACCATTTTCCGTATTTTCCGACAGTGCATGATTTGTTTCAATATTTTTCCTAGGTCATAAAATACATATTAATGACCATATCCGAAATTCACAAAGATCCCTGATCATAAATAGTTTCAGGGGTATCTGGGTTAATGGATCTTAAGGCTATAGACATTCTCGTGTCCATCTCTGTAATACTTGTAGTACCTAACACCTCCTTTTGACGACATCCGTGGCGCGATTGGTTAAGCCGTGAGGTCCCGGGTCGATTCCCGTGGAGGCAGAGTTGAGAACTACGCTTTTCTTCTGATTTCCAGCTGATTGTTGTTTATATATGCTATATAGATTTTTAATATTATTTTTATAGTTTTTTTTTTGTATTTATTGCTTAAATATACGTTGACTAGTACCCGTAACACCAGTCTTAAATGAACTTACCAAGGGGCTTGTTCAATTGGTGTAATAGTGTCCTAAGTATTATTGTGATTAACAGGTTTAATGTCGAATACACATAACCATAACCGTTTTAACATGAAATAGTCAGCCCCATCGTGACAGGTTATAGTCCATTTCAATGTGTTTGCATCAATTAATGCCAATCCAGCGGAATAAACATAACACCTTACAATGATTTCTCTCACCTTAGCAATGGAGTATGAAAAACTATTTTCCATTGCCTTTTTCTAGAAGTATAGAACTTGAAAAAACCTCTTAACTCGTATCTAACCACCTAATCCACACTCTTACATAAATGTCTATAGGATATAATTATGATATCTACGATCACAAATACAAATCACAATAGAGACCTTATTCTCAAGGCGGGTCTACGTAGCATAAAGAACAAAAGAGCGTGTATGAGAAGAGATTCGCGATTTATACTCATGATTAATAATTAATTAACGGGACTTATCGCGTGTTATTGATAAAAACGTTACAGTGATGGTAGTCGGAGAAGAATCTGACAGAACACTGCGATGGAGGCGAAGAAACATAAATCGTCAGTATGCCCGTGACCATGGCTACTGCAACGTAGCCGAAACGTCGGGTTAATAAAGGTAATTTTATTATACGAGTATATAAACTTACGCGATAATTCCCGTTAATTATAATATTTTTTTAATAATAATATTTTTTTTTTTTTTTTTTAGGAAAGTAGAAGCCTGAATACATGTTTGTATGTAAATACATTCATACGCATCTCGCCTGATTCCCTATAGAGAGATAGGCAAAGATCACGGATCCGATCCTGACATACCACTTTCACTTCGTTGACACTCATACGCCTCCTCATACACACTTGGCGCTTAAAGGTACTTCTAAATTCACCCTTTTTTAATATTGCGTCTATCTGACTGTCATGTCATATAGCTAACTAGGCCGGCCCCTTCGTAACCGCAAAACGAAGTGGAAGATTTCACCAATATGTGTTCATTTTGCGGTATGATGTACAGTAATTTTAACGTATATCTTTAAATAAGTATGTATGTAATATATATAATATGTATGTATGTTAAACCTACCTGTTCCCCGAACAGGTAATAGTACTTGTAAATGGCGACACGGCTTACCACCTGTCACATTGAGTACTGACTATCTGGTCAACACGTGGGTTCGAGGTAGCCATGGAATTACTACCATCGCAATTGCGGATGGACACCTGAACCTCTGACTTGGCAAGGGTTAATGGACGTGAATACGTATGTCTTTTTTTATGTATGTATGTATGGTCACTCACCACATCTAACGCAGAATCTTCAAGAGCATTGAGTGAGGCTTGAGTTAAGGCTTCAGAGTATATAACACTTTGAAGTGCCAATAACACTAGAAAAATCACTGCCATAGTGTTAACTAGTGTAAAGCCTAAATACCTACTGAGCTGGGGCTTTAGTGTTTTAGTATATATAGTAATTGAGAACACGTGTAATGCGTGAAATTAATCCCTAGAGTAGACGGAAAATTTTAACTGTATTTTATCTGTGAGAGTAAATAAAGATTTGAGTTTTAAATAAATAGACAATTTAGGCAGTTGTCTAGAATAATGTATTGTGTTATTTATGGGATTTGAGGAATTATATAATTTTTCTTATATAAATAATATATATTCATGCCTTTATATTTCTTTTGGATGAACAGTTATCTCTTTTAATGACATGGTATCTCGTTAGTTACATTTGAGTTTAATACTATATATTGTGCAAACATTAATATGGACTATTGGAAATAGATTTCTAGCCCATCACCCTATAAATTCCAGCTTATCCTAGTCCCATAGTGACCTCCAACAAAAAACTGAAAAGAATTGCAACTAGTTCGCATTCTATTTAAAAAGCACGACGGTCCGAAAAAGCACGAGATTTGACGTAAATGTGTTTTTATTACCTTTTTTAATATTCTTACATACCAAACATACATACATTAGTACTTTTATCCCATTCGGGATGGATAGAAACAGTGCAAAATTATAAAATAACTCTTTACATTTAAAAGGCTTAATATAGTATTTACTTTTTGATAACAGTTGGCAAGGTTTATAAAAGTTTTATCGGTTTATTACTGATAAAGAAAGTTCATTGCTGTATTTTAAATACCTTGAACTTTTGATAATAATGATATCTGTACGAAAATTTAAATAGAATATTATTTAACATAAAACTGAATCAAAATTGAATTAGACAGAACACTTATTAACATAACACAAAAAATTACATTAGTTTCATCAAATTATATTCAAACAAAGCAATGAAAACCTTTCTTTTACACACATGAAGACATTATACAACATATGTAATATATTGTATTATATCACAGTTTTAATATAAACATACAACTTGTAGTTGCCATTGTGCTGCTAAAAATGTTCCGGTACAATAAACCTCATATTATAAATAGATGTAGTTTTTCTTCGTAAAACATTCGCTTTACAATTATTAATACTGTAATAAAAGCCTTTAGTGACTATTGTGTATACTATTTGTGAAACTCATTAACTTAAGTTTCACCAGATAGCCCGCACCTAACGTCGTGTAAGGCTATTAATATTGTATATGATTCCTTAATATAAGGTACAGGTTTCCTTGATGTTTACCCTCATAGATGTTTTAAGATAAATGACCTACAGCAGATTGAGCCAATACAATACTATTTCTAAGCCATTAATTTTTGACATATATAAAGACAAACGCTTTCACGACCATAAACCCTTGAGGGATAGCTAAAAGAGTCAGCGGAGGTAGGAATTCTATGGCCACCTCGAACCCACGTGTTGACCAGATAGATACTCAATGTGACAGATGGTTAGTCATGTCGCCATTTACAAGCACTGACTATTACCTGTTCGGGAACATGTAGGTTTTCTCACGATGTTTTCCCTCACCGTAGTATTCGTAAACGTATTTATTATTAGAAATAATAATTTGTATACTAACCAATCTTTACAAGAAGACGGTTTTTATGACTCTGATATGTTTTGATTAAATCAAATAATGTAAGTAACACAAATCGTGCCAGTATTTAGGCAGGAAATTTCCATTAGTAAATTTACATACTTTGCGAAAGGTATGAATTACGAACCTTAGGTTTAGTTTTATTGCTTGCATAATATCGAGATTATTTATAATGTACATACACACATACACATCACGCCGTATTCCCTGTAGAGAGGTAGGCGGAGATCACGGATCCCCATCTGTCTTGATCTTGACAAACCAATTTCACATCCTTGACACACTTACACCTCATCATACACATGCGGTGGTTATAGGTACTTCTAACGTCACCCTTTTATATATTTTTTTCTTTATATTAACACACATAATTATTCTCACATCGTTTAAAGGAATTATCCGAACCTTAAAGATATAACATCTTCTCGGTAATCTTTAGTATGAATAATATATACTCGTACCCTCTAAGTCTTTTCATATAAAAGTAAAGCTCCATATTAATACCATCACAGTCCTGATAGTAATCCTAAAGATGAGTTATAAAAATATTTTTTTAATAATAACAACAGGACATATCACTTCTCTAAGGTTCTGTCCATCCCAAAAGGGATTAAAAGACGTAAATGTATATGTTTGTAAATATCCTAGATATTCCTAAAGATTAATAATTATTTTTATTTATTATATTATGTATATATAATATATTTTGTGTGTATATATATTATATAATATATTTTGTATTTGTAAGAAACAAAATATTGACATTAGGCGTAACATACAAACGTATTAATTTACTTTTTTCGTATACTCATTAGGTTTCATTCGGTTGGTAACCAGAACGACAGTTCAAATAGAAAGAATAAAATAAACATCATTAATTCTACTATATGTACATACATATAAAGATGCGTGATACATCCTCATTTACCTTATTATGTAGACAGATACTTAAAGGACTATTATAATTGATCTCTCATCTTATCATAGTAATCTCATCTTAGTAATACAAAATCTCAAAATCTCATCTCATCTTAGTAATACAAAATAGTATTCTTTCCTAAACTAGTAAACTATTTCAACCCAAACCTAAACATTCTTTTTTATTTTTGTTCTAATTAGGCACTATTTACGCAAAGTTTTTTGGCATATTAATCAACTCGATATAGCTTTGGGGTACGCTAGCAAAACGGACACTATCCTTAGTCACTTTTAGCAATACTATGGTGATTATAATATAATATTTAGGATATTATTAGACCAATTGAACTAGCCCCCGGGTAAGTTCATTTTAGACTTGTGTTAAGGGTACTAGTCAACGTATATTTAAGAAGTATAAACATATTACATATAGATAAATAAATATATAGTATATATAGTCAACAATCAGACCCTGCCTCCACCGGGAATCGAACCCGAGACCTCACGATTAGCGTTCAGGTGCTTAACCAATGGCGCCACGAAGGTCGTAAAAGATAAACATTGGTAACAATAAATTATCTAAGCACTATCTGGTTACCACGTGGGTTCGAGGTGGGCTTAGAATCACTAACTCCGCAGTTTCAGATACTCTTCAAACATTTTAACTCTATACCCACGCAAGGGCTACTTGGTCGTGAAAGTTTTTGTTTTGAATAATCCCTTTAATCTCTCATCAACACCTACGAGATACCGAGCAGAACGACAACTAGTTAGAATTCTATTTACGTCCTAGACTATAACAGTATTATAAATAACTAGTGACCCGCTCCGGCTTCGCACGGGTATAAAATATATAGCCTACTCCACTATTTAATGGATGTTATTATACATATAAACCTTCCTCTTGAATCACTCTTATCTATTAAAAAAAACCACATCAAAATCCGTTGCGTAGTTTCAAAGATCTAAGCATACAAAAGAACATAGGGACAGAGAAAGCGACTTTTTTTCCATAGAATTAATACCTTAGCAATGGCGGAGATGGAAACGTGAAACTCTGACTACCTCGCAAGGGTAAATGGTCGTGAATGCCTTCGTTTGTTTGTTTGTTATATATATATATATATATATATATATATATATATATATATATATATATGAGTATTATTATATACTTACCACATCTAAAGATGCATCTTCGATAGCATTGAGCGAAGCAGCACTAAATTCTGAATTTACAACACGTTGTAAAGAAAAGAGTACTAAAAACAAGACTTTAGACATTTTAGATACTAATATGTCCTAAATAAGAAACCTAATGAGCTATTTTTAGTAAAATCTATGTATTTATAGTAAATACAATATTGTTATGCACAGACTGGAAATAAATTTCATTTGTCACGCATTAGTGGAATTAAATGTTCTATTTTCGGTCTTTGCAAATAAGGAAATATGAAGGATATTTTAGTGTTCCTAATTTTTCACGCTGTAGTGTAATTTACTATATGGCCCATTCAATAAGCAGCTGGTAGATATCGACGTATGGGACGTTTCGCTCCCTATGTTTAAGAGAAAAGTCAAGGTAATATTAGGTGTAACATTATAAGATTATGTGTTTAAATTTTGTATTATTAGTATTATGTTATTATTACTTATTATTGTGTTGGTAGCAAAGCAGTTTTATTATTTTTATGGACACTGTAGGTTTAATTTGGAATTAATATTATGTTTAGTTTAAGTTCAATTATGTAACTGTTTGTATCCTAAATAAATGAAAAAAAATAAATACGTGTAATAATAATATATAATATTTAGGACACTATTACACCAATTGAACTAGCCCCTGGGTAAGTTCATTAAAGACTTGTGTTAAGAGTACTAGTCAACGTATATTTAAGATATATATACATATTATTATATATAGCATATGTAATCAACCAGACTGGAAATAAAAGCGTAGTTCTTAACTCTGCCTCCACCGGGAATCGACCCAGGACCTCACGATTAGCGTTCAGGTGGTTAACAAATCGCACCACGGAGGTCGTAAAATCATGTCGTCACGTATATTACGCCCGTTTCCCTACAAAGGGGAACCATATAATATGAGTAGTATTCTTAAAGTAACATTTCTTACCGGTGTAGGATAAGTTTACAAATACGTTCACGTCCTCTAATACTTTTCGGGGTGGAGTGAACCTCGGAGATATAATATCACTTTTAAACATGAATATAGAGATTGGCATTAATTTAATATAGAGATTGATATGTCATAATTAAACACTTCTGACGGTTGCCCATCGCTTAAAAGATTCTATTTCACTCTAGTCCCTTAGTCATCTTCTACGACATGCAGGAAAGAGCGGTAGCTAGTTAGCATTCTTTTTACGTCCATGACTAGCAAAGGACAGTAGGATTATTATATCTTTGATATAGAATATTGGTTACAGTTTAATCCATATCTTTCAGGAAGACGACTTTTTATTACTCATATTTTATTGACTCCATAATTGTGTACAGATCATAAATTGTACAGTCAACGCAGAAAATGCAGTTCCAGTAAATTTTGATAAGATTATAAGATCAAAAGACAATATTTTTCATTTCAAAGCACGCGAACGTATAGTGGCCATGACAATGCATAGTGGCGAAAGTTTATAAACTTAAACCTTATAAAAAGTTACTGGGACTGCACTTTTAGCGCTGACTGTACATAGTCGACATTGACGCTAAAAGTAACTATAACCAGCAAATATGTATAAGGAATTTTATGACTGTCGATGAAGCCAAAGTGGTTAAAAAATTCATAATCTAAGCGTACCTGTAGATATGTTATCCTACATGTAATGTCTTTTTCATTGTAATACATGTAAATGGTGATTTTTTCTCCTCCTCCGTCATGCTGAGAATAAAGGCAGATACTTAGTATTATATTTACGTCCCATACTGAAACGGGAGTCGTTTTCAAATAATATTTTCTCGGAATTTTCTATGCTTATAAGACATGTAACAGTCAGATAGACGCTATATTGAAAAAGGGTGGCGTTAGGAGTACCTATAACCGCCGAGTGTGTATGAGAAGATGTATGAGTGCCAATGAAGCGAAAGTGTTCTGTCAGGATCGGGACAGATGGGAATCCGTGATCTCTGCCTACTTCTCTACAGGGAATCAGGCGTGATGTGTACATATGTATTTTCTATGCGATTTCCGGTAATTTAGTGTAGGTGGAACATTATGACGAGTACTTACAATGAAATTTAGGATGTTTTTGCGTGGTTGAAGAAAACTGGGTACGTGTTAAAAAAAGCTGTACTTTTTATAGAAATCTTTGAATTCCAAGAGGTACCAAGGTTCAAGGAACAGATATAAAAATGAATGAAGGATTTTTCGTATTAAAAATTATGCTGGTAAGAGATGAATGTGAAAATAATTGACATTGGAAATAAAAAGTTGATATGTGCCATTTTCGGAATTTCTTTTTTTATTCTACACTTTAGGTAGCCATGTTCAATTCTTAGTATGTACCAAAGGAAATTTAGTTCATAAATCTATATATACAGTTTCACAATATATTTTCCAAACATACTTCCATAAAAATCAGCATAAAAAATCAAGGGAAGGAATTATCAACCTTCAATATCTTTTACTTTAGACAGTCAAGGAGCTATCTCGATCATTTTTGGCATAAACGTTGATTTAGACGAAAAAAGTTGGAACATGACAGTCGGACTGGCTCACCGATTACATGTCGCTCAGCGAGCAATGAAACGTTCGATGCTGGGCATCTCGTCAGGGGACACAGTCCGGAACGAGATTATCCGGCAAAGAACCAAAGTCGTAGACATTGTCTATCGATGTTGCAAGCTGAAGTGGCAGTGGGCCGGCCTTGTCTGGCGCAGACGACCGTTGGAGCAAAGCGGTTCTCGAATGGCGACCGCGTCTTGGTAAACGTAGTGTAGGACGCCCCCTTGCTAGATGGACCGATGACCTAAAAAGGTCGCTGGTCGAGGGTGGCTGAGGGCCACAAGTGATCGTGTTTTGTTACCTTGGGGAGGCCTACGTCCAGCAGTAAACTAACATAGGCTGATAGATTAATTGACGAGATAAGTATATAGCTATATAAGTTAAAAATGTCTTTTCGAGTACGTCAAGTAAAAATCATGACGAATCTCTCCTATTTTTACTTACGATAGCCGTATCACAGAGACGGTTTACATAATACAATTTACAGTTTTCATCAATCTTAATGAACTGTAATTGTAGGGGCATAAATATAGCTTTAATTGTAAAGTTGTTGGAAATTTAATAGGGATTAAAAGACAATGTTAGGTCGTTAGCTTATCTCTCAACATCTTATTTAGATTTACTTATCTTATTTTCCATATTGGTTTTAAAATGTGTTAAAGAAGAAGTACTCGTATTTTGTTGATTGACTACTAATAAATATTTTGCTTGTTTCTTTATTACACAGTTGAACTGTTTATTTTTATAGCATCTTAAAGACAAACGCATTCACGACCATTAACCCTTGCGGGGTAGTCGCAATTGCGAAGGTAGTAATTCTAAGGCCACCTCGAACCCACGTGTTGATCAAATAGTCAATACTCAATGTGACAGGTTGTAAGCCGTGTCGCCATTAACAAGCACTAACTAGTACCTGTTCGTGAAACATGTGAGTTTCCTCAAGATGTTTTCCCTCAGCGTAGTATTCGATGCATATCATATACCTAAGTATTTACTGTGTTACTTTGTCTGAGTCAGGACGAGATTATCCGGCAGAGAACCAAAATCGTAGACATTGTCTATCGATGTTGCAAGCTGAAGTGGCAGTGAGCGGGTCACGTCTGTCGTAAAACCGATGACCGTTGGAGCAAAGCGGTTCTCGAATGGCGGCCATGTCACGGTAAACGTAGTGTAGGACGCCCCCCTGCTAAGTGGACCGATGACCTCAAGGGGGTCGCTGGTAGCGGCTGGATGAGAGCCACAAATGATCGTGTTTTGTGGCATATGGCTTCCTCTATGTCCAGAAGAGGAATAATATAGGTAAAGTAATTAATTATAAATAAATAAAAGTATGAAGTTTTCCTAAAAGAATTGTTTACCATTTATCCCTAGTCCTGCAGTCATCTCCTACGCGACATACCGAAATAGACTCCAGCATACTATTTACGTTCCAGCTTACATAAGTTTTATTACACGTCAGCAATAAATATTTATAAAGGAAAACTTTTCTTACACGTAATAAATATTTACAAGAATCCTTAAGCATATTAAAATAGCCATAAATAAGCCTTTGTTCTATTTTTTAATTAAAATGGCCAAGTTACAATAAACATGATTCATAGGCATTTTCATTTATTAAAAAAGTGCCGCCCCGGAAACCTAGTTCGCGAACTTTGAACCTAAATGCCTAAGCTCTCAGAACTGTTTAGTATTATATAACAAAAAAGTCCTAAGATGGGCCTGTGATAGTATAGGACGTAAATGGAATACTAAATGGGTTTATTTCTTGTCAACAAGTCCTAGGAAGCTACTTACGTACTATGTAATCTGTTATAGTTTTAAGAGATTCGCGATTTATACTCATGATTAATAACTAACGGGACTTATCGCGTATGTTTGTGTATGTTAATTTATATACTATATGTTACATATATTCTGTCCAATCTAAAGAGAATGACGTGAATGCTTTCTAATACAATGTATGTAAACATATAAATTTATTCACAGACAGAAAATATCTTTATAAAAGTTCTACTTTACAATGTACTCATAACCTGTTAATCTTGATAATCAAGCCTTTTAGTCAAGGTGATGGGGTAGCAACTTATCACCAATGCTGTATATGACATCCCAACCCCAATATCCATGCTAGAAAGTGACCAAGGAAAAGTTTTCATGTCACCAAGGTTATAAAAATAATAATATTTGGGACACTATTACACCAATTGAACTACCCCGTTGGTAACTTCATTTAAGACTTGTGTTGAGAGGTACTAGTTTACGCAACGTGTCAACGTAGGTTCTATCCACCCGGAAAGGTAATTAGGAACTTGAAAATATATGTATATGAATGAAGCCTCTTCTAATATTCTACGAATACTATTATTAACTAGTTTATCGCTTTCAGGCACAACATCATAACTATCTTAATCGTACTAAATTTAATTTCATAGAACTCACTAGCAAAATGTCACTCATATTCCTATATATATTAACACCAACGCAATCCTTATAATATCACAAAAATTTACTGAAAAAATGTATTGTAATTTATTTTCTCTCAGAGAATTAGCATAGCTATTTAGAGGGGGAATGCTATCAGGGAACCCTACCACCCTATGACAGCGATGATTATAAAGATATTTTCTATGTAATTTCATTTACTTTAGTTTTATAGTTTTACTTCCTTGTTTTATTGTATATAATAAATTTTAATTTATATCCATACACAAAGCTTTACATTTCAGTATATGTATGCTTAAATAAGCTGTTTATGTGCTTGCAAGGATTTTTACTTCAGTATCAGTCTTGATGCCAGCGCGAACGGTCGTGTCTGATCTCTTAAGTAATATTTACGTTCACAGATAAAATATTTACGAACTTTTACAATAATTTGGTGTTTATATGAATTAACTAATATAATAAAGTGGTTACTATGGGACTTTTCGTGTATATGAATGTTTAGTTAAATAGGAAACTTGTTTGTAAGTGATATTTAAAAATGAAATGAAAGTTATAATATTTTATTATAAGGTAAGTAAAATATATAAGTTACTAATAATGTTATTAAATGACAGCTAGTAATCAAATGTTTTTTAATCATATATAGGATAAAGTTGTACATTATATTTTATTATATACATTTATTTATTCGCGTCCAATTAACTCTTTATATAATGTCTAAGACAAAATGGGAAATGTATCTGCAAAAATTACTACGGCGAAATAATAATACGTATAATACATACTTATATATATTAAACAGTGAATTGAGTAAATACACACGACAAGTTTAGTTTTCTAATGCTAATTTCACATCGCGCAAAAAAGGTTTCACTAATATCGCTCTATAAGTTTCATTACGGAGACTTGTTTTGTCTTCTACGACATAGCGAGAACAAAGACTACGAGTAGTAAAAAAAATTATGTATCAGGATAATACCTGACAGATCAAAATAATCTAGTATATTCAAAGCTTGTAAGTTGAATTTCAAGTACCTTGCCATCTAATTGCCTAAGAGATTATAAAGTTGTTTTTCTATAATATACACACATATGTTTTTGAACAAAAAAAAATATAATATCTTTGAGCTTCTGTACACCCATAGTGTCCAAAAGAGTTATTTTATACGTACGTACATATGTAAAGTACATAGCCACCATGCCTGTATCCTCAAAGCGGTAGTTAGAGATAACTAATCCCATTTTTGCTAGTAGGTTTTAAATTTTATTTATACATTCATGTCCTTTGGTTATGGCGGACAAAACCTTCCCTAAGTCGCCTCCTATGACTAGCCAGCAAAAACGGCAGCTAATTAGCTTTCTTTTATCATCCTGAACTAACACGAGACTATTCCAGAGTAGCCTGACCATTTTTTTCAAACTAGACAAATAACATTTTGTGTCTTTAAAAATTAATTGCTTAGTTGTATGGGGCTTGATATACAGGGTGGCGCATTCAAAACGGTCAGTATAGGAAAGTCTGAAACTATAAGAGATACGAAGATTTGTTCTTAGGAACCATGTCACTGATTTTGATAAAAACAAAAACTGCATTTATACTTTCTTTGAAAAAACAACTGTATCCACTACGGGAATCGAACCCGGTTGCTTTGAAAAAATAAATTGGCCTTTTTCACTTTTTCTTTTTAAATATCAATTGTGTAGGTCTTAAGCTGTAAATGTCTCTATGAATCATGGTGTCGAAAATGAATAAAATGCATTGTTTTGGCATACTTTAGTTTATCATAGTAGATTTTCTAAGTGACCAATACAATATTCAACACGTTTAGGTAACGATCTTACTATTGAATTTTGTATTTTCATGTGGTGAATTTTCGTTACAATTGACTTTATTGCTACTTTTAGGTCTTCAATGGTTTCATAGCTTGTTTTGTAAAATTCATCCTTAAGCACAAGAAATTTTCTAATAAAACACGTCACTTTAAGTAGACTTTTCAATGATTGTTAGTTTTTGATTACTGTAGATAACAAAACCTCCTCAAAGGATTAATGCAATGCCACAACATGCCACATGATATGGTGTATGTAACAAGTAGAGAAGTACAAAACTACAAACAGCCATAGGCACAATTTTACATGTCTGTTGAATATTGTTACGGTGTATGTAAACTACTATGATAAACTAAAGTATGCCAAAACAATGCATTTTATTCATTTTCGACACCATGTTTCATAGAGACATTTACAGCTTAAGACCTACACAATCGATATATAAAAAGAAAAAGTGAAAAGGGCCAATTTATTTTTTCAAAGCAACCGGGTTCGATTCCCGTAGTGAATACAGTTGTTTTTTTCAAAGAAAGTATGAATGTAGTTTTTGTTTTTATCAAAATCGGTGACATGGTTCCTAAGAACAAATCTTCGTATCTCTTATAGTTTCAGACTTTCCCATACTGACCGTTGTGAATGCGCCACAATATCAGTTGATACAGGTACCAAATACCGCTTGAGTATGTACCAATGGAAATGAAGTGTAATGAATTTCTACGCACATTTTCGTAATAAAAATACATTTACGAAATGCGTTCAATACTACGGTGTGGGAAAACATCGTAAGGAAACCTGCCTGGTCCTCGAACAGGTAAGTTAGTGAATTTAAATGGCGACATGGCTTACACTCTGTGACATTGAGTACTGACTATCTGGTCAACACGTAGGTTCGAGGTGATCATAGAATTACTACCTTCGCAATTGCTGAGATGGTAAACTAAACTCCTGACTACCTCGCAATGTTTATTGGTCATGAACGCGTTTGTCTTTTTACTTATAGTAATTTTCAATTGATAATACATGTAATACTTAAACGGAGATCCAGGTTGGAGCCTTTATTTACAAAGGCTTTATCCTAACGTTTAAGCTATTCATTATACATACATATACATCACGCCTCATTCCCTGTAGAGGGGTAGACAGAGATCTCGGATCCCCATTTGTCCCGCTCCTGACAGGCCACATTCGCTTCATTGACACTCATACATCTTCTCATACACACTCGGCGGTTATAGGTACTCCTAACGTCACCCTTTTTCAATATAGCGTCTATCTGACTGTTATATGTCTTGATAGGACCGGCTTCTACGTATTCATTATACTACGAAATATTACAACTTCCAAATAATAAACATAGTCGGAATCTTGGTAAATCAGATGACCTACAAAAGCTTGTAAACATACATAACAATACAAACATTTTAACGGCTATTGTGGCTTGTGGAGTAGTCAGTGGTTCAGGTTTCCATTTCCACAATTGTATTGTAATCTATTTATTTCGAAATAAAGAATTTAACAATAAATAGATAATATATCGTTAAATCTCACACTAAATTGTATACAAATTAAATCTTAACATTATAATAAAATATAGCAAGTTTATTACACATATTTTAAACACTTAACATTAAATTAACTTCATCATAATATTATTACACATTCAACTATAGAAACAAAACTAAAAAGTAACATTTAGTTATTTAAATATTGTTCCAGTAAATAAAATCTCTTACTAACTAAATACTTAATTAGTATTTCACTTAATTATGAAGGTAGTAATTCTACTGCTACCCCGAACTTAAATAAGTGGATCCATACAAAATGACGACGCAGCAATTTAAATACCCAATTATCATAAAAATAAAACGTTTGTAGAATTAAAAATAGAATTGCGAAGTACCTAATATGACAGGTGATGAGCCTTGTCACTATTTGCTCAAAGTGAAAACAACAAAAGCAATTATTTTTCATTGAACATTTAGGCTGTGTTCAGACGTGCGCGTTTTGTGCGCGTTTTCTGCGCGCGCGGATTCAGCGCGCGCAGAAAACGTTAGCGTTTGGGAAGACACGCGACGCGCGCTGAATCCGCGCGCGCAGAAAACGCGCACAAAACGCGCACGTCTGAACACAGCCTTACAATTGAATATTCAATTCTCAACTCAATGGTTATAAATAGTCCGTGCTACGAACGTTAATAGAATATTACAAAACGTTGATCATCCCTCTTAGAACGACTAAGGATATATGGCATCAATTTGGTGATGTATTAGCAACCTGTCTCTAATATTCCATATCAATGCCATCTCAACGTAGTTTGACGTAGCTCAGTTGTTTGGGGCTTGATTCTGTATCAGTAGGTACAGGGTTCAAATCCCGCTTGAACATGTACCAATGGAAATAAAGTTTAATGAATTTCTTTGTACATTTTCGTAATAAAAATACATTTACGTAATGCGTCAAATAATACGTTCTGTTACGTTCTGTCCATCCCAAACGTGATTGGAAGAGGTATGTAAACAACCTTATGTTTTCCATGGCTCTATAACATGAAAATGTATTTTATTTACTATGTGAGACCGGGTTGTATGACGATATATTAATAAAGATATAAATACCTTTATTTCACCCGACGTTTCGATCCAGTTGCAAAGGCCGTAGTCGTGGGAAGACTGGCTTTGAATTAATGTTTGTCTACCCTCACAATTGGATTTTTTGTTAATTCAAACCACGACAAAACGAGTATAAATCGAGTGTTTAGTGTGTCGAGTGTTTAAAAATAAGTATGAATATGTATGTATGTAAGCAACGTTTCATTAACCAGCTATAAATAAGATTGATATTTTGGTTACGAGAATGTAGTGACTAAGCTTGAAAAGGGCATGCTTCAATAGTTCTGACATGTAAACGTGATGGATGACAGCATTTGAAAGTCTACCTGACCTTGGAGATGGACGATAAATACCAATTTTATATAGACGTGTATACATATATAAGTATATTAATCCACGTGCTTTAATCCCTTTCGAAAGAACAGTTTATGGAGATAGAAACTCAAAGGAAAATGTTTTTATTCAACATAAGTCCACTAATGCTTTTTGAAAAATATCAGTTCAATATCAGATAAGTAATAGTGTGAAGTTATTAGTGGATTAGTAAAATTTTTCACTTTTGCTAATCCACTACCAACTTCACACTACTAATGATCTTATATGGAACTGCATTACTAGACGTGGGCCTCAGTACATTTATAGAAATTCACATTTGTTTCTTAACTTTAAAATTTTTCTTGGTCACTTATTTGTACATATATTGTAGTTTATATTCCATATGGAATATTGGTGACTAGTTGCTAGCCTATCACTCAATAGATGCGATATACTCCCAAGGAGGAGTCCCTTAGTTGCATCCTACGACATGCCGGGAAGAACGGCAGCTAGTTAGCGTTCTTTTTATGTCATAGACTAGTGCGAGACATTAGGTAAACAGTCTCAGAATAATCTTGCATCTTTTAAAAAATACCTTTCACTAAATAGCTAAATAGTCAAACCCAAAATATCGTGACATGTCACTGACTATTGACTATTGCGTCATGGCAAAGTCAATCTCCATTACAAAGGTTACTCAGTGTTTTAGCGGAATAATGAATTATTAATCAGTTTACGTGTCTACTCCGAACGTGAATTGATCCGTGAAATCGGCTGTTGAACTGAGATTGCGTGGGCTATCCACGCAATTACTACGCAGTAGTCACTATGAAGGAGGCAAAGAAAAAGCTACCTTTCTTAACTTACATTCACCTACGTCTCCAACGGGATAGGCAGAGACTATCGATCGCCACCTGGAACAATCCTGACAAACCACTTTCGCTTCATTGACACTCTTACACCGCCTCATACACAATCGGCGTTTATATAAACGTTTATACAATTCTTAAGACAGTTATATATAAAAACCGACCGAGAGGTTAAATAACCACTATCATATTTGGTCTTAAAAGCCTACTTTTCCCATAGAATTATGTTAAAAGTACTGCAATCAATGAAAACCATAAGTGCAGTCGCATAAAAACACACTACACACAGATCAATTGAACAAAGTGAATCCTACATTTGAGTTTAAATTCGCAATAGTTCTCTTGCAGTGCATTCCTGCACCAATTTAGAACTTTATCAAAGTTAGGTTGACTTACTGAGAACACTCTAATTAAATACTCTTTCAATATTGACTAATGCCTAGGATTCAAGCCTCAAAGGCTGTATACTTCATACGTTCACTGACGTCGTTTATTCCTTTTAAAAGATTCGCGATTTATACTCATGATTAATAATTAACGGGACTCATCGCGTAAGTTTTTATATAAAGTCTGCCCGTGACCATGGCTACTGCAACGTAGCCGAAACCTAGGGTTAATAAAGGTAATTTTATTATATAAAAACTTACGCGATAAGTCCCGTTAATTATTAATCATGTCGTTTATTCCCTTTTGGCGTTAACAGAATCACTGAGATGGTTTCTTCGATCAGAGTAATTAGTTGTTAGCCCATCACTAAAGATTGCTTTTGACACTAGTCACATTTTAGCCAGGGTGTCCATTCCTTACGCCACTACCTGTATACTAGATTAACTTCTATATCTTTATTTTTAGACGTCCTCCGTGGTGCGATTTGGTTAAGCACCTGAACGCTAATCGTGAGGTCCCGGGTTCGATTCCTGGTGGAGGTAGAGTTAAGAACTACGCTTTTCTACTGCTTTCCAGTCTGGTTGTTAATTATATATGCTATGTATGTATTTATCTATAATACGTTGACTAGTATCCTTAACACAAGTCTTAATTGACCTTACCAAGGGGCTAGTTCAATGGGTGTAATAGTGTCTCAATTATTATTATCTATAATATAATAATACCTGAAATTAATGTTTTTTTTTTTTTGTTTTTTTTTAATTCTTTATTAAGCCATTCACCATTAAGGTTATGTCGGCTAAAGTACAAACACTGATACCATGGCGTTTGAACTTCTTGTTATTTCATCGCCATGGTTACAGCAACGCCCCCAGCCGCTACAACCGAAGAAAAACGAAATCGAAGCTCCAATTCTTCTCTTCTTTGTTCTTCGGTTCGTTCCGGTTGAGGTTCCAAATATAATCCCAAAGCAAACATATTTAGTCAATTTGGCATCACAACTGACTAAATATTCACCCGAAAATAATTATTTATATTTTCAACTTTCACTAAGCTGCTGACTTTGTTGATGCACCATAGACGACTGAACGTTAATATTTTATTTCTATTCAAAATTCAACAAACAAATAAAATACGCAATATGTAGAAATAAAAACATTAAAAATATAACTTAATTCTAACATGATTAATAAGTAACGGGACTTATCGCGTAAGTTTATATATAATAAAATTACCTAAAGGTTAATAAAGGTAATTTTATTATATATAAACTTACGCGATAAGTCCCGTTAATTAATCATGAGTATAAATCGCGAATCTCTAAAAACTTTAATTCTATCAAACAGTAAATATTTACACAGCGCCACTGGTGTCTTGAATTTGATAATTTTTTTGAAGGACGTATATTATATATTTGGAATGAATATAAAAAAATTAACAATTTATTTTCCATTCTAAATTGACTTAAATCGAATCGTAACAATAAAATAAATGTTAAGACAGCACCAAACTCCAAACTAGCATTTTACTAGTTGAATTATTGCCTTTCACAAAATCCACTCGACGGGATTACAGTAATCTGAACTGAAGGACTCTGAATAATGAAACGTGTCTGAATGGATTACATTTGATATGCAAAACGAACTTGACAATTGGGTACACAAATTAATTGTAACCTCGTGATAGGCTGGGACGTAAAATGAATGCTAAATAATAATAAAATTTGGACAGTATTACACCAATTGAACTAGCCCCTTGGTAAATACATTTAAGATTTGTGTTAAAGGTACTTGTCAGCGTATAATAAAGAAATATATACATACATACACATCTCGCCTGATTCCCTGTAGAGGGGTAGGCAGAGATCACGGATCCCCATTTGTCCCGATCCTGACAGACCACTTTCGCCTCATTGACATTCATACATCTTTTCATACACTCTCGATAAATACATTAATAGCACATATAATCAACGACCAGACTGGAGACCAGTAGGAAAGCGTAGTTCTTAAATCTGCCTCCACCGGGAATCGAACCAGGGACGTTTAGCGTTTAGCCATCTAACCGATCGCACCACGGAGGTCGTCAAATAGCTGTTAATCTTGCCTGTTGAAAGGCCTAGAGATCTATAGAATCTATTGGACGTTGATCTAGCTACCTTAATATTCCATAATATCCTACACCTCAGTCAAAACCTCAAAGAGATACACTGTCTACAGTTAGTTTGAGCAAAACCATGCGGAGATTTTGTAGAGAATATAAGTAACTGGTTGCTAGCTCATCGTCCAACAGTTTCCATTTACTTCTATTTATTTATTCAACTCAACAGCACATTACAAAAATAGATTAGGTACATGAATAATATGTTAACAATACTTTGGCCAAAAAAATGAGTTACATTTTACTTATTGAAACATTTTGCAGAACGTTAAGCATATAAATTTAAGGTAATAAATATCATTTCTACGTCCTTAGTCGCTTTCTACTCAATGCTGGGAAGAACGACAGCTAGTTAGTTTTGTTTCACGTCCCAGATTCACAAGTAAGCAAACATATTGGATAGTATTATATTATCTGTGATATTGGGGAAAGTTCCGAACGCTATCAATTAGTTAATTGACAATGTCACTTGGACACAAAATTAAAGGGAATTTTTTACAATTCCTTTAATGAAACAACTGTTTACTTTAGGCGTTGGACTGGCAACCTGTCACTAGTGTCAATGACATGAAAACTGATAGCTTAATAGTGACTGAGTAATAAAAGAACGTTGCCCTCCAATGGTTCCGACATAAGACCAGCGTTACGTTTGCTATCAAACGCAACATACCCATGAGTTGGAATTCTTTTGCTGCAACAATAACATGCACAAGTTTTATCCCCTAGTTTGTAAGTTTTAATTGTAAACGTTTTGTATTGTGTTTGTTTTTGTGGCTGTAAATAAACGCTTTTATTATTAATTATAACAACCTGACTATCGAGAATATACATACATTAGCAGTTACGAAATAATGCTAATGGGAAAACATCGTGGGGAAACCGTGTTCCCCGAACAGGTAATAGTCAGTGCTTGTAAATGGCAACACGGCTTACCACCTGACACATTGAGTAATGACCCCTAGTCCCTTAGTCACCTGCTACGACATTGTGGGAACGGCAGCTAGTTATCATTCTTGTACGTCCCAGAGTAGCACGTGACAAATATGTTATGTTTATAATAATATGTATAAAAAGTGACTGTAGCCCAGTGGATAAGACTTCTGACATCTTATGAGAAAGGTCCTAGGTTCGAATCATGACTCTGACATGTACCAATGAATGAAAATTACTTGTGTTTTTCATTTACGTACATAATTTACAGCCGCTAACGGTAAGGGAAAATATCGTGAGGAAACCTGCGTATCCTTCGGTATAGGTAATAGCCAGTGCTTTTATACGGCGATACGGTTCACTACCTATCACGTTGGGTGCTGTCTATCAAGTGAAACGCGGCCTTCGAGTGACCCATGCCTAACATGCCTTCGAAATTTCAGAGTTGGGCATTCTGACTCTCTCACCTCAATAAAAAAGGGAGTGTGTATACACAATTCGTGTATCGTATGTTATGATGTAATAGTAAGCAATCTCATTTCTTTTCGAGAACGTGGCATAATATTTGTAAAACCTATCCTAAGGCTTATACACAAAGGTTCTAAACACAAACTGGGATAAAGCGTTCTCGACCGTTAACCCATGCGGGGTAGTCACAGGTTCAGGTATCCATCTCCTCAATCGCGGAGATAGTAACTCTATGGCTACATAGAACCCACGTGTTGACCAAATAGCACTAAATGTGAAAGGTGGTAAGCCATAACGCTATACACAAGCACTAACTATTAACTGTTTAGGGAACAGGTAGGTTTCCTCACGATGTATTCCCGTATTTTATGTATGTATTTTTATTACGAAAATGTACAAAGAAATTCATTAAACTTAATTTGCATTGATAAAAATAAATTTAGTATAACGGTTTTTGTTATATTCTATCAAAGATTTGTCCCGTGCTAGTATGGGATGAAAAAGAAAGCTAACTAGCTGTTATTCTTCCCGACATGTTGTGGGAGGCAACTAAAGGACCAGGGGCAAATTGAATCTATAATATACATACATACATACATACACATCACGCCTGATTCCCTGTAGAGGGGTAGGCAGAGATCACGGATCCCCATTTGTCTCGATCCTGACAGACCACTTTCGCTTCATTGACATTCATACATCCTCTCATACACTCTCGGCGGTTATAGGTACTCCTAACGTTACCTTTTTTCAATATAGCGTCTATCTGACTGTTATATGTCTTATTAGGCCGGCCCCTACGTAACCGCCCTTCCACTTCACTCATATATATTCCTTTTGTCAATCTGCTATCATTCATCCGCATAACATGTCCAAACCATCGAAGCATGCTCTTATCAATCTTAGTCACTACATCTTCTTTCAAACCGCAACCTTCCCTTATCACACTATTTTTAATTCTATCATTCAATGTTACTCCTAACATGCTTCTCAGTGACCGCATTTCGACGGCATTGATTCTACTTTCATGCTTCTTTTGCCATACCCAACTTTCACTACCATAAGTCAATGTTGGAACCAGCACAGCCCTATGAATAGCCATACGTGCCGATTGAGAAATCAATTGGCTACCCATAACACTATACATAGCCCCATTAATCTTATTACCTGCACACACTCTACGTTCAATATCTCCCTCACATTTTCCGTTACTAGTAAAAAGTGTTCCCAGATATACAAAATCATTCACTTGTTCGACTCTTTCATTATCTATATCAATCTTGCACTCTGTCTTGCTAAGTCCCTCCATGACCATTACTTTCGTTTTATTTACATTGATTTTCATTCCTTTCCTCTTAAGGGACTCATTCATGCAAGTGACCATCTCCTGCAACTCACACGCCGATGATGCAAGAAGAACCTGATCGTCAGCGTACAAGAGGCATTTAATGATCAACTCGCCCATACGCAATCCTCTGTCACTTTCTTTCAAATCAGTCAAGCAACTATCCATGAACAGATTGAACAGCCACGGCGAAGCTACACAGCCCTGCCTCACACCCTTTCGGATACTGAACCAGTCTGAGTAGGCCCCATTAACCCTAACACAGGCTCCCGAATCCATATATAAAGACTTTAGAGCCCGTATTAAGGTACTGCCCAAACCAAACGCAGATAGCGCCCTCCACAAATCGTTCCGGGATACACGATCATACGCCTTTTCCAAATCCATAAAAGCACAGAAAACCTTTTGGTTCTTCGCCAAAAACTTTTCAGCCACCTGGCGTAAGGAAAAAACCTGATCAGTACATCCCATTCCCTTCCGAAAACCTGCCTGTACATCCCATATCTTGGTTTCAGTCTCACGAACAACTCTTTCAATCAATACTTTTGCATATATTTTTCCGACGATGCTCAGAAGGCTAATCCCCCGGTAGTTCTTGCAGTCTTGCAAGGGTCCCTTCCCCTTGTACAAAGGGACGATAACGGCCCTGCACCAATCTTTAGGCACACGGCCATACCGCCAACACGCATTAAAAAGTAAGTACAAGAGGTTGGCAACCACCGGGCCACCAGCCCTCAACATCTCCACGGAAATCCTATCGTACCCTGCAGCTTTACCAGTTTTCATAGCTTTCAAAGCTTTGAAGATTTCTTCCATACTAATATCACTGCCATTATCATCCAAACTTAATTCAGATGTACCATCCTGAAATGATACATCCTCATTTTCAAACAACTCTTCAAAGTATTCCTTCCATCTTTTTAACGCCAAACACTCATCATTTATCAAATCCCCATTCTTATTCCTAACAGCACTCATTCTGGATCCTCCAGAGAGTCCCCTGGCCGTTTTGACCATTTTCCAAAATAGTTTGATATTTTGATGGAAACTCTCGGAGAACTTCCTTTCAGTCCTCTCTTTTAATTCTAATTTCTTTCGTTTCACGATCTCTTTCACTCTCTTTTTCAATTCTTTAAATAGTAACATTTTCCGTTCATAATCTATAACACTCATATTGGTTGCTTTATTGTTGGCCTTACTTGCCAACAAATCCTGCCATGCTTTTCTCTTATCTTTTACAACCTTTCTTACTTCTTCATCCCACCATAGAGCTTGATTCTTTGGGGGAGCATTCGTCCTCTTACGTACTCCACATACTTCGATGGCAGATTCCACCATACCGTCCTTCAACATCCTCCAAACATTCTCAATTTCGTCCTCCTTGACATCTTCATTCAATGTACTAATTTGTTCTTCCACTCTTTTTCTGTATCTTTCATTTACACCATCATCTTTCAATTTTCCCACATTTATTCTTTCCAATCCTGTAGTGGACACAGGAGCACGATGACGCCAACATTGGAACAGACCTCTCAATCGGCTGACGACCAAATGATGATCCGTTCCCACATTAACGCCCCGATACACTCTGGCGTCCACCACATGCCTTCTCAATCGATCATCCACAATAACAAAATCTATCATACTTCTGTCTACACCCCTTTCCCAAGTATACATGTGGATCTTTTTATGACAAAACATTGTGTTTGCCACAAAAAGTCCCCTTTCCAAACATATCTCGAGAAGACTTTCTCCATTCTCGTTCACTTTTTCATCTCCATACTTACCTAAAACACATTCATAAGAATCTCTCTGTACACCTACTCGACCATTAAAGTCCCCAATCATAACAACATTTTCATTCTGCTTACATTCTTTTAGTACTTCCCTTACATTCTCCCAGAACTCCCTCCGCTCCTCAGTTGGCCTCGACATGTCAGGAGCATATGCTCCAACCACGAACAAAAGTTTGAGGCCAACCTTAAGCCTTAACCATAAGAGTCTGGGATTCACACATTTATGCTGTTTCACACATTTATTCATTCGCTCTGATAGGACAATACCAACCCCCTGGCACGCCCGCTTATCTTGTTGAACTCCAGTCCAATACGCGGTGTACGTGCCATGAAGGGTATTGCCCATTCCCTTTCGCTTCGTTTCATTCACACATAAAATATCTAATTTCTTACATTCCATCATCTTGCAAATTTCGTCTATCTTGCTCTCCACTGCTCCACAAACATTCAATGAAGCAAATCGGGTCTCCGTGACCCACGCTCCGCCTCTCCGGGGAGCCATACGTGACGGGTGGCGTACCTCGTCGCCGAGTTTCCCCCCGGAGATTATCTGCGCCCCTGCTCCATTTAAGGAGCGCCGGGGACTCGGGGCCATGAGATAATCGCCCATGCAGTTTTTTATATATTTTTTTTATTATTAATTTTTATACACAAATTTATTTTTGAATCTTCTTGAAACACAAACACAAATAAACACAAAATTAACTTCTTCATAATCTTGAAAATTTTTTGCATCCCCATAACCTTCAAATAGTCCCTGGTCAATCCATCTTCCGTATATAGAATATGGTACTCCAACTGCAGTTTGACGGGCAAGGTCCGCTTCTCTATTATGGCTTGGAAGTTCTCAAAAAAAACCAGCGTAGAAAATCAAAGGGCTGCGTTCTAAAGGCCGCTTTAGCATATTTTTTCGAAATATACGTGAATTTCGATGGAATCTTATATTATCTATAATATATATATATATATATATATATATATATATATATATATATATATATATATATATATATATATATATATATATATATATATATATATATATATAATAATAATATTTGGACATTATTACACAAATTAAACTAGCCCCTTGGTAAGTACATTTAAGACTTGTGTTAAGGGTACTAGTCAACGTATATTTAAGAAAGTTATACATATTATATATTGATAAATACATAAATATCATATATAATCAACTACCAGACTGGATAGCAGTAGAAAAGCGTAGTTTTAACTCAGCCTCCATCACGATAAGCGTTAGCGGGGTAGTCAGAGGTTCAGGTTTCCATCTCCGCAATTACGAAGGTAGTAATTCTATGGACACCTCGAACTCCATATTTAATACGAAATTTTGACAATTATTAATACCAATAACATGAGCTTCAATGAATCATAAGGGTTTTTCAATAGCTTATACTTATTGTAACATCAAGAGAATATTGAGTACAAATTGCGAATCTAAAGCTTAATAATTTTTTACTTTCAATAAGTGATTTTATGATCCTTATATTCAATAAAAAGATTTTCATTTCATTTCAATAGACTGTCGACTTGAACTTAGAATTATTTAGTCTTCTTTTAAGATAAAACAAGAGGAAATAAAGTTAACTAGTATTATAAACATACTCACGTCTTAAAATCAATTTTAGGATGAACAGAAACTCAAAGATATAATATCTCCTAGGTCACTTTTTAGAATGAATATTAGGGTTGCGGCGGCATAATGGAACACTGCTGACAGGTTGCTAGGGCATCGCCCAATAGATTCCATTTACCCCTAGTTGCATAGTCGTCTCATACGACATGTCAGGGAGGACAGTAGTCTTTTTACGTCCTAGCTAGCACGCGTATTATATGAATCAAATTCAAATTAATTTCAATTCAATCTTCTTAATATCAGACATTAAGATAGTTAAAATATGTGATAGGTTTACGAATATGGATGTGAAGTGAAATTGTATGTACCAAAAGTGGTTTAATATCGGTATACATTAACGATTAATATACTCATACCTTGATTTGACCCATACCTAACATGCCTTCGAGATTTCGGAGATGAGCTCTCAAGCCTCTGACTACCCCGCCATAATAAAAAAGGGAGTGTGTACACAAGTCGTGAAGCGTATGTACGTATTAACGAATAAATATATGTATCTAAGATTCTGTCTATTCTAAAAAAATATCTAAGTACGTTATTTACCTGCACAATGAGAATAGTTACAGTTCCATTGTGTTACTGCGTCGCAAAAGTTACTCTTATTACGTAAGCGAGCGTTTCCACTGAAATTTAATTAACTCTACGAGACATACGCTTCATATTTACTAACTTAGTTTTGACGACACATACACACATTTACTCACGTCCTATAATTAGAGCAAATAATAATAATATTTGGCCATTATTACACCAATTGAACTAGCCCCTTGGTAAGTTCATTTAAGACTTGTGTTAAGGGTACTGGTCAACGTATATTTAAGAAATATATACATATAATATATAGATAAATACATATATAGCATATATAATCAACGACCAGACTGGAAAGCAGTAGAAAAGCGTAGTTCTTAACTCTGCCTCCACCGGGAATCGAACCATCCAGGACCAACCAACCAGAACCCAGGACCTCACGATTAGCGTTCCGGCGGCTAACCGATCGCGCCACGGAGGTCGTCAGATAGATAGTTAAATAGATAGTTATGAGCTCTATAACTTTCAAAGTTTAAACCTGAGGAAACTTAGTGTATTACAAATAACATACATTCGAAAAACGTATATAATTTTTCGGGGGAGAGGCAAGTTTCATTACGATCTCTTTTCGTTAGTAACTGTAAATTATGTACGTAAATGAAAAACACATTTAAATTTCAATCATTGGTACATTATGGTACATAAAGGCCAGAGCCGAGTTTGGAACCTAGACCCTCTAATAAGAAACCAGATCTCTTTTCCACTAACTTACTTAATGTAGTTTTGGTTACTATAAGGTCCCATTACCATGAAGGTTGTAATATCATACATATATAATAATAAAATCTTAAAATAAGGTAGAATAGATTATGAATTCCTATTATCACCAATTCTATGAAACTTGGGATTTGTGATCTCTACCTAACCCTTTATAGGAAGACGCGCGTGATGTATGTGTATGATGGTCTTAAAATTAAGAAGCAAGAAACCAAATGTCTTTATCTTTTTTTATAACATCACATGTATTTTAAGACAGAAAATACTTTTTTATGCTTCAATAGAACAAATAACTCATTCTTAAATAAGTTCAAAGCTATCTCATATATGACAAAGAATTGAGATACTCAAAGAGAGTCAGATCGTGTGAGTGACCTTAGGTAACGTATGACACATCAAAGCAAACAAAATAATGAAAGAAAGAACCTTTTTGCCCTTATTCTGATTAAACTTACCCTTTTGATGCCAATACTACGAATGTTCGTAGTCGTGGCGTTTTTAGAATAGGAAAGGTGATACATTCCGTAGTATAGTTTTCTATGATTACATTGGGTATACTAATTTGTGCTAATCTGGGATTTAAGCAGGATGTAATCATGTGTTACTTACATGAAGATTGACGTCACTTTAATTTAGTTCAAATAGGAAAATTGTTAAATTTTGTCAATACCATCGCCTAATATGTTAGACATACCCTTTTGCCTAAATCACCTCCTAAGATAGTCCGCAAACGAAAATTGTTAATTAACATGATACACAAGATACCATGTAGATACACATTTTTTGTTGTCAGAGGTTCAGTAATAAGAATAATAATAATTTTGTAGGACAATATCACTTTAATTGAACAAGCCCCTTGCTAAGTGCCTTTTGAGACTTGTACATACGGAAAATATACTTATTAAATATCAAAAAGTACTTATATAGCATATATAATCAACGACTAGACTGGAAAGTAGAACAGAAGCGTAGTTCTTAACTCTGCCTCCACCGGGAACAGAACCCGGAACCTCACGATTAGCGTTTAGGCGGCTAACCGATCGCGCCACGGAGGTCGTGAAAAAAAGTTCAGTGTTCATCATTTACTACACTATAACCTATATGTGCTTAAACCTGGTTGTTTTTGGTTTCAACTCACTTTCTACCTGATAATCAGTATCTAACTTAAAAGACAATAAACCACGCTACCGATACTTATACATACATATACTTTGTTCACTATTTGGAAAAATAGACACAATTCCTCACAAGGTTTTCCCCTTAAGCCACGTATGTACAACATTACTTATACAAAAACTTTTATATTCGACGCAAGTCAAAACTTTATATTAAAAGGAAAAAAATAAGGGAATTCTCGTAACTCCTGTTTCCTTCACCGAATTTCAAATTGAACATTATTAACTGACTCGTGGGCGACGAAATTGAATCTTTTGGGTGATGTGCTGGCATTTTTTGATCAACATTCCATATTAATCACAATTACACGACGAAAATGTCGTGTGTTTGAAGTTCTGTCCACCCCTGAAAGGACAATAAGAATATATATATATATATATCATAATATTATAGCCATAGGGATTCATAATGTATGTATATCCACCTAGATACAAAATACAAACGTGTTCACGACAATTAACCCTTGCAGGGTAGTCAGAGGTTCAGGTGTCCATCTCCGCAATTGCGAAGGTAGTAATTATATGGCCACCTCGAGCCCATGTCTTGACCAGATAGTCAGTACTCAATATGACAGGTGGTAATTTATGTCACCATTTACATGTATATCCATCTATAAAATCAATGATTACATACATTTATAACTTTATTGTTATTCAGTAAGTTCATGTGATAATTGTTATTAAATTATCCATAATATAATACACATAACACTTGTTATTATAGTGATTTTAGTAGCCACTCACTAAACTATAGTACTAATTTAGTAGTAGTTTAATTGAGTAGTTAATTTAGTACCTTGACTCAAAAAACTCATACCTGTCATATCACTACATAGTATAAAACAAAGTCGCTTTCTTTGTCCCTATGTCCCTTTGTATGCTTAAATCTTTGAAACTACGCAACGGATTTTGATGCGGTTTTTGAATAGATAGAGTTATTCAAGAAGAAGGTTTATATGTATAATAGCGTCCATTAAATAGTGGATACGGCTATATATTTTATACCCGTGCGAAGCTGGAGCGGGTCGCTAGTTTTTTATAAACTTGATCAGTATTAGTTAGTGTCTATAACTGTTCAGAGTGTATGAATATAGAATATTGGTTGTGTGGCGCTGTGTAAATATTTACTTTTTGTTTAATTTAAGTTTTGAATAAAAACCAATAAAAAAAAGAATATTCGTATCAATTTTATTAGCCCCTTAGTACTACTATTTCCTAAGAACAGCTAGTATAATATATTCTGTTTTTAACCTTCGATCTTAAAAGACTAAAACTATTGAATGTTTTTTTATTTCTATACTCTAAGGTTACCAAAACAACCTTCCCCTTAATACTACGAAAGATCAGCAATCCACTCACGTAGTATAAACAAACATGCTACGACCCTAACACATTTTTCATTACTCTTCAAAGCCTTTTCTAAATTGCTTCTTGCTATTTATAGTAATGAAGGCTTTAGATAAGGTTCCGGTTAAGGCACGAAGGAGCATCATGTCTTAATGGTTAATTTAATTTCAATTTTAAACTAATTTTGATGTGTCTCAGTGATGAAACTAAACTGACAGGAAGTAAAGATATGTATATATTTATCATTCTGCATGGTCTTTATATAATTGGGAATTCATCCTTAATTACGTGAGGACATCTGCTTATTAATTGAATTAGACAATGGGAAGTGCATTATGTCTTTTAGAGTACTGGCTAACAGGTTATCGCGGTGGTTATAAAAGAAATACTTTGCTATTTTAGAAATGGAATACCTGCTAACCTCTGGCTATCCTACATGGTAAAATGGTTTGGTATGTTTGTATTTCTAAGTATGAATATATTCTTTTGTACTAAAAGGCGACCTAAGACATATTATCTTCTCTCTAAGGTTCTGTCCACCACGAAAAATATTAAAAGACGTGAATGTATATGCATTTTTAAGTAATTAAGCAATCCTGTCACGTAGTATAAGCGAACAAGCTACAAATGCTGACACATTTTTGATTACTTTGAAACCTTTTCAACTTTGCTCTTTGCTATTTTTAGTTTAACGACTTCCGTGACGTGAAGGTTTAAGCACTTAATGTTTGCTCTGAGGTTCCGTGATCGATTTCCGGTGGAGGCAGGGTGGAAGAAGAATTTAGTTCTGATTTACAATGTAGTTGTTGAATCTATGTTATAATATGGTAGCTAACTATGAAGTGAGATGTAGCTTTGTTATTAGATCTTTTGTTTGTAAATACATAGTTAACGTTAACGTTCCATCTGAACTTTTTCATTTTTGCAGTAAAATAATATTACGTAATACACCAACTGGGATAAGGAAAAAGGGAAACCTACACCTTTTTAGGAACAGGTAATAAATAGTCAGTGCTTGTAAAAGGCGACACGGTTTACCACCTGTCACATTGAATACTGGCTATCTGATAAAGTCATGAGTTCGAAGTGACCATATGATTACTTCATTCAGTATAGATGGACAATTGATCCACTGAATACTCCAAAAGGTTTAACGGGCACTAGTTAGTATGAAAAATCTACTTTTGTAACTTAATATGGATTCAAAACGATAACTTTATGAAATGTACAAAAATATGACTTCAAGGAACAACAAATAATGATTAGCATTAAAATTTCCTATTAATTTCTAATATTGTTGCTTAATTTTCATACCAATTAGAACTTCCAAATAATTCTAATTATAGATGTAAAGTTTTACAAGTTATACTTAACAAGTTCATGTTACAATCATAACTTACTTAACAATTACAACAACTTGATTTTGCAGGTATCTACGTCAGTGATAAAACTTTTTCTATTATATTTACGATTTCTGCGAAATTTGGGCTGGGACATTTCTGACAATTTCATCCTATTAGTACTTAGAAAAAAATAATACTTATTATTTTAGCTTTATGTTATTAAGGATCAAATATATTGTTACTATGTGCTGTTATTAATAAAGATTCTTATACAAGGAATAAAAATTAAATAAGTATATACATTTATATACACTTTACGATCATTAACCTATATAAATACTTACTAATAATAATATTGTAGGACATTATTACACCAATTGAACTTAGCCCCGTGCTAAGTATATTTAAGATTTGTGTTAAGGGTATTAGTCAACGTATAATTAAGAAATATATACTTATTATATAGACAATTACATATATAATCAACGACTAGACTGGAAAGCAGAAGAAAAGCATAGTTCTTAACTCTGCCTCCACCGGGAATCGAACCAGGCACCTCACGATTAGCGTTCAGGCGTATAACCTATCCCGCCACGGAGGTCGTCATTTTATGGTCAGAGGTTTATTGGGTAAATAGAGGATTGCCTGTTCATATCTGCGATTGAATAGTAGTTAATATGAGATCGAATCCACGTGTAACGTGTCTTTTGTTGTGGTATTTTTCAGACTACATTTTATAATCCTTAATAAAACAAACAATTCTTTGAACATGATTAATAACTAACAGGACTTCTTAAACTTATTATAAATCGTGTATCTCTTAAAACTATAATTCTTGGAACGTTTTTGATTTTTATTATAAAGAATATTAGTAACTGTTACGTGCTAAGGAGGAACTAATTTTGTAGAAGACAACTAACAATAAATGTATTAGTCAATAATTGTAATATTTATCTATTAAACCTATATTTTCTTTTCAGACCCACATCGAAAATTAACATCAATGAGAAGCTTTAAAATTTAGAAACGAAAATGATTTACACGATACTATTCTTAGCTTTAATAGCCAACGATATCATAGGCCGTGTCAAAACCAAGCATACCCAAACGAAATTCGAAAGAGAAAATTACATTTACGACACATACGCTTCGAAAAACAGAATACCTGATAATGTGTTGAACAAGTACAATATAAGTTTAAATGGAACATCCTTAGACTACGAAATTGCCTTGAGCTTCCACGAGAATTGTTCAGTAGATGAAACAATTGAAGAAGTGTATGGAGTGAAGATGATAAAATCGGTGAAGCTGAACGAGATCTTCAGGGAAATGTCAGAGCTGGTGATGGATGAAGAATTTTCAGTAGACATGAACGACCTCAAAGGTATCAACCTTTTTGGACTGGTCGACCCAGACTGCGATGGAACGAAACTTTGTACGAGAATGAACGAAACGAACGAGAATGATAAAACTATTAGTATTGGATTTCTTGGCGGTTATAGGTGGGGAAGAGTAAGTATACAATTTTCTTATACTATCCCATTTGGGGTGGATACAACTTTAAAGACGTTGCTTTGATTACCTATAGCATTGTAGAATCAACTGCGTTCTACAGGAAAAGAGAAAGCTTCCTACCTGGGCAGGTGTTCGTCCAGGCTAATGACCCCGAGTTACAATTTTTTATCTCATTCTTCGTTAATTATTGTAATTGCGCGTTTTAGGGCATAAATTTTTATGCTGGCGACATCTGGTTAGGTGGAGAGGTTAGAGATTATATGTACATATAATACAAGTTCAAGGTTTAAACCACTGTTCGATAAACGTTAAATGATCTTTAGTCTCTTAGTCCCCTCCTACGACATTCCGAGAAAAAAGGCAGTTAGTCAGCATTCTATGTGAATCAGGACTTTCAAAAAGAACACTGATACCAATATTCCGTTTTCGCTTGTCCCTTAGTCGCCTCCTACGACATGCCTGGAAGAACGCCATCTAGTTAACATTATTTTCATATTCAGACTTTCTTATAATATGCCATTTCTACCCCAAGCTACCTTTACTACCACAACTGACTACCTTACAGACCGTCCTAGGGGCCCTACCCCTGGCAGTGGCAGCCGTGAACCGGGACCCCAATTTACTACCCGGATGGACCTTGCAGTTCATATCAGCTGACACAGGTCAACCGAAGCAGACGTCACAACATAGGGAGAGTTTGTCTTTAAGGTGAGTGATTTGTGAAGGTAAATATTCAAAATGTTAAGCCCTATTGGGTTGTATAGACGTTTTGGAAGATTATTTTTTTTATTATTTCTTAAATGTACGTCACCCTAACTAACTAACTTTTTTCTCCATTATCTTTATATAAACTCGGCATTAAAAGGTAACTTTACCCTTTTTCACTATTTCGTCTCTCTGACAATCATAAACATTAAATTACATTTATAACTTCCTTAATAACGAGGTGAAAGTGGTTTGTCTACTGACATTGATTTGACAGACATTCATTTTCAGGGCAGATGGGTATCCGTGATTTCTACCTACCACTACAAAACATAGAAAAAGAACTTTGGAGACATGAAAACAGCTCACTTATTAGCATGTGCATATATTGAGGTTTCGATACCATAATGAAATATTGGTTACAGGTTGCTGGCCTATCGTTCAATAGATTCCATATTCCCAAGTCACCTCCTATGACATAACAATAAGAACGGCCGCCAATTAGCATTCTTTTTACGTCCTAGACTAGCACAGGACATGTGTTATATATAAATGTGTACATTTACAATATGTAACCCCTTTTAAGGTTTAAAGACCTTGGAAAAATATTAATATTTCCTTGGTTATATTATTAGGCAGAAATCATGTGAATGACAAACCTCTTTCGCTTCATTGACATTTAGACTTCTCATTCACACTTGGCGGCAAGTAACGTACCTTTTTCAATATGACGTCAATTACTTACGTAATGTATGATAAAAAGGATTGAAAAGGAAATTCAATGGTTCAATGGTTTGAGTAATGCGGATGTATAATAAAAGCCTTAAAGGTTGTTTGAGGAAAAACATATGATATACTGTAGAAGGGTGACATTGAAAATACTTCGAAACACCCACTTCTCTCATGTATTGATATCAGTAATATAAAATATATGAGCACAGACATTAAGTGAAATTAAAGTAATTTTAGATATACTTATTTTGTACCACTTACAATACATGCTGAGTGCTATTGATTTCAGTAAAAACAAAAATACAATAAAGACAAACGTGTTCACAACCATTAACCCTTGCGTCAAGTCAGAGGTTTAGGTGTCAATCTCCGCAATTGCAAATGTAGTAATTCTATGGCCACATCGAACCCACGTGTTGACCAGATAGTCAGTACTCAATGTCGCCATTTACAAGCACTTACTATTACCTGTTCGGGGAACAGGTAGTAAAAAAACATAAACATACGCTTCACGACTTGTGACGACGATGCTCCCTAATTTATTATGACTTGGTTGTCAGGTTTATTGCCTATATCCGAAATTTCGAAAGCACGTTAGGTATGAGCCACTCAAAACCGGTGTTTCACTAAATAGAGAGCACCAACGCGATATGTAGTGAACCGTATCGCCGTATACAGGCACTGGTTATGACTTATTTATTCCTTAAGATGTTTTCTCTCACTGTTAGCGACTGTAAAATATGTATGTATATGTAAAAAACATTTATTTTGCCTTCATTATATTTAATGGATGTTATTATACATATAAACCTTCCTCTTGAATCACTCTATCTATAAAAAAAACACATCAAAATCCGTTGCGTAGTTTCAAAGATTTAAGCATACAAAGGGACATAGGGACAGAGAAAGCGACTTTGTTTTATACTATGTAGTGATGATTATAATGTAGTCTTATATAGTAAGATATTTTTAATCTTTTAAACTATGTAGTGATTATAAACCTAACATATTTGTCACGTCCTAGTCTGTGACGTGAAAAGAATGTAAACTAGCTGCCGTTCCCAGCATGTCGTAGCAGGTGACTAAGGGACTAGGGGCAATACTCAATGTGACAGGTGGTAAGCCGTGTTGCCATTTACAAGCGCTGACTATTTACCTGTTCGGGAATAGGTAGGTTTCCCCACGATGTTTTCCCATTAGCATTAAATATATAAATTTCATTCATTGGTACATGGCAGACCATAGGACTCTAGATGCTCGAACCTAGGACTTAATAAGAAGTTAGAATTCATATCCACTTGGCTACAGTCGCTATTTTAAAGTGAATTATCTGGGAGTAATATGTTTTATCTGAGTGGCCTGTGCTAATCTGTGACGTTAAAAGAATGTTAACTAGCTGTTGTAGGAGGCAACTAAGGGACTAGGGGTATATGGAGTCTATTGGGCGACTGGCTAGCAACTACTAAGTAACCAAGAACAGTTCTCCTATGTTCTGTACACCCCGAAAGAGATTAAGGAAATGACGTGTATCTGAGTGTAATATATATTATATAAGCATGTAAGATAACATCTGAGGCGTGACACAGTTAACCTCTTGAATGTTAATCGTGAGGTTCCGGCTACAATTCCCGGTACAGGAAAAATTATGTATATTTGTTTTCTTTCTGCTCGTTAAATATGCAAACGTACTACATAATATAATAATATGTTTAAGTTATCTATCTCATTATGAGAGAAATAAATTAACATTACCAAGAACGACCTATTTCAATAAGGGTAATAATATTCCCTGTAGATGGGTAGGCGGAGATCACGGATCCCCATCTATCCCAAATCTGACAAACCACTTTCGCTTCATTGACTCTCATACACCACCTTATACAGTGTACCTTTGACTTTCAATAAGTGATTTTATGATCCTTATGTTGAATAAAAACGATTTCATTTCATTAAAATTATTTACTTACTTTGTACTAAGCTATCACTAGACATACCTTAGAAAACCTACTAAAATCCCTTGCAAAAACAGCTACTTACATTCCACAATAGTCCCAATTCACCACACAACACGGAAGCATGGCTTATTCCACGAAAACGAAGAACACACACGTTAATCATTACTTCAGGGAATTCAGACGTCAACAGCATACATACATCGCGAAGAAAACTTGTAAACTTTACTCGTTACAACTTTAATTCTAGTTCAAGTGATGTATTGCTGCCCTTTCCACCTTTATAAGGTAAAGGGCCTTGACGTGAGTTTGGTTTGACAACTTCCGTGGCGCGATCGGTTAAACACCTGAACGCTAATCGTTCGGTTTCAGGTTCGGTTCCCGGTGGTGGCAGAGTTAAGAACAACGCTTTTCTACTGCTTTCCAGTCTGGTTGTTGATTATATATGCTATATATGTATTTATCTATATATAATAAGTATATATTTCTTAAATATACGTTGACTAGTACCCTTAACACAAGTCTTAAATGTACCTACCGAGGGGCTAGTTCAATTGGTGTAATAATGTCCAAATATTATTATTATATATGGTGGAACAGAAAGGACAGTTCCTTATCCGTGTGGATAAAACATAAAATACGCTGCACGACTTGTGTATACACACTCCCTTTTTATTGTGGCTAGATAGTTACAAACTAAGTGCCTGTCTCCGAAATTGTTGAAGGCATTTTAGGCATGAGCAACTAACAAGGTAGAATATCAATGCCAAGAGACAACCAGTGTCAGGCAAATGTTTTGACTTTCAATAAATGTACTGTACTTGTACTTATGTTGAATAAAAACATTTGACTTTGACTTTGAAAGCCCACGTTTCACTAGAGATAGAACCTAAAATGATAGGTAGTGCCATATCGTCCTATACAGGCAATGGCTACAGTTGGTTTTAGAATAAACTGCGGCGGAAATTAAAGAACCTTCATGTAAACGAAAGAGGCCTTTAGCTCAAGTCCATACTTAGCAAAATGGTAAATAAAAAGAGCCTTGAAAAACTTTTACATACGATTTACGACTTGTGTATACACACTCCCTTTTTATTGTGGCGGGATAGTCTTAAGCTTTACTACCTATCTCCGAAATTACCAAGAACTGTAACTTTCATTCATTCTGTTTTATGAAACAAAAGAACGAAATCAGACTCTGACTTTGTTCATCTAATAATCTCGCGTAATGCATCTTTATGTATATTTATATAACGTATATATTACAGGCTTACAACTAATTTATATTATATTAATAGTTAAAGCTTATGATTCTATAAACAGAACATAATAATAAAACAACATATAATAATGAATAAAAAGATAATATATTCCATTTATATTCACTGTACCAAACTTTCGGTAAGTTTGATCAATAATATGTATCTTCACTACGTACTACAAAGCAAAATAAATGCTTCCCAAAGACATAAGACAAACGCGTTCACGACTATTAACCCTTGGGGTAGTCATTGGTTCAGGTGTCCATGTCCACAATTGCGAAGGTAGTTATTCTATAGCCACCTCAAACCAACGTGTTGACCAGATAGCCATTACGCAATTGACAAGTGGTAAGCCATGTCGCCATTTACAAGCACTAACTATTACTTGTTACGGAAACATGTAGGTTACCTCACAATGTTACTGTTACCGTAGTATTCTATATTTAAAATACTTATAACTTTATTTGTATCTCGTATAAGTTTGTGACTTAATAGATTACTAACTAGTTGGTATTTTTTCTGGAAAAACGTAGAAGGCAATATAGAAACAGAAGGTCAATGGAACAAGGTGATGGCCTAATTTTATTACATAGATAAATGCTTATTAATGCGGTAATGCTTCCCACTATTCTTCGTAACCCAGTCTCTTTGTTACAGAGTGATGACCCACATGAGAGATTTGGGAGTGGTTGCCTTTTTCGGTCCCGACGGGAACTGCGAATCGGCAGCCAAACTAGCTGCTGCTTGGAACCTGCCTTTGATATCTCATGTAAGTATTGTACATGGATAGGTGTTTTCCATGGAGTAATTAATAAGAGGAGTGGGCCTTACGCAATATTTGTAAGGAAACTAGAGATCGCGCCACATAAATTGGCAGTAGGCAAACTTGGAACTAAATTTGACGTTTCCGCCATTGCGTGTTATTTTGTATGAAAGGTAAATTTAGTATTACCAGCGTTGTGTTTTTTGCTCACTCTTTGTAATTTTTATGTTTGTTAAGGGTGATTATAATAAATTGATTTCCGGAGTTTCTTGTTAGTTCTTCTCCAAGCTAGGGTCTCCGCTGATCTAACCTCGGTAAAAAATATGTAAAGACAATGCTCAGTGCCATGTTTGAAATAATAGTTTTAAGAGATTCGCGATTTATACTCATGATATAAGATATAAGGGTGTGTATAAGATTGATTGCAGCTGCGGGAAATCCTACGTCGGACCGACTAAACGGTCTATTGCGGACAGAGTGAAGGAACACATAATATATGTAATATATAATAAGAAGGATAAGTCCCGTTAATTATTAATCATGTTTGAAATAGTTTTTTTAAACATTCAAAGATAGCTTGTGATAGGGCCTATTTTAAATAAACATATTTTGACTTTGATATACTTATTAATTTGTTTTATTTGAGTTTATAGCTCTGCAACCAAAGACCGTTACAAATGAAACCTATAAAGTATATAAAGTATCGAGCCGTATGGCACAGTGACTGCTAGTTTTGGCGTGTTTACTGGTAACACTGAATTACGCGACTGTGGCGACGCCTCCAACTGCCAATTTATGTGGCGCGATCTCTAGCGTGGCATTACGCGGGGTGAAACGAGGTACGCGTGATGGAGGGGGGAAATTACAACCAATCAAAATAAAACATATTATTATTATATGTACGTATGTTTAAATACATATCATGCTTAAAAAGAATCATATTCTTAAATACCTTTCTGACAGAACATATACTCGTGTACCTAATAATTGTATGACTTAATATATATATTTCAGTTTATTCCTCTAAAGGTATGTAGTGTGAAGAATAGAAGAGCATGTATAAGAAGGTTAATAGATGTGAGTGAAGCAAAAGACATTACTTACTCATTCAAAGTTTTTATCGATAGTTTCTGGCAAGGACCCAGAAACGTGAATATTTGTATGTAATATGTTTGACTGAATATTGTTTATTGTAATACATTTTAACAATAGAATTTTTACAAAGAATTAACAAACTATTAAAAGACATAAAACTAATGAAAATAACCTATAAATTATTATTTTATGTAGATATGTATTTATTTTTAAACACTCGCGATTTATACTCATTTAATTTACTATGTGAGATCGGGTCGTTTCACGATAAATTAATAGAGATATTTAAATAAAAATGTATGTATGTAAATATGTGTATTTATTAACCCAACCCCCTTTTCCAGGACTGCTCAGGCGCTAAAGACACGTCTCAATCAGCAGCCGGCCTCAGCATGACCTTCGCGAGGACCATTCCGCCAGCGTACAAAGTCAGCAAGTCAGTGGTTGCGCTGCTTAAGGCGTTTGAGTGGACGAAGTTTGCTGTAGTCGCCAGCGATTCGATTGCTGGTGTCGATCAGCAGAGCGAGGCTATTGTGGTATGTTTCTTGAAAGGGGTAGGTAGAGTGTAGGTTGTATGCTAGATGCATATTTTGTTAGAAAATGTCCTTGTTTAGTAATTTGTAATATATTGTTTTTCTGTTATATGTGTCTTTTGTCTTAAATTCATAAATATTTATATATGTAAATATAAATTTATAATATCTTAGTTAAGCATTGTAGGTAAACTAATATTAAAGACATCATTATACCAAATAAAATTGCCCTTTAGTAAGTTCGTTAAAGGTTTGTATAAAGGGTAATAATTAACGTATATTTAACCAAACGTATAATGTTGATAGATAGATAAATACATGTGTAATATAGTCAATATAAATGATGAATACAGTAAACATAATCAACGATAGGCCTTAAAAGCACAGGTAATCGAACCCGGGACTTCACTTAGAACGATTTCTCATCTTTCCTTAGCACCCATTACACATGTACTTTTGTACTTCACTTTACGCACACCGTTTTCAAATCAATTAAGAGTATCACGTCTAGTGCATTAGTCTTAATTTATCTAAAAATTGAGTCAGAGACAATGAGGAACCCTTTTACGACTAATTACCCTTGTGGGGTAATCAGAGGTTCTGAGTCTATCCACGCAATTGATCCACGTGTTGAGCACTTGATGTGATATGTGGTAAGTTGTGTCGTCATTTACAAGCACTGACTATTACCTGTTTGGAGAACGAATAGGACTTACTCACGATGTTTTCCTTCATTGTACGTGTCGTTTCGTATTCAGAAGCCCAAGTCTACTAATTACTCGTAGTTTCGGCACAAACGCAGTTCAATATTAGATCAGTAATAGGTGGTAATAGTGTGAAGTTGGTAGTGGTTTAGCAAAAGTGTAAAATTTCCTTTAGCCAAAAATGGCGAATTTTGTCACTTTTGCTAATCCACTACAAACTTCACACTATTACTGATCTGATATTAAACTGATATTTCGCAAAAAGCATCAGTGGACTTGGGCCCGAGTTCATTTTTTACAAATGTATTTATTTCCAAAAATGTTCTTCATATGCATTGCTACACGCCCCAGGGTTTGAACCCTGTACCCACTGATACAGAGTCAATCCACCAAAACTAACCTACCTACAAAATTGAGTTAGCTAGATCATATTATTCACGTAATAGACAAAAATCCCTGTTCAATCTCATCTCACGATCCCTAAATCCCCAATGTATGAATGGAAATAGGGGCTTGATCAATATTTCATAACTTTTATCCTTATAGATTGCAAAATATGCCGACGCATTGTAAAAGTTGTTGCGAGTTAGTTTGGGACGTTAGACAAAGCTAACTAGCTGCCGTTCTTCCCGGCATGCATATAAAACACATACATACACATCAAAGATCAAGCAAAGATTAAAGGTCACACAAAGACACATGGAACGCGCCATGCTCGGCATCACTTTGCGGGATAGGGTCCGGAATGAGACCATAAGACAGCGCACCAAAGTTGTAGACATAGGTCAACGAGTTGCTAAGCTAAAATGGGCTTGGGCCAGACATGTGTGTCGTAGAGATGATGGACGATGGAGTAAGCGCGTCCTGGAATGGAGACCTAGACATCTAAAAAGAAGTGTCGGCAGACTACCTGCCCAATGGTCTGATGATCTGTCGAAGGTAGCTGGCTCCCTCTGGACTAGAAAAACAGAAAACCGTGCACAGTGGAGGAAGATTGGAGAGGCATATGCCCTACGGTGGGCGAATTAGTTAGTGCTGTAAAGAAGAAGAGAAGAAGACATACACATCACGCCTGATTTCCTATGTGTAGGCAGAGATCACGAATTCTCATTTGTCCTGATCCTGACAGACCACTTTCGCTTCATTGACACTCATACTTCTTTTCATACACTTCGGTGGTTATAGGTACTCCTAACGTCGCCTTTTTTCAATATAGCGTCTATGTGACTGTTATATGTATTATTAGGCAGGCCCCTACGTAACTGCCCTTCCATTTTACTCACATATATTCCTTTTATCAATCAGCTATCAGTCATCCGCATAACATGTTCAAACCATCGAAGCAAGCTCTTTTCAATCTAACTTAATGGGCAATAAACTATGCTACCGATACTTATACATACATATACTTTGTATACTATGTGGGGGCTTATACTTAATAGCTTTTACCAATTCTATTTATTGTCATGTACACACACTAGCTCACTTGCGGCGGTTATAGTTTATCTCGTCATTTACCATCGTTCAGTATATTGACGACATCCGTGGCGCGATCGGTTAGCCGCCGGAACGCTAATCGTGAGGTCCCAGAGATTCCCGGTGGAGGCAGAGTTAAGAACTACGCTTTTCTACTGCTTCCCAGTCTGGTTGTTGATTATATATGCTATATATGTATTTATCTATGTATGTATTTCTTAAATATACGTTGACTAGTACCCTTAACATAAGTCTTAAATGAACTTACCAAGGGGCTAGTTCAATTGGTGTAATAGTGTCCCAAATATTATTATTATTTATAAAGTTACTTGTTAGTTATTTATATCAAAACAACCAATGAATAACAAATTTCTTAGATGACGTCGAGGCTTGTTTTGCTTTATTTTTGTCTCCACGTGTTACGAATAAGTATTCGATTTGGCGTAAAGGGAATAGAATTCTATTTATTTACTATTTTTTCTTCATACCGAGGAGGTCAGGGGTTCTGTTTTCCATCTCCGCATTAGCGGAGGTAGTAGTTCCATGGCCACCTTGAACCCACGTGTTGACCAGACAGTCAGTAATCAATGTCACAGGTGATAAGCCATGTCGCCATTTACAAGCACTGTTTTTTTGTTTGTTTGGAGAACAGATATGTTTCCTCACGATATTTTCCCTCAGTGTTGTATTCATACATACTAATCATACATACATATAGACCACAAACATACATGGATGACATACTGAGAAAAGAAAGAGATGAAACATATTATTACCACAGAGAGTGTATGAGGAGGTGTATGGGTGTCAATGAAGCGAAATTGGTTTGATATGTATATAAGACTATGTATGTAAAATAGAATTCACATACATTCATGAATCACTTTTGGGGTGGATATAAACTCTAAGAAAACATCTCTTTAATTTTTTTAGCTATAGTATATAGCTATAGTTATAGTGATAATATTACTTACATACAAATCACGCCTGTTTCTCTACAAAAGGGTAGCAGAGATCCCGGATTCTGACTGAGGTGACTTAGGGACTAACGTTAATGGAATCGATTGGGCGATAGAGTAGCAACCTATCAATAATTATCGACGACCTCCGTGGCGCGATTGGTTAGCCGCCGGAACGCTAATCGTGAGGTTCGATTCCCGGTGGAGGCAAAGTTAAGAACTACGCTTTTCTACTGCTTTCCAGTGTGGTAGTTGATTATATATGCTATATATGTATTTATCTATGTATAATATGTATATATTTTTTAAATTTACGTTGACTAGTACCCTTAATACAAGTCTTAAATGAACTTTTCAAGGGGCTAGTTCAATTGGTGTAATAATGTCCAAATATTATTATCATTATTTAAGTCATCAGAACTCCAATATATTAAGTTTAAGTCTCTAAATGTCTGTCCAGCCCGAAAGGAATTAAAGGAAAATTAAATATATAGTATGTTTATATTTCCATACCTAATCCTTTACACGTTTTAACCTCAACATACACACAACATGACTATACATAACTGTAATTTTTCCGCAGTAAATCTTTTGTCACGCTGTTCCATTTAATAAATGTAACAAAGTTTGTTTGGCCACACTCGTGGAAAAAATTAAGTGGGCTTAATAAAAAAGTTGTGTTACGCTGAATCATCGAGTTTTTGTTATATGGAATAATACACAACATTAGCATTATAACTTTATGAATTATTTTGTGAGGTTTTTAATAATATTGTTTATGTAACTTAGTTTATAAGCCTTTGAAAATGTTTTTAATGGTTATAGTAATTTCTCCATCTCTTTGTATTTATACATACACATCATGTCCGCTTCCTTACAAAGGGGTAGCCAGACATTCCTATTTACGTTCAGTATAATTATTATTATTAGTTTGCCCCATTGGGCAGTTATTCGTCACAATGAATATAAATATTAAGAAAAAACCTTTTCTTATTTTAATCCTGATAACCTTCGAAATTTCAGAGATGGGCACTCAAGCCTCTAATTACCCGGTCTCAGTAAAAAAGGGATTTTGTTTACAAGTCGTGAACTGCATGTTATGTTTATGTTATGGGATCTCTTAATCCACTACTTTACGGCACGTTCCTAACGACTAAGCTTCACTGAACTTAGGACCATGATTCTAAGATGATACTCAATTTCAGGACCATGTTTGTAAGGGAATAAGGGTCGTTTTCAGGAACATAATATTTTAAGCGACTCGCGATTTTCATTCATTTTACAAGTAAACGTGTCTTATCACGTATTCTATAACATATTTTATCAAAGGTGATTCTTTGTTTATAAAATATACGTAATAAGTCCCGTTGTCTTGTAAATTCAAGGAACATGTTCGTAAGAGAATAGACAGACAATATTATGCATTACTCTATCTTTAATCTATTTGGTTTTTTTTTTAATTCTTTAATTTTTTTTAATTCACCACTAAGGTTATGTCGTCTTTAGTACAAACACTGATGCCAAGGCTTTTGCACTTGTTATTTTGTCGCCATGGTAACACCAACGCCGCTACAACCGAAGAAAATCGAATTTTAAGCTGCAATTCTGCTCTTCCTTGTTCTTCGGTTCGTTCCAGTTGAGAATCCAAATATAATACCAAAGCATATTTAGACAGTTCGGCATCACAATTGACTAAATATTCAGCAGAAAATAATTATTTCTATTTTCAACTTTCACTGAGCTACTGACTTTGTTGACGAACCATAGACGACTGAATCTATTTATTTTTGCTCTCAGAAACTGGCCAGCAAACACGGCATGACTGTTACCGTGAACCGGAAGATTAAGGACTTCCTTCCCATGCAGATCTGGCAGCTCAAAAAGATGGTGGAGGAAACCTATTCAAAGACCAGAGGTAGGATATGATATAGATACATACATACACATCATACCTGGAATTTGACGTAGCTCAATAGTTTGGGGCTTGGCTCTGTATCAGTGGGTACAGGGTTCTAATTCCGCTTCCCGCAAACGCGATCACGATAATTAACCCTTGTGAGGTAGTCAGAGGTTCAGGTGTCCATCTTCGTAATTGCGAAGATAGCAATTTTATGACTCCCTCGAATTCACTTCAGTAGTCAATCACAATAGTAGTAGTCAGTACTCTATGTGATAGGTGGTAAGTCATGTCGTCATTTCCAAACACTAACTATTACCTGTTCGGGGAACAGGTAGGTTTCCTCATGATGTTTTCCCTCACCGTAGTATTCTATGTATTGTGTTTTTTTTTAATACTAATACTGCAATATAGGACTATTATATATTTTCCCACAGTATACGTGTTCCTGGGTATGAAATCCGAACTGTTACACTTCATAAAGATCCTTCACGAGAAGAAATTGCTCCAGAACGGAGAATACGCTGTCATATCCGTGGATGATGAAGATTATGACCCTCGAGTCACGGTCAAGTATGCAGGTTAGCATTTGTACATATATTCTCGCCTCTACGTCCCCAACGGGATAGGCAGAGGCCATATATTGCCGCCTATATGAGGTGATTAATGGGTGTGAGTGAAGCAAGAGAGATTTGCTAGGATCGTCCCAGGTGGCGATCGATAGTCTCTGCCTATCCCGTTGCGGCGAGGCGTGAATATATGTCTGCGTGTATGAAATGAGTACATAAGAAGGTCTATGAGTCTCAGCTACAGACAAAACAAAAACTAAGCTAATCATAAGATCAATTATACTTTTGGAAGAAAATTAACTTTTGTTCTGTCGATTAACTTACGTGGATGAAGACTCTTAATTAGCCAAGTTAAATTAATCTTAATTCGACATAGCTCAGTTGTTTCGGGCTTGACTCTGTATCGAGGGTACAGGGTTCAAATCCCGCTTAAGCATGTACCAATGGAAATGAAGTTTAATGAATTTCTTTCACATTTTCGTAATAAAAATACATTTACAAAATGCGTCGAATACTACGGTGAGGGAAAACATCGTGAGGAAACCTACCTGTTCCCCAAACAGGTAATAGTGCTTGTAAATGGCGACATGGCTTGCCACCTGACAAATTGAGTACTGACTATCTAGTCAACACGTGGGTTCAAAGTGGCCATAGAGTTACTACCTTCGCAATTGCGAAGGTGGACACCTGAACCTCTTACTACCCTGCAAGGGTTAATGGTCGTGAACGCGTTTGTCTTTTTGTCCCCGAAACCCTATTCCATGTATGAGAAAAGATATACATACATACGATCATATTCATTCATGTCCTTTAATCCTTTCGGGGTGGATAGATAAAATCTAGTTGGTAACTTCTAAGCATGAATACTGGGGATGTGATGTCATATGGTATATTGGTGACAGATTGCTAGCTCATCGCCCAAATGATTCAATTTACCCATACATGAGACTAGACGAACCACATACATCATTACGATGAAGGATAATATTATGAGAAACTGTTAAATTTTAAATAGGTAATAGTCAGTATGCTTACCATCTGTCACGTTAGCTTTTGCTTATTAGGTAAAAAGTACTTCGCCAAAGCAATTACCTGCAAAAGTTTTTTTTTTAATGTTTTAATATGCCATTCACCACTAAGGTCATGTCGGCGAAAGTACAAACACTGATGCCACAGCGTTTGCACTTTTTGTTGTTCCGTCGCCATGGTTATCAACGCCGCCAGCCGCTACAACCGAAGAAAAACGAGGTTGAAGCTCCAATTCTTCTCTTCCTTGTTCTTCGGTTCGGTCCAGTTCAGAATCCAAATCTTATCCCAAAGCGAACATATTTAGCCAGTTTGACATCACAAATGACTAAATATTCTGCCGAAAATAAATATTTGTATTTTCAACTTTCACTGAGCTGCTGACTTTGTTGACAATCCATAGACGACTATAACTAATTTTTTGTTTCAGATATCTTCGTGTATAACAGTACTGAAGACATGGAGGCTTTCAGAGCAGTTCTAAGGGTCACACCCTCGTTCCCTTCTAACCCACACTATGCGTAAGTATACACTACCCTCCAGATATACATCACTACATAGTATAAAACAATGTCGCTTTCTTTGTCCCTATGTACCTTTGTATGCTTAAATCTTTGAAACTACGCAACGGATTTGATGCGGTTTTTTTAATAGCTCGAGTGATTCAAGAAAAAGGTTTATATGTATAATAACATCCATTAAATAGTGGAGTAGGCTATATATTTTATACCCGTGCAAAGCCGGAGCGGGTCACTAGTACATATATAAGACACTGTCCTGTGCTAGCCTGGGACGTAAAAGAATACTAACTAGCTGCCGTTCTTCCCAGGATGTCGTAGGAGGTGTCTAAGGGACTAGGGATGAATGGAATATTGGGCGATGGGTTAGCAGCCTGTCATTGATTTTATTATGGAATCGCAACCCCAATATTGTGTTAATAGGGACCTAGGTATTATATATCCGAGGTGCTGTCCAACCCGAAAGGGATTAAAGTACGTGAATGTATATGTTTTGTAGTGGGAGGTACAAATCGCGGATACCTGTTCTGGAAATAATGGTCTGTCAAATCAATGTCAGTAGACTAACCACTTTCGCCTCATTATTAAGGAAGTTATAAATGTAATTTAATGTTTATGACTGTCAGAAAGATGACATATTCAAAAAGGGTAAAGTTACCTTTAACCGCCGAGTGTATATATAGATTATGGAGACAAAAGTTAAATGTGTCAACAAGACAAACGCGTTCACGACCATTAACCCATGCGGGGTAGTCAGAGGTTCAGGTATCCATCTCGGAGCGATCGCGGAGGTAGTAATTCTATGGCTACCTCGAACCCACGTGTTGGCTAGATGGTTAGTACTCATGTGACAGGTGAGAAGCCATGTCGCCATTTACAGGCACTGACTATTACCTGTTCAGGAACAAGTAGGTTTCCTCACGATGTTTTCCCTCACCGTATAATTCGACTCATTTCGTAAATATGTTTTCATTACGAAAATGTACATAGAAATTCATTAAACTTCATTTCCATTGGTTCATTCTCAAGCGGGATTTGAACCCTGTTCCCTCTGACACAGAGCCAAGCCCCAAACAACTTAGCTACGTCGAATTCATACGGTGTCAATAAATCAAATGTTTGTCACGAAAAATGAGGATCTCTGCCAATCCCTCAGTCGAAAGGCAGCCGTGATGTGTGTGTTTTGTAATTTGTACTATTATTATTGATATTACAATGATAACGTATTATAATTCGACATAGCTCAGTTGTTTGGGGCTTGGCTCTGTGTCAGAGGGAACAGGGTTCAAATCCCGCTCGAGCATGCACCAATGGAAATGAAGTTTAATAAATTTCTATGTACATTTTCATAATGAAAATACATTAACGAAATGCATCGAATCATACGGTGAGGGAAAACATCGTGAGGAAACCTGCCTGTTCCCCGAACAACTTACAGTTAGTGCTAGTAAATAGCGACATGGCTTACCACCTGTCACATTGAGTACTGACTTAGTCAACACGTGGGTTCGAGGTGTCCATAGAATTACTACCTTCGCAATCGCAGAGATGGAAACCTGAACCTCTCTCGCAAGGGTTAATGGTCGTGAACGCGTTTGTCTTTTTTTTGTTAATTACAAGTTCCTTTTATACAGTGATGTTATATTTCTTGTATTTGTTATACATTGCGTGTTATGTTTGCAGGAAATTTAGTGAGCTGATCCGTGGCTTGTCAGCCGTGCCACCCTTCTGCCTGCCTAACTACCACTATATCTTCGATGACATGCCTGTAAGTTCATACATATAAAAGACAAACGCATTTACGACCATTAACCCTTGCAGGGTAGTCAGAGGTTCAGGTTTCCATCTCCGCAATTGCGAAGGTAGTAATTCTATGGACACCTCGAACCCATGTGTTGACCAGATAGTCAGTACTTAATGTGACAGGTACAAGCACTAACTAATTAATAATTGGTTTATGTTAATGACATATTTTTTATAAAAAAATTTTTTTTGTCGTTTAATAAGTGATTTTATGATCCTTATGTTGAATAAAAAGATTTTCATTTCATTTTCGACTATACTGCATATATCACCTTTCCGGTTCAGTGTAGCTTAGTTGTTGGGGCCCCATTCTGAACGATCGGGTCCAATGTTTAAACCTCGGACCATGAATGTTTTTTTTATTCACCACGAAGGTTATGTCAGCTCAAGTACAAACACTGATGCCATGGAGTTTGCACTAACAAAAGACAATATTTTTCATTCCGAAGCACGCGAACGTATAGTGGCCATGACAATACACAGTGGCGCCAGTTATAAAATGTAAAATATCGTCTTTTGTTCTTATAAACTTAAACCTTATAAAAAGTTACTGGGACTGCAGTTTTAGCGCTGACTGTACATAATACTCGACGACCTCCGTGGCGCGATCGGTTAGCCGCCGGAACGCTAATCGTGAGGTCCCGGGTTCGATTCCCGGTGGAGGCAGAGTTAAGAACTACGCTTTTCTACTGCTTTCCAGTCTGGTCGTTAATTATATATGCTATATATGTGTTTATCTATGTAAAATATGTTTGTATTTCTTAAATATACGTTGACTAGTACCCTTAACACAAGTCTTAAATGAACTTACCAAGGGGCTAGTTCAATTTGTGTAATAATGTCCAAAATATTAATATTAAATACTTTACCTAACAGGTACCAATAAAGGGAGCACATTTATACGACGCAGTGATTCTTTGGGCGAAGGCTGCGACTGCCATGATGAACGCTGGCTTCTCGCTCACAGATGGTGCTAATCTGGTCAAGCTTCTGCGCCCAACTACCTACAGATCTGTTCAGGGCTTTGATGTGAGTTGAACTTGATACTAAGTGTGCTTACGGATTTGTTTGGCTTTCGGAAGGGATAGAATATTAGAGTTGTGTAGGCGTTGATATTGAATATTGATAAGAGGTTATAAAGAATATTAATGATAGGTTACTAGTGAAGATATAGTTAATGTTTATTACTTACATAAAGGTTACATAAGGTTGTTGTACGTATACAGCAATATTTAAATTTGCTTATTTTGTATGTATAATTGTATGTATTTCATATAATACAGTCCCAACCCAAACCTAACCTTTTCAGTACGTTTAGTATTTTTGACGTGCATTTAATTATGTTCCCTTTATTTATAACCTTTTTGTAGTAACTATGTAAAGGGCGTTACGATTGTATGTAATAATAGTAAAAACGTTTAATTAACAACTACAAAAACACTCAAAGACATAATACATAACACAGATTTTAAGACAAACATGTAAATCTTCCATCGTGCCAATTGCCATCTTGGTGCAAAAAAGTATATAGATAAGATCTCAATCAGAACATATTAGAAATAAAAGCAGCTAATATCATCCTATTTAGGTCCCAGATGAGAAAACAATTTAGACAAACGTGTTCACGACCATTAACCCTTGCTAGTCAGAGGTTCAGGTGTCCATCTCCGCAATTGCGAAGGTAGTAATTCTATCGCCACCTCGTGTTGACCAGATAGTCAGTACTCAATGTGACAGGTAAGCCTTGTCGCCATTTACAAGCACTAACTATTACCTGTTCGAGAAACGGGTAGGTTTACACATGATGTTTTTCATCACCGTATTATTCTACGCATTACGCAAATCCATTTTTATAAAATGAAAAATTGAGTGTTAATTTTACCACTATTATTCATCTAAAAACTATTTAAAGTTCGTTCAATCTAGTTAAAAATAAACTCTAAGCAAAGGCTGGTCATAAATTTAAATTAGCGTCAAGCAAAGAACGTTTTTTACTGTTTGTTTTCACTTGACAAGTTGTGTCTGGTAAACATCTAGAGAGATTTATAACTATGTTGATTAAGTTCTTGGAAAGTTTTCAACATCTGAAAAGATCACGATGGGTTGATTTTCAAAGATTACAAGAGTTGTAAGTGTTTTTTTCTTGTAAGAAACTAAATTGAACATAGAAAGTTCGGTGGAACTCAGTCGTTGTGCTCTGAATAAGTGAGTTCACGGTTCAAAACCAACCTGATCAGCCATAGAAATTAATTTTTCTGATAGTCTGTAAGTATAAAATTTGTCGAAATATTTAGCTCCTCAATTTCTATGTACCCTATATAGGTGTAAAAGGAGACGGACGTAACGTGTATGTTTTTATGTAAGATTCATTTCCAATCTTAATCGTGACAGGTGGTTTTCCGTATCGTCAAGTACTGATCTGACATGTAGGTAATTGCCTCCCCCGAAAAATCTATTTACTTATAATCTTAGAAAAAAATATATAAGAAATATATATCAATTTGTGTGTCTCAATTATTATAATTTTATATCTAAGACTATTATGGAACACGTGTCTGCATTATTTTTTTACCTATTTTTCTTCCTGCCTTCTTATTATTAATAATAATAAAAGTGTTTATTTACAGCCACAAAAACATACACAATACAAAACGTTTACAATTAAAACCTACAAACTAGGGGATAAAACTTGTGCATGTTATTGCAGTAAAAGGGTTCCAACTTAGCTGGGTACATTGCGTTTGTTAGCAAACCCAACGCTGGTTTTATGTCGGAACCATTTATTCTTTTTTTTCCAGTGACTTCAATAAACTTGATAATAAAAACTTACCTTAAATTTAATAATAATAATAACCTTTATTCACAAAAACACATTAAGATACACATACAGGAAATTAAAAACAGAGAAAGAGAAAAAGAATTTATAAGTAAATAATTAAATCCTACATGTGCATGTCATTGCCCAGTGAAATGGTTTTAGCTCATCATATATACAATGATTGAAGTACAATCGCTGCGCTGGTCTTACGCTAGAACCATGAGGGTTACGTGCATTCATTTCTACCTTCATTTTTGTCCAGGTCTTTATGGACAGCACTGGTGATGCCGAAGGTAACTTCACGGTGTTGAGCCTGGTGCCAGATCCTGGGTCTCCTGGCATGTGGAAGGAGAGACCAGTAGCCACCTTCAGATTCGTCAACCACAGCGACTCTGATGCTCTGCCGGTGAGACAGAATATAGAAAGTCTAAAATGAGTTTTTTTTTGGTGTGGATGTAATAGTTGTTGGAAGTATACGGAAATCTTTTGATGATGAAAGTTCAATGTCATAAAATGTCAACGAAATCAAAATGATTATTTTTTATTTAATAAAAAGGAAACAGTATTTGAAAACAACATTTCTTGAATACATAATATAACATATATTAGAATAAAAGAAGAAAGTGTTAAAAAATAAAATGCCACATTTCGTAGACAGTATTTAATTTTACTTTACTCTAACATAGGTAATACTTATTCAAGAAATTTTCAATCTTTTTTATACACGTAGGCAGGGAATACGAAATCCCATTTGACACAGCTCTGACAAACGACTTTCGCATTATTATCATCCATATACCTCTTTAAACACACTCTTAAATTTAGTCGTTAGATTTCAATGGTTGTATCTTACCCAATATTTACCAGATGGTCAGCAACGAACGTGTCAGGCAGTTAGTTAGTACCTCTGATATATCTACGTATGGCAGGTTTCCTTATAAAGAATTTCCTTATCCTATATTCTGATTATTTAGGTACAAAATAAACAACATTGTTTGTTCCGCCTGGAAAATGAACCAGGAAAATGCCATTCAATTGATAAATAGTTGTGAAATAGTAAACGTTTATTCAGTGAGTCTTAACGTCATAAAAAATAAGAAACAGTAACGTCTACAAAATACGTATTATTAACGTATATAAATACAATATTTTAACTGGTATTGCATTATTAATAACTAACGGGACTTATTACGTAAGTTTTTATATAATAGAGTTACCTTTATTATTAACCCGATGTTCCGCCCGTGACCAAGGCTACTGCAACGTAGCCGAAACGTCGGGTTAATAAAGGTAACTTTATTATATAAACACTTAGGCGATAAGTCCCGTTAGTTATTAATTATGAGTATAAATCGCGAATCTCTTAAAACTGCTAATCTTCTTAAAATTGTATTTTTGTAAAATCCTGGAAATGCTTACATATAGGTGTAGGGCTGCGAACATGTAGGTTTATTCACGATGTTTTCCCTCACCTTGGTATTCGGTGCATTTATCAAAACTACTTTTGTTACGAAAATGTACATAGAAATTCATTTACATTCATTTCCATTGGTACATACTCAAGCGGGCTTTAAACCCTGTACCCACATACAGAATCAAATCCCACACTTTCCAATCTTCCTTTTCTAACTCCCAACTTCCACTAAACTACCTCTTCCACTGTAGGTAGTAGTGGGTGCAGAGAAGATCTCCTGGATAGCTGGGAAGCCGCCGATTTGCGAGCCGGTTTGTGGCTTCGACGGGGCTAAGTGTGCATTGCCCCAGGACCCTGGAGTCATCATGGCTGCTATTGCCGTGGCGGCGGCGGCTGTGCTGGGAGCTGCCTTGCTGGTCAGGCATTATAGGTAGGTTTCAAGTAGAATAAGGCTATAACAATATTACGACGACCTCCGTGACGATCTCCGTGGCGCGATCGGTTAGACACCTGAACGCTAATCGAGAGGTCCCGGGTTCGATTCCTGGTGGAGGCAGAGTAAAAAACTACGCTTCTGCTTTCCAGTCTGGTTGTTGATTATATATGATAGGTATGTATTTATATATGTATAATATGTATACATTTCTTAAATATACGTTGACTAGTATCCTTAACACAAGTCTCAAATGTACTTACCAAGGGGCTAGTTCAATTGCTGTAATATGTCAAATATTATTATTATTTATATTGATATTTTATTTATTTAGGAACTATTACACCAAATAAACTGCCGCTTGGTAAGTTAATTTTAAACTAGTGTTAGGGATACTACTCAACGTATATTTAAAGGATATACACTTGTTTTGATCAAACTGGATAGCAGAAGAAACTTGTAGTTTGTAACTCTGCCTCTACCAGTAATCGAACTGGGACCTCATTATTATAATTCAAAGAAGTTAGCAATTTTCAGACGTCAGCCTATTTCTATATAACCTGTATTTTATAATTATTTATTTAATTATTCTATAATAACTATTACAGAACTAAGCTTATTTCCTTTGCTAGCTGGGAAGTAAAATAAATGCTAATTAGCCGTTTTTGTACCCAGTTGTTATTATATGTTTATCATGTATATTGGCTGAACAGCATCTAGAACGAGATTATTCTTTCCGAACAACGGACAATACAAATGAGAAATCAATAGTATAAATACACACATAGTATTCAAAAGGTTTTGGCTCATTATGCCTGACAAAGACATAGTGTCTCTCACTGGCTATCGGTACTGAAGTAATATTGTGACTACAAAGTGGAGTAAGGCCCAATATGCTTTTTTCATCTGCTAGTGATATCCTATATACATATGTAATATTAAGGTTGCTTAAACGAACACTCGTTATTTTATCTTCTTTGATCTCAGATACGAGCAAAAACTGGCGTCAGTGCTATGGAAGATCGAGGCCAAAGATTTGACCTTCATTCCCGCCTGCGTTGTGGGAGATAAGGTAAGGCACCATTTAGTATCTGTCACGCAAAGCTTAAGGCTTTTTAATGACATACATTTACACGTGTTCCTATGTAAATAGATGACTGAATAGTTGCCTTTCTTCCTGGCTTTTCGTAGGTCGTCACGACGAAACTGTAAACATACATACGGCTGATTCCCTGTAGAGGGGTAGGCAGAGATCACACATCCCCATTTGTCCCGATCCTGACAAACTACTTTCGCTTCATTGACACTCGTACAACTCCTCATACACACTCGCGGCTATAGGTACTTCTAACGTCACCCTTTTTCAATAAATATTTTTTTATTTATGAAAAAGGGTGACGTTAGGAGCTGAATTAATTTCCTATGAATTTCCGTGCAACCTGATTGAGAAACAGGAACATTAGTAATTTATCGATTTTATTTTGTATAGTCTCTTAATAGTTTGGGGCTTTAATATACTGCCATTCTTTTCGCTATGTTGTAGGAGGTGACTAAAATCTTTCGGGCAATGAGCTAGTAACAACTTGACACAATCTTTCTATACAAACACTATGAAACCTCACTATGAATGATAAAATAAAGATGATTTTGTGTTTATATTTTTTTGTAATTTTTATAATGAAATTTAATGTGTCCGACGTTATGTCCACCCCAAATGGAAATGGCTTATACTGATATTTGTCGATATCAAACGTAGTATATATAACACTTTTTTTTTAATAGAACTCCATACCTCAAGAACCAGACGGGAAGCGCGCCTACACGACCATAGCGCTGTGCAGGGGTAACATAGTTGCGGTGAAACGGCTCCACAAGAAAAGCTTCGACCTCACCCACGCTATCAGGAAGGAGTTAAAACAGGTATCCCTACCACTCTATCAGCCATGAAATTTACATGTATGCATAAACATCACGACTGTATGTATATAGAGAGGCAGACAGAGATCACGGATCCCCATCTGTTCCATTCTGAGAAATGACTTTAGCTTACTTGACGTTCATAATCTACCTCATGCCATGACCGTCCCTCTATTATGCAATATGGTTTGAATTACTTCCATCCGCAATTGCGGAATTGGTCTTGCGGCTAACCCGCAAGAATGGCGTGATAGTATGTGTCTTGGTGTATTGGTTACAGGGATAAGCAAAGGGTAATTTTTCATTTTGCTGTTAATAGATTTCTACTATTTGCAATTCTATTATAATCTATTTTTAGGTGAAAAGTGAGTTATTACTGATTTTTCAAAATATTTTACATGTTTGTCACCAACAAACGGCAAGTGATGAAAGGTTCTGAACCTTTGGTCCTGTACATAAATCTTTTCAGGAATAGGGTCATGAATAAAAACCATATGTACATAGGTTTATAAAATCTAAGCATAAATGTTCTCTGTATGCATGGGGTTGCGGTTAGGCGCCAAGATCTATGTGCCACATCACTGTCGTTGTGGGAAGTGGGTGGATCAGTTGGGATACCACGGGCTATCGTGCCAGAAGAGCGCCGGGTGCCTCCCTCGGCATGCTGGGTTGAATGATGTCATCCGCCGGGCTCTTGCCACCATAAGCGTTCCAGCTGTTCTGGAGCCGGTGGGCATCCTCAGGGATGATGGCAAGAGGCCTGATGGGATGACATTGGTTCCTTGGAAGGATGGGAGGGCGTTGGTTTGGGATGCCACCTGCGTCGATACTCCGGCGCCTTCTCATCTTTCCGGTTCGGCTACGAGGGCGGGTGACGCGGCTTCGGGTGCGGAGGCGTTGAAGCAGCGAAAGTACAGCGGTGTTACTACTGAGTATCACTTTGTACCTTTTGCTGTGGAGACCCTGGGCCCGTGGGGTCCGAGCACGAAGTCTTTTGTGAAGGAGGTCGCTTCCCGTTTGGTGGAGGCCAGCGGGGACTCAAGGGCCGGTGCGTATTTCGCCCAGCGCATCAGCATAGCTGTGCAACGGGGAAATGCCACCAGCCTTCTTGGGACACTTCCTACCACTGCCAATGATTTGGCAGATATATTTTATTTGTAAATATATTTAGCTTTAAGATATTATTTTATATTTATCAGTTTATTTTCAACTTTATTTATCTAGATATTATTTTGATTTATTACCTCATGTAAATATTGTTTAATAATTTAATAAAGATTTATTTTACCCTAGCATAAATACCTTATATTCAGAGATATTAAAATTTATTGATTATGCAATGATTACATTAATTATGTATGCAAACCAAAAGTAACTTTAAAACTTAAGCCTAAAACTACCTAATAACATCTTATAACTAGCTCACCCCTCTCATACCGTAGTCACTTCTTACTAAAGAATCCAAGCAGCTGGTTACACTCTACAAATCCCCTACCACGAGACACATGTAACCATATCCCTTGTTATATTCACAATTACAATTGGCAGTAAAACTTCACGACCAGATTGTTAGCCGGTTGTCCCTGGAATAAATGATCCCCATTAATCCCTTACAATCCCTGATTGACAAGTTAACGACCTCCCTTAATCACTTTTAGCAGTTCTCGTTAATTGAACGGGGTTATGGCTTGTTCGTCGTATGGTTAGCTTGGTACTAAAGTGTTGAGTTCAATTTGTTAGGTTTTTCAACCATGGATAGTCAGTACAGATAACTAACGAGTGTTATAATTCTCTGTTAATCAGTAATATTATTTCATTAATATAATGCGGCGTATAATCAGTTGGTACAGGGTTCAAACGTCCCAGCATGTACCAAGGGAAATGAAGTTACTATGTACATTTTTGTAATAAAAATACATTTGCAAAATGCGCAGTACATTACGGTGAGGGAAAACATCGTCAGGCCATATATCTGTTCTCTAAGAGGTAATTGTCAGTGTTTGTAAATGGTTGCACAGTTTATCACCTGTCACATTGAAAACTGATTAAAATTAGCCAACACGTAGGTTCGAAATAGCCATAGAATAACTACCACCGCAATTGTAGAGATGGACACCCGAACTTTAAACAATAAATAAACAATAAACGTTTTGTTTATAAATAGAATAAATCAGTTATCTCATCAAATGTTCACCATCAACTGAGCATTGTGATGGTCTTTCACAAAAAAGACAAATGCGTTCACATTAACCCAGAGGTTAAAATGTCTATCTTCGCAATTCAACGTAGCTCAGTTATTTGAGGCTGGGCTGGCTTTGTATCGAGGGTACAGGGTTCAAATCCCGTTTGAACATGTACCAATGGAAATGAAGTTTAATGAATTTCTATGTACATTTTCGTAATAAAACCACATTTACGAAATGCATCGAATTATACGGTGGGGAAAACATCGTGGGAAACCTACCTGTTTGTCGAACTGGTAATAGTTAGTGCTTGTAAATGACGACATGGCTGACCACCTGTCACATTGATAACAGACAATTTGGAATACACGTGGGTTTGAAATAGCCATAAAATGATTATCTCCGCAATTGTAGACATGAACTCCCGAACCTCTGACCGCAAGGGTTAATGCTCTAACTGGCTACTACCTATCCGGAGGAATAGGCAGGTTGCCTCACGATAAGCGACTGTCAACTGTGTACGTAAATGTACACATTATTAAATTTATTCATTGGTCTATACCAGAACCGGGATTCATTCCTAGGACCTCTTATAAGAAGTTAAAGGCCTTATCGTACGTTAGTAGTTAATTACTAACATTGTTTATAAGATCATTGTATAGTTACTCCTTATGGGCCACTCTAGCTTATATATTAATTATTATTTTTATCCACTTGGCTACAGCCGCTATATGATCTTTGACTTATATGGCATATATACAACGTGACAGGTTAACCGAGCTTTCTTAATAATAAATAATAAAATATTAAATAATAATTTTTAATAATAATAACATACGTCTTGCGGTGCGATTGGTTAACCACCTGAACGCTAATCGTCGATTCCCGGTGGAGGCAGAGTTCAGAACTACGCTTTTCTTCTGTTTTCCAGTCTGGTCGTTGATTATATATGTATTTATCTATATATAACAAGTATATATTTCTTAAATATACGTTGACTACCCCTTAACACAAGTCTTAAATGAACTTACCAAGGGGCTAGTTGAATTGGTGTAATAGTGTCCCAAATATTATTATTATTGTACATAATTTACAGTCGCTAAGGGTGAGGGAAAACATTGTGAGGAAACTTGCTTATCCCTCAGGATAGGTAATAGTCAGTGCGTATATACGGCGATACGGTTCACTACTTATCACGTTGGGTGCTGTCTATCTAGTGATACATGCCTTCGAAATTTCGGAGATGGGCATTCAAGCCTCAGACTACCCAGCCATAATAAAAAAGGGAGTGTGTATACACAAACCGTGAAGCGTATGTTTATGTATGTTTTTCTTAGATCCGTGAACTGCGGCACGAGAACCTGAACCCAATAGTCGGTGTTTGCGTGGACAATGGAGCTGCCTGCATCGTGTCTTCGTACTGTTCAAGAGGCTCCCTGGCTAGGGTACTAGCTGATCGAGACTTGCATTTGGGTGAGTAGCTGTAGTACCATACCATAGTACCGTATCACCTTTAACCATTTAACTAAATTATTTTTTTTCATTCTTTAATATGGCATATATATTTTTCTAATTCTTTATTAAGCCATTCTCCACTATGTTATGTCGGCTGAAGTACAAACACTGATGCCACGGCGTTTGAACTTCTTGTTATTCCATCGCCATGGTTACAGCAACGCCGCCAGCCGCTACAACCGAAGAAAAACGGTTGAATTTCCAACTCTTCTCTTCAACGTTCGTCGGTTCGTTCCAGTTGAGGATCCAAATCTTATCCCAAAGCAATTTAGAACGAACCGAAGAACAATAAAGAGAAGAATTGCAGCTTCTACTTCGTTTTTATTCGGTTGTAGCGGCTGGCGGCGTTGGTGCAACCATGGCGACTGAATAACAAGAAGTGCAAACGCCTTGGCATCAGTGTTTGTACTTCAGTCGACATAACCTTAATCGTGAATGGCTTAATAAAAAAATTAAAAAATAAAATAAAATCTTATCGTCTTATTTCTTTTCATTACATCACATATCACCTTCTATCACCCAATAACTCTTCCTTCCTTCCAGATGAAATGTTCGTAGCCAGTCTGATCATGGACCTTCTCCGAGGTCTGATGTACATCCATGATTCTCCATTGGTCTCCCACGGAAACCTGACCTCTAACAACTGTTTGGTGGATAGCCGCTGGGTGCTTCAGATCTCTGACTATGGTCTACATGGGTTGAAGAGTAAGTATACTTATGTGTAACTTGTATTACTTACATGTATAATTCCATGTAGCACAGTTATTTGGGGCTTGATACTGTATCAGTGGGTATAGGGTTCAAATCCCGCTTGATACCAATGGAAATAAAGTTTGATGAAATTATATGTACATTTTCGTAATAAAAATCCATTTACGAAATACGCCGAATACTACGGTGAGGCAAACCATCGTGAGGATATCCACCTGTTTCCTGAACAGGTAATAGTTAGTGCTTGTAAATGGCGACAAGGCTGACCACCTGTCACATTGAGAACTGACTATCTGTTCAACACGTAGATTCGAGGTGGCCAAAGAATTACTACCTTCGCAATTGTGGAGATGGACACCTCAACCTCAGACTACCCTGCAAGGGTTAATTGTCGCTAACGCGTTTATCTTTTTTTGACTTATTCGTATGTGTAACTTGTATATTTAACTCGTATTACATACCAATGTCTTCAATCGATCAGCATATAGTAGTCTACTGCAGGACATAGGCCTACCCTAGGGTATGCCACAAAACACGATCACCCGAAGCCCTCCTTAAGCCACTGCCAGTTTATTGGTCCACCTAGCAAGGGTATCCTACACTAAGTTTACATGAGCATGCTGAATTGAAACCCTTTTACCGCGTCAGTGTTGCACAAACCATTCCTATAATATTAAGTTATTGTAACTAAGAAAAGCTTATTATGAAAAATAAACCCTAAATAACTATACTAAAAAGAGTGACGTTAGAAGCACCTATAATTACCGCGCCGAGCGTGTTAAACGAGGTGCATGGTTTTCAATAAAGAGAAATCAATTACTATTAAGTAGGAATCTACTAGGATCTTGCGACTATTAATCTCATCTTACAAGTCTTGTACTTACCAAGGGGCTAGTTCAATTAGTGTAATAATGTCCAATTATTATTATTTATTTATTTATCTTCTGAAGATCGACGTTACATGTATCTATATACACATAAATAGCAGTGAGAATACTTACATATATTATAAAATAGGATTTTCTACAGACAACAAACACTACCACATTTTATGCTTACTGTGGTAAAACGTGTATTCAATAAGAAATATATTGCGTAGAAATTCGAAAAACCTCTGACGACCCCGCAAAGAATAAAAGAGCACGTACTGATGGAAATAAATACATTTCTTCATTGCTATCTGTTGCTTAGATAGAATGTTAACTAGATGTTTTTGTTCCAGTTATTTTATAGAGAAGAACAATAGGACTGATCGGAAATGGCATAAAATTTATAAAAACTGAAAACACACTACACTAAGAACAGTTTCTAAAATAATAATAATATATGCACAAATTATTCCAAGGCAACCGCGATAGTACTAAAGTACAAAGTAGTTCGATCACAAAATTTTACACTTTAAAAAAACTATTTACGACTTCGCTTGAACGCTAATTGTGAGGTCCCGGCTTCGATTCCCGGTGGAGGCAGAATTAAGACTGCTTTCCAGTCTGGTCGTTGATTATACATGCTATATATGTATTTATCTATACATAATATTTCTTAAATATACGTTGACTAGTACCCTTAATACAAGTCTTCAATGTGCTTACCAAGGGGCTAGTTCAATTGGTGTAATAATGTCCAAATATTATTATAACTACTAACAACTTCACTCCATTGAACTGCTATCGAACAACGATTGCTATTCTACTGTACTGCCATTTAGTCTTAAAAGTATTTTTGGATTGAAGCCCCTGTTCTTCATGTTACGTATACCCTCTGTGAGAATACGTAATAATAATATTTAGAACACTATTACACCAATTAAACTAGCCCCTTGGTAAGTTCATTTAAGACTTGCGTTAATGGTGCTAGTCATCGTGTATTTAAGAAATATATACATATTATACATAGATAAATACATATATAATCAACGACTAAATACGTATATATCATATATAACCACCAGACTGGAAAGCTGAAGAAAAGCGCGTTTCTTAACTCTACCTTCATTAGGAATCGAACCCTCACGATTTCTTAACCAATTAAACCACGGAGGTTGTCAACGTACATTTATAAACATTTTCTTCCACTCAGGTGGTTGCCTAGACGAAGACGCTCTTCGCCAGGAGAAACGGATGCTGTGGAGATCCCCAGAACTCCTCAGGGACCCTAACCCCCCTCCCAGAGGGTCCCAGAAGGGGGATGTCTATTCCTTCGGGATAATCCTGTATGAGGTGCTAGGACGCAACGGACCCTGGGGAGATACTGACTTGACTTATGCTGGTAATTATGCAATTAAGATAGAAAATATTTCATACACTTACGGTATAAAGTCTACGTCCAGCAGTGGACTAGTACAGGCTGATTGATGATGAAGATATAAATAAGCAAAATACAACAATAGTGTTAGATGGTAAAAATAATGCTACTAGCTCTCGGGTTATTTCTTGTAACATAATTTTAAGAACTGTATTAATAAATACTACAACCATTCCACGAGGTACTTTATGAACTGTCTGTATAAATTATATGTGTTAATTAAACGTTCCTTCGTAATTAGGTTCATATATTTTATTTCCACAAGCTGTATGATGTAAGAAGTATGAGGAATGTTTGTTAATTTAAAATCTAAAATCGATCTCGGAGATGTTTGTCTCCTTGTAACCAACCTCCATTAAAGGACTTGAATATACAGTCAACGCTAAAAGTACAGTCTCTGTAACTTTTGATAAAGTTTACGTTTATAAGAACAAAAGACAAATATTTTGCGTATTAAAACTGGCGCCACTATACATTGTCATGGTCACTATACGTTCGCGTGCTTCCAAATGAAAAATATTGCCTTTTGTTCTTATTAACGTAAACCTTATCAAAAGTTACATGGACTTTTAGCGTTGACTGTACATACACTATCTTTATGCTATATTTCTCAGAAATCATCGGTCGGGTTAGACATCCGATCGGGGGTGTGTTGTACCGACCGCCCTTGTCAGGATTGGCTGCCAGACCATCAGTGCTGGCAGTACTAAACGCCTGTTGGAGCGAGCGACCCGACCGTCGGCCCGACCTTAGATTGGTCAGGCTACGACTCAAGGATATGCATGCTGGGATGTAAGTAGAAAGTAACAATTTTATGTTTTAATAGTTGTTATATAATTGTAAGTAAAATGTTAAAGTTAAGTATTAAAATTATAATATTACTAGTGACCCGCTCCGGCTTTGCACGGGTATAAAATATATAGCCTACTTCATTATTTAATGCATGTTATTATACATGTAAACCTTCCTCATGAATCACTCTATCTATTAAAAATAACCGCATCAAAATCCGTTGCGTAGTTTCAAAGATTTAAGCATACAAAGGGACATAGGGACAGAGAAAGCGACTTTGTTTTATACTTTGTAGTGATATGTTGTCTGAAAAGTATCCCGTTTTTCTCGGCATACCATAGAAGGTGACTAAGGGACAAGGGGAGAATGAAATTATTAAGAAATTAAATAGGTTGCCTAGCAACCAGTCAACAATATCATGTACCAATGTCGTCATATGATCAACAAATAAAGCGAATTATCACCTGTCACGATGAGTATTGACTATCTGGTCAACACGTCGTTTCGAGGCAGCCATAGATTTACTACCTCCGCAAATACAGAGACGGACTCACAAAACTTTGACTACCCCGCAAGGATTAATGGTCGTGTATATCGTGTCTTTACCATATAACTTAGGCATAGTCATTACATAAAGACCTAGTCTAGTGCCTAAACGAGCAGACGTTTGCAATATGTTACATTCTGACTCGTAACGACGCTACATACATATTTTCGTTCCTTATTATTAATCTCCCACATTAGTTTTATTAATGGCATCATTCATAGAAGACCTATATAATGCGAATTATTGTATGAGATAGTAAAAATGTAGGTTTCATATAAGCTTACATACATACATCACTACATAGTATAAAACAAAGTCGCTTTCTTTGTCCCTATGTCCCTTTGTATGCTTAAATCTTTGAAACTACGCAACGGATTTTGATGCGGTTCTTTTTAATAGATAGAGTGGTTCAAGAGGAAGGTTTATATGTATATAATAACATCCACTAAATAGTGGAGTAAGCTATATCTTTTATACCCGTGCGAAGCCGGAGCGGGTCACTAGTTAATTACATATAAACATTATAGTCCTATAATCGCTTTCGGGGTGGATAGAACCTTGGAGATGGTAATATATCTAGGTCATTGTTTAGCACGAACATTGGAGAATACTACAAAATATAAATAAAATAAATATACGCTTCGAGACTTGTGTATATACACTCCCTTTTTTATTGTGGCGGGGTAGTCAACGACTATTAACTTCAGATAGAAACCTTGTTAATTTACAAACGAAAATTAAAATTATATTTACAGCTTTAAAGTACTTCAAATGGTAATAATAAAATTGTCGGACGTTACAACAAATTGAACTAGCCCCTTGGTAAGTACATTTAAGACTTGTGTGAAGGGTACTAGTCAACGTATATTTATATATATATAATATTCATCATATTTATATAATAATATATTCTTATTATATATATGATGAATACATAATTATCATATATAATCAACGACCAGACTGGAAAGCAGAGGAAAAGCGTAGTTCTTAACTCTGCCTCCACCGGTAATCGAACCCGGGACCTCACGATTAGCGTTCAGGCGTCTAACCGATCGCGCCACGGAGGTCGTCCAATAAATATTATTTATATTAACTTATATATTAAATACATCTAAAAAATTATCGCAGACATATTGGGATTGGTATGTCATATTTTGAGTAGGTACTGAATATCGGGCTTAAAAATACTGCCTCTACGATAGAAAAGATGGACTCTGACTACTGTCTACTCCGAAAGGAAATGAGGGTGTGAAATGTATATTCAAGTGACCAGTTTCTTAAGCATGTCATAGAAACATAAAACTCGTAAGAATATGTACTCATTTCTTATATTTCCCGGGTAAAACGTTCCAGTGATATTCTTAGCTAGTATTACTTTCATTTCCAAGAAAGATATGATAATATTATGGTTTGTTCATAATAATATACATATATATATATATATATATATATATATATATAGAATTATCATTCTATTACTTTCGAAGGGGCTATAATTTCTAATACAGACGCTATATTGAAAAAAGGTGACGTTAGGTGTACCAATAACCTCCGAGAGTGTATGAGAAGATGTATGAATGTCAATGAAGCGAAAGTGGTTTGTCAGGACCGGGACTGATCTTTGGGATGGGGATCCGTGATCTTTCCCTACCCCTCTACGGGGAATCAAGCGTAATATGTATGTATTTAATACTACTGTCACGTCACCTGACTTGAGTACTGACTATCTGATAAACACGTGAGTTCGTGGGATCTACAATTACTACCTTCGCAATTTTGGGGATGGAAACCTGAACATCTGACTACCCCACAAGGGTTAATGGTTGCGAACACCTTTGTCAAAAAAAGAAAATTGACAAAATTGTTCAAGGTGGTGATCGATAATCTTTCTATCTTATGGAAGTGCAGTCGTGAATAAATGTGCTTTATATGTTCGTTAACGGTGAGGGAAACATCGTGAGGAAACCTGCCTATCCCTCAGGATAGGTAATAGTCGGTGCCTATATACGGCGATATGGTTCACTACCTATCACGTTGGGTACTGTCTTTCTAGTGACACGCGGACTTCGAATGACCCATACCTAGGATGCCTTCGAAATTTCGGAGATGGGCAATCAAGCCTCTGACTATCCCGCCATAATAAAAAAGGGAGTGTGTATACAAGTCGTGAAGCGTATGTTTATGTTCTTAGGAAGACGAATATCTTCGACAACATGTTGGCAATGATGGAGAAGTATGCCTCCAACTTGGAAACCCTGGTTGCAGCCCGGACTGAGCAACTTCTGATCGAGAAACAGAAAACTGATGAACTGCTACATAGGATGCTGCCACGGTAAGTGTGGTTTAGGGACGTGGGTTCGATTCCCAGTGGAACATAACGTACATTTGAATGTATACATTTGATCAGGGGCTTTAGTCCACTAATTCTTTTTAGCACTAACGCATTCCAATATCAGATCAGTAATGATATGAAATTGGTAGCGGATGACCAAGAATGTTAATTTTCGCTTAGCAAATGGCGAAATTTGTCACTATTGGGCATTCATTACAAACTTTATAATATTACTGCTCTGATATTGAACTGACATTATGCAAAAGGCAATAGTGGACCAAGGCTCCTGTATATGTTACACGCAGCCTACCCCGTTCAACTCTACCTTCCACATTGGCTTTATTGAATTCTTTTGTAACTTTTCATCTATCCGCTCCATGTGCCCAAACCACTTAACATACCTTTGTGTATTTTCGTCACTACATCTTCTTTCATACCGCAAAATTCATGAATCACACTATTCCATAACCTATCACACAATCTTACAATACTCATGTAGAGACCTCATCTTTTAACATTCTTCTCAAAGCGGGAGTACGTAGTGTGAAGAACAGAAGAGTGTGTGTGAGAAGGTCAATGAGTGTGAGAAAAGCAAGAGAGATTTGTCAAGATCGTTCCAGGTGGCGATCAATAGTATAGTGCAGTTGGGGACATAGAAGCGTGAATGTATGTATGTACACATTTATTTATTTTAACTTATATGTAAATATACGTCACCCTAACAAGGAATCTTTCGTTGACGTCCCAATAAAAGCATGTATTTACAATCTTGCATAAAATTAAATTCATGTCCTTAAAGCTAAAAAGTGACCTAGGAGATAATATATCTCCGAAGTTCTGTCCACCCCGAAAGAGATTCAAGGACCTAAATGTATATGAATGTATGTCCTTAAGCCCCTTTGTGGTATACAGAACCTCGAAGAATCGATACGATATATCTCTTAGATCACTATAAAGCTAGAATAATGGAGTTGTTATGCCATATGGATAATTGATGGATTTATTATTTAGCCCAATTGATTCAATAAGTAATATACATATGTGCCCAATAAGACATATGGCAGTAAAATAGTCGCCATATTCAAAAAGGATGAGGTTAAAAGTACTATAACCGCCGAGTGTGGATGAGAAGATGTTTGAGTGTCGAGAAGCGAAAGTGATTTGTCAGGATCGGGACGGATGGGGATCCGTGATCTCTGCCTACCCCTCTACAGGGAATCAGGCTTTATTAACCCCTAGTCCCTTAATTGCTTCCTATAACGGGATAAAGTAATATTAGGATCTCAAACTGTTTGAGATAATTAATGTTTGCAAACTATATTTTTTCCAGTAACAAATTCACAGAAATTCTTAATAATTATTTATAAAAATCCTTAGACCTAATAAACACTCCACCATTATTAAAAACGTTCCCAGAAATCATCTATTTTGATACGATAGTTATTATACTATTTATTTTACCAAAGAAATATGTAAGAAACCTAGGAATTTTTCCAACGAAATAAATATGTATTATATATTTAGGACAATATTACACCAATTGATCTAGCCGGCTGGCAAGTTGATTTAAGACTTGTGTTAAGGGTACTAGTCAACGTATTAAAGTAATATATGCTTAGATAAATACATAATAGTTTATTATCAAGAACCAGACTGGATAGCAGAACAAGAGCGTAGTTCTTAACTCTACCTCCACCGGAAATCTAAAGCGTAGTTATTAGCTCTGCCTCCACTGCGAATCCACCCCGGGACCTCACGATAAGCGCTCAGGTGCTTTACCAATCGCGCCACGGAGGTCGTCAATATAGATATTTTAACTACATGATATAACATTTTCATCTTAATTTCTATCCAACTTAATGCAAACAATAACACCATTATATTTACATACTGTCCTCTGCAAACCGGAGCCCTAGTCCACGAATACTTTTTGCATTATATCACTTCAATATCACTTCTGTAACAGTGTAAAGTGGATTAGTAAAAGTGTCAAAATATTGCCATTTTAAGGTGATATTTGACACTCTTACTAATCCACTTATAATTTTACACTATTACTGAAGTAATATTGAACTACAATTTTTCTAAATGCATTAGTAGTTTTGAACCCCTCATTCTAACCACGATTCTCAGACAAGAGGGAATAACTACAGAGATATTGATATACATATATCCACGCCTCTACATGCCCAAGGGGATAAGCAGAGACTATCGATCCCCACCTGGTACGATCCTTATAAATCTCCCTTGCTTCACTCACGCCCATTAACCTTCTCATACATGCTCTTCTGACTTCACACTACGTACACCCGCTTTGAGAAGAATGTTTATTAAAGCGGTAGAGATGAGAATGCCAATGAATGATAGCCGATTGACAAAAGGAATATATAGGAGTCAAATGGAACGGCGGTTACGCAGGGGCCGGCCTAATAAGATATATAACAGTCAGATAGAAGCTATATTAAAAAAGGGCGATGTTAGGAGTACCAATATTCGCCGAGTGTGTTTAAGAAGATGTTATGAATGTCAATGAAGCGAAAGTGGTCTATCAGGATCGGGACAAATGGGGATCCGTGATCTCTGTCTACCCCTCTACAGGGAATCAGGCGTATGAATGTATGTATGTAGAGATGAAGTCCCTTAGGAAAATGAGTTTTGTAAAATTGTGTGATAGGGTACGGAATAGTGTGATTCGTGAATATGCTATGAAAGAAGTTGTAGTAACAAAAATAGACAAAGATATGTTAAGGTGGTTTGGGCACATGGAGCGGATGGATGAAAGGTTACTCACACCCATTAACTTTCTCATACATGCTCTTCTTTTCTTCTCGCCACATACACGTTTATTTATATACATTTTCCTTTATCAGGACTGTGGTGGAGGCGTTAAAAAGGGGAGAGAGGGTTCAAGCAGAAAGCTTTGAATGCGTCACTATCTACTTCAGTGATATAGTTGGATTTACAAAGTTAGCGGCCAACCATACTCCTATGCAGGTAATGTTTACTTTTATATACTTGATTACGTCCTTTAATCCCTTTCAGGGTAGACAGAAACTTGGAAACAACAAATCGCCTTAGTCTTGGTCAGTTTTAAATATAATAATTCCCGGTATGTTTTCTTTACATACACAAAGATGTACTTTAAGAGTTTAATACCAAATAAAAGGTACTAAGTTTATTCAAATCAAAAAGAATTGTTAAAATTTTGCTAGTAGATCGTTTTTATCTAAATTTAAAACAATATATTGCACGTACCACACCAAGTCCTTATGCAAAATACCAAGCAAAAAGACGGCTAGTAAAACATTTCCACCTCTCTAGCATAAATCCCAATAATACACGCGTTTCATTCCCCAATCAATTGTGTTGAAACCCGTTACAATTTCCAATGTGACAAGTTTCCGAGAAATTCTCAATCAATACTTACACCCGACTGAATTCCATTAAACAGTAATATGAAATTCCATATCGTTACAATACACACTTACATAATCCCTTAAGGTTATAGTTGGATTGTTGTTAAGAGGAAACATGTAAGAAATATACCTGATTTGGTGTAGGAAAATAGGGGGTTGACACTGTATCTGGGTTCAAATCCCGGAGCATGTAATGTATATATCTTTAATATTTTACAGCTACCAACCTATATTGTATATATTTTGAATAAACTGAAAGAGAAAGTGTTTGTACAGTCAGCGTTAAAATGTACTTCCAGCAACTTTTTATAAGGTTTAAGTTTATAAGAACAAAACTGGCGCCAATATGCATCGTCTTAGCCACTATACTCGTACGTACGCGTGCTTAGAAATGAAAAATGTTGTCTTTTGTTCTTATAAAAAGTTACTAGGACTGCACTTTTAACGTTGACTGTACAAAATATGTTAAAAAATTACCTATATTAAAATAAATGACAGTCTAGAGCACTGTCATTTATTTTATATTGCCCAAAAAACTTGAAAATGCTACGAATTACCTTTTATTATATCCTGAGAAACAGACAGTTGGTATATGTATATTCAAATTACAGCTAACAAGAACGATTTGTTGTTATTCAATAAAACATTAAAACGCCAACAAAATGTATGATTACATATAAAAATGTCTAGATGAACATATGTATAACAGAGTGTGTATGGTATGAAAGGTGTTCTATTATCTCTGCATATCCTGTCAAAGAAAAGCATGTGTGGTATGTTTAATTATTTATGTATGCCCAAATTTGTATCACTAAAATATATAATACAATGATCTCAATGATTAACTTGATTTGAATATATATTCTTGATTCCACGGACACATAATTTAGAACATTCAAACTTCAACAACTGATGTAAATACATACCTACACATCACGTCTGATTCCTTGTAGAGGGGTAGGCAGAGATCACGGATCCCCATTTATCCCGATCCTGACAGACCACTTTCGCTTCATTGACACTCATACATCTTCTCATACACATTCCGCGGTTATAGGTACTTCTATCGTCACCCTTTTTCAATATCGCGTCTATTTGACTGTCATATTATGTCAACATCTAATGTTTACTTGAAATATCATTATTCTCCAAACAATGAATCGATAGCCTAAATATTCAGTGAAGTCAGGAAGTAACACATTAGATTCATAATGCTGATATATTTATTTAGCGACCCGCTCCAGCTTCGCACGGGTATAAAATATATAGCCCACTCCACTATTTTATGGATGTTTTTATACATATAAACCTTCCTCTTGAATCACTTTATCTATTAAAAAAAACCGCATCAGAATCCGTGTCGTAGTTTCAAAGATTTAAGCATACAAAGGGACATAGGGACAAAGAAAGCGACTTTGTTTTATACTATGTAGTGATACAATACGTATTATAACTAAACCATTATGTAATTTATCTTACCTTGTGAAGAGACAATAGTCTTATCATATTAGGTTATTGAATGCATGCGATGATTGATGAAGGCAGGGCGGGAATATTTATTATTGAACATTATTATAATATGTAATGTAACCATGTATGACGCCCACGTTTTGCTATTTAAACCATAGTTAAATTACATAATTCAAAATTACTATAGTATATGTCGTTCAATAATAGTTCTTTACATATGACAGTCAGATTGACGCCATATTGAAAAAGAATGACTGCAGTAGTATATATTATCTATAAACGTCGAGTGTATGTGAAGAGGCGTATGAGTATCAATGAAACCAAAGTAGTTTGTTAGGACCGAGACACATTGTCAATATCATTATCTCTACCCCTCTACAGGGAAACAGGCGTGATGTATATGTATGTAAGTTATTTTTAGAGAAAAATCTTTAGGTATTTAAATTTCTTTTAAAGCAAAACTTGATTAATTGATTCTTTTTATCCCTAGCACAAATATAATAATACCTACTATACTATTGGAAACAAACTTTTGTTACACTTTATCTTATTTACATGTTTATTTGGATCCTTTGTAAAATTTGATTAGGCGTTAACTTATTAGTTAGAAAAGAACATGGCCGCCCACGGAACGGCGGGAAAGTGGTTTATTTATTAAATCAGTATTCAAAGCCATTCAGCCAATTATTGTGGGCTTATTTTTCGTTTTTATTGTATTGGCACCAAAAAGTTTGAGTTTTTATTTTATGAAAATTGACATTTGATTACATTGTTTTCTTTTGACAGGAAAAATAAATTATTGTTTATGTAAATATTAAATATATGTTACTAAGGTAGATTTTCTGGATTAAAAAGTATCTCAATAAATGTTTATTTGTAGTTTATCGTATAACAGAAATGCAGTATATAAACATTACATATACATTCACGTCCTAATTAATTCTTAATTCCCTTCGCGGTGCACAAAACCTTAAAGATATAAAAACTCCTTAGTCAGTTATTATATTATATATTTTATTATTTTAGTTCACCCGTAATTCTGACAACGTACCTTACGTGACCTTACTTAGTATTATAATCGAATTAGTGATATTTTATGTTACTTTAAACGAGCCAAACCGGGACAAGTAGCTAGTTTATTGTTAGTTGTTGTTTCCAAACTGATTCTATTACCCGTAAATGGTGCGATATCACAATAATGCTATATTTAACCGGCTCAACAATACACGTGTAAAGCTTTAAGGCTATTTTGATAAATAAAATAAATATAAGTGATACAGAAGCATGTTAAGAATGACATTGAATGATAGAATTAAAAATAGTATAAGGAAAAATTGCGGTTTGAAAGATGTTGTGACTAAGATTGAAAAGGACATGCTTCGATGGTTTGGTCATGTTATGCGGATGAATGAAAGTAGATTGACAAAAGGAATATATGTGAGTGAAGTGGAAGGGTGGTTACGGCCTGCTCAATAAGATATATGACAGTCAGATGGGCCTCATATTGAAAAGGGTGACGTAAGAAGCATCTAGCGAAAAGCGAAAGTGGTCTGTCAGGATCAGGACAAATATGGATCCGTGATCTCTACCTACCCCTCTACAGGGAAACAGGCGTGATGTGTAATTAAACGAGTGGTTAGCGACCTGTGCTGATCTAGGACTTAATATATTTCGTAACTATGATTTAGCACCTTTCGCATTAGAGAAATTGTTACCACGTGGGTTCGAGGTGTCTATAGAATTATTATATCTGCAATAACGGAGATAGTCAGACTGTAGTTTAAGTTTAGGTTAAATGTTTCTTACGTTACCTTGGGGAGGCCTTCGTCCAGCAGTGGACTGTCATAGGCTGATTGATTGATTGATTGAAATGTTTCTTTCTTTAGAGAGGTATAAATTAATTCGAGGCGGATATCCTCAAGCCAATATCAACTTTAGAACTAGTCTTATATCCCATATTTGATATATGGACTAACTTAGTGACCAAGGCTTACGATATTGGCCCATAGCCAAATGGCTTACTAAGCGGTCATCGTATTCGATATTTTTACATACATACATTTACATCACGCGTAACTCCCTGTACAGGGGTAGGAATAGATCACGAATCCTCATTTGTCCCGATCCTGAGAGACTATTTTCGCTTCATTGACACTCATACACCTTGTCATACACACTTCGATTTTCTTCCAAATGACTATTGTATTGACCGGGGGGCAAGTCTACTAAAACGTTTTAGAACAATCTTAGTTCAATATCACATTGGTAATAGTCTGAAGTTGGTAAAGTATTAGCAAAAGTGACTTATGATGACAGGAATAGTTTGAAGTTTCGTCCTAACAATGACGAAATATGTAAATTTTGTAATTCCACGAACAACAAAACACTGTTACTGAAGTGAGATTGAACTGTTATTTTGCAATAAGTATTAGTAGGCTTGAGCCACAGATGATTGTCGTTTTAGTACAGGAACCTAATAGGTATTGCTTATCACTACATAGTATAAAACAAAGTCGCTTTCTCTGTCCCTATGTCCCTTTGTATGCTTAAATCTTTGAAACTACGCAACGGATTTTGATGCGGTTTTTTTAATAGATAGAGTGATTCAAGAGGAAGCTTTATGTGTATAATAACATCCATTAAATAGTGGAGTAGGCTATATATTTTATACCCGTGCAAAGCCGGAGCGGGTCACTAGTTCACCAATATTTCTCAAAGTAGTTATTTTTATAATAGTTAATTCTTATAGTTCTTTAACTTAAGTCTAACTGTTTTTCTTCTTGGCATTTTGTAGAAGATGCGTATACTACTACAAACAAATGAAGTCTAATGGGCGATGTACTAGTAATCATATATATTTTGTTTCTTTATTAAAATTGTATTTTATTTTCAGGTTGTCGAAATCCTAAATGATCTATATACCTGTTTGGACGCTATTATACCTTATTATAATGTGTATAAGGTTAGTATTGCTTTCGCTTAGTATTTTTTTTAATTAATTTACGACTTATGTGGCTCGAGTGGAAATTCGTATCTTAAGGTTCTGGGTTCAATTAACGGTGAAGGCAGTGTTTATAATTACATTATTCTTGTGCTATATATGTTATAAGTATATGTATTTCTTATTTATAATATCATTCGTACTTTCCACACAATATTTATATATACTTTTGAACTAGGGGTTAGTATTGTTGTTAGAAAACTTCCTAACTCGACACATAATTGTTTTAAAATTTATTAAACTAATTATTTTGTATATTTGTACAGCTTATTTTTAAATTATTTTCCATATTTAACCCTCGTTTCGCCTGTACCAATTTACATTGGAATCGATTTAGTTTCAAACCGAACTTATCTAGTTTTGTATTACCATACACTTAAAGAAAGCTTTCTTCTATAAATACATTGATCTAAGTTCTTAGTACATAATAAAAATACATAATAAAACATATTTTTTAAGAAAACACACTCTCACGTCTAAAATTCACGTAAAGTTACGTGGACTGAAGAAAAGGTTTCAGAGAACCATTGTAGATCCTTTTTGGTGAACCCAACGTAATACCTATTATTAGAAACGTGACTATTATCTGCGGGATAGACAGTGGTTATCATTCCACGAAATAAGGACCAGATTAGCGTGTAGATATTATGTGCGGGATAGTCAGTAGTTAATAAACTTTGAAATTACGACCAGAATTAAAGCTTTTTACACCTGATAGTCAGCACCTAAGGTTGAAGTTAAATCAAGGAGGTTTGAAAATTTATACTCGTAGCGCGATAAGTTATTAACTAGTAGCATTATTGTAATTTTTAGACCGATAATAAATATATCTAATAAATCTCTACATTTTTAAGGAACTGTTAAAATGCGTAATGTATTTATGTACTCAAAATTTACATAGAGAAGATGTATAGATTCATCAAACTACTTTCGCTTTATTAAAGTTATTATTACCTAGGGGCTAGTTCAATTGATGTAATAGTGTCCCAAATATTATTAATATATTATTGACATCCATAAACCTCCTCATACACACTCGGCAATTATAACTTACAATTCCTGTACCCCCCAGGTGGAAACCATAGGCGACGCGTACATGGTAGTAGGCGGTCTCCCAGAGAGGTGTGCCAGACATGCAGCAGAAGTAGCGTCGTTAGCCCTTCACGTCTTGGATGCTGTGCCCAAAATCCACCGGCGAGAGTACATGAGTGCCCATCTGCAGATACGGATTGGTTAGTAAAGAAACATACACATCCTGTCATTGTATCCTTTTGTAGGACACTATTACAACAACTGAAAATTAATACTACGGTGAGGGATAACATCGTGAGGAATCCTAGCTGTTCTCCGAACAGGTAATAGTTAGTGCTTGTGAATGGCGACATGGCTTACCACCTGTCACATTGAGTACTGACTATCTGGTCAACACGTGGGTTTGAGGTAGGTATAGAGTTACTACCTTCGCAATTGCGGAGACGGACACCTGAACCTCTGACTGGGAGGGTACTAGTCAGCGTATATTTAAGAAATATATACATATTATATAGAGATAAATACATATATAGCATATATAATCAACGACCAGACTGGAAAGCAGTAGAAGAGCGTAGTTCTTAACTCTGCCTCCACCGGGAATCGAACCCGGGACCTCACGATTAGCGTCAAGAGGCTTAACCAATCACGCCTATGTATAATATGTATACATTTCTTAAATATATGTACGTTGTCTAGTACCCTTAACCCAAGTCTTAAAAGTACTTATCAAGGGGCTAGTTCAATTGGTGCAATAATGTCCAAATATTATTATTATTTAACAAAACGGTAAATACTGTTATACACCAACAAATATAGAGTATAACTTAAGGGTGAAACCTTGACTGATTCAGTGTAGTGTAAACGTAGATATCATTTAATAATGGGGTCAAAAAATTCTTAAGAACATTTCACCGAATTTTTTAATTGGAGCGTTTTGAAGCTTTGAACATTTTCAAAAGCGTGGTTCAAATTATTTATTCATGTAATTTCAATGGTGAAATAAATTCTTAAAACCTTTCAATGCTTTATAAATACCAGTTAATTCCGTATCGATGAACATATTTTAAAATGGCAACTGACTACCGAGTATGTATGAGCATGTGTATGAGTGTCAATGAAGCGAAAGTGGTTTGTCACGATCGGGACAGATGGGGATCCGTGATCTCTGCCTACCCCTCTACAGGGAATCGGGGGTGATGTGTATATATGTAACTCGGCCAAGTAAGAGATTTAATCCACATAACTCAATCAACAGAACAAAAGTAATTTTTGTTATGAAAGTGTGATTAATCTTTTGATTGGCTTCGTTTGTCACTTATAATAATAATATTTAGGACTCTATTACACCATCCGTGTTCTCTGCCTACCCCTCTACAGGGAATGGGCGCGATGTATATGTATCTGACTACGAGAGCCAATAAAAAGGTATATTAAGGAACTATTGGTAAATGGAAGGTTTTACGACTTGTGTATACATACTCCCTTTTTATTGTAGCGGGGTTGGAGTGCCCAACTCCGAAATTTTAGAGGCATGTTAGGTATGAGCCTCTCAAAGGCTGCATTTCATTAAATAGATAGCCTCCAACGTTATAGGTAGTGAACCGTATCGCCGGATGCAGGCACGGGGTATGCCCTATCCCGAGGGATAGGCAGGTTTTCTCGCGATGTTTTCCTCACCGTTAACGACTGTAAATTATAATATACTTTTTTAATATATATTTTTTTATTTTTTATATTTTTTTTTATATTTTTTTTAATATATATATATATGTGTGTGTGTATGTAATAGAAATAAGATTTTAAATGTGTTCATTGGTACATGCCTGACACGGGATTTGAACCTAGGACTTGTAATAAAATGTCAGAAGTGTAACCCACTTTGACTACTAATAATAGACAATGCGTTGGGTTCACTCCGAAAAAGGTTCTACAAAGGTTTTATAAAGCCTTTTCTTCAGTCCACGTAATGTAGGTGGATAAACATGAGAGTTAGAGTGTGTTTACTTAAATATTCTTTATATCTTTAATATACATAATATATCACATACATTTACATCCTGTAATCCCTTTCAGAATGGACCGAACCTCGGAGATATAATATCTCTTAGGTCACTTTGGCATAAATATTGAGGTTGCGATGTCATAATGGAACATTGTTGAAATGTTGCTATCCTATCCCTCAATAGATTAAATTTTATACCTAGACCCTTAGTACGATATGCCTACTACGACATGCCGGGAAGAACGGCAACTAGTTACCATTATTTTACGTCCGAGACTAGCAAAGCACTTTTCTTTTTATTCCGTATAGGAGTAAGAATTGTATTATTCCAATCTTTACATGCAAACAAAAAAGATACATAAAAACATCGCGACTTCATTCGAGGCCACTTTTCCCACAGCCATATATGTATTTACACAGTATATATTTCTTAAATATACGGCCAGTGTGCAGCCGGAGTGGCCAGTAGGGGTGAAGATGCCAAGGTACTGCCTCTTTGGAGACACGGTGAACACGGCTGCAAGGATGGAATCCAGTGGGGAGCCGCAGAGGATCCATATCAGTCAAGTTACCTATAACTTGTTGAAGAGACACGGCGGCTATAGGTTTAAGGAACGAGGGATTGTTAATATTAAGGTTGGTACATAATCACTACATAGTATAAAACAAAGTCGCTTTCTCCGTCCCTTTGTATGCTTAAATCTTTGAAACAACGCAACGGATTTTGATGCGGTTTTTTTAATAGATAGAGTGATTCAAGAGGAAGGTTTATATGTATAATAATATCCATTAAATAGTGGTGTAGGCTATATATTTATACACGTGCGAAGCCGGAGAGGGCCGCTAGTATTTTATATAGTTAATCGACATAAACTATGTATGTTATATAGTGTATACCAATAATTCTTTCCGTAACTCTCAGACATTTTTGTATCTATATTAACCCTTGCAAAACAGTCAGAGGTTCAAAAGCCAATCTCCGAAACTGCAGAGTTAGTATTGTATGGCATTTGAACCTCTATATAATAATTACTTTATTCACAAAAACCTAACAAGCTATTACAGTTTTTCTATAAATCTTAACACAATGTTTTAATACACTAATAGTTTTAATCTGCTGTCATTGTAGAACAAAGAATAATGTTACAAATGCACTAAATCAATTTATTATTTTATAATAACGTAGATTTTCTTATTACTCCTATTATTATTTTTCTTAAAAATTTCCAATTTGTCATTTGTTATTTCGGTTCAGTTTTTTCACTTTATCATTTTGTGTTCTCTGTGAAACATATTTATGGAAATTATTTATATTATATATATTTATTTTCCTTTGTATCCTTGTTTTTATGTATTTATTTTCTGTGTTCGTTTCTGTTTTGTTTCCCGTATCAATGACAGGCAGGATTCTATCATAATAGACAGGAAAACGTTTGTAAACATTCATATTTTTCTATTCAGTTCTCTCCACTTGTTGCACAATAACAATAACTTGCTCCAACTTATGCAACCATAAGACGCATTAAACACACAAACACAATAACATAATTAACATTAATTACTATATAAATACGTGTGTACGTATACTTGCTACATAGTCAAAGGTTTACATGTCTAATTCCACAGATAAAGAGTAAATTAATTACGAATCCACATATTGCCAGATAGTCAGTACTCAATGTCTCAGGTGATATACCATATACATTTACAAGCACTGACTGCCTAAGGCTTTGGGCCACTAATGCTTTTGTAAAATAACAGTTTAATATCAAATCAGCAATAGTGTGAAGTTAGTAGTGGATTACTAAAAGTGTCAAATTTCACCATTAATATCAGCAAAAGTGTCAAATGACGCTTTAAAAGTAGCGAAATATGTCACTTTACTAATCCACTACCAACATTACAGTATGACTGATTTGATATTGATCTGATATTTTGAAAAGTGCTTAAGTGGACTTGAGTCCTTGGTGTATAGTTAAAGACTATATAGGGACGTATAGATGCCCTTCACGCCCATTTCTCGACAAAGGGATGCAGTAAAAGTCTTAGACAGAACAAATATGCTATCTTAAATATAATGTTTTTGAGAAACTCATAATTTTCATTCATTTTACTATTACACGTTGTGTAACAAAGTTAATACTTTTGTTAATAAAATATACGTGATAAGACCCGTTTTCTTGTAAAATTATCTTAAATAATGAAATATGTTTCACAAAGAATAAAAAAAGCGTTAAAAGCGTGTCCTTCTGTTCACACGGGCACTCTTCTTGACAGGACGTCGTTCTCTGTATGCGTGGGGTTGCGGTTAGGCGCCAAGATCTATGTGCCACATCACTGTCGTTGTGGGAAGTGGGTGGATCAGCTGGGATACCACGGGCTATCGTGCCAGAAGAGCGCCGGGCGCCTCCCTCGGCATGCTGGGTTGAATGATGTCATCCGCCGGGCTCTTGCCAGCATAAGCGTTCCAGCTGTTCTGGAGCCGGTGGGCATCCTCAGGGATGATGGCAAGAGGCCTGATGGGATGACATTGGTTCCTTGGAAGGATGGGAGGGCGTTGGTTTGGGATGCCACCTGCGTCGATACTCTGGCGCCTTCTCATCTTTCCGGTTCGGCTACGAGGGCGGGTGACGCGGCTTCGGGTGCGGAGGCGTTGAAGCAGCGAAAGTACAGCGGTGTTACTACTGAGTATCACTTTGTACCTTTTGCTGTGGAGACCCTGGGCCCGTGGGGGTCCGAGCACGAAGTCTTTTGTAAAGGAGGTCGCTTCCCGTTTGGTGGAGGCCAGCGGGGACTCAAGGGCCGGTGCGTATTTCGCCCAGCGCATCAGCATAGCTGTGCAACGGGGAAATGCCACCAGCCTTCTTGGGACACTTCCTGCCACTGCCAGTGATTTGGCAGATATATTTTATTTGTAAATATATTTAGCTTTAAGATTTTATTTTATATTTATCAGTCTATTTTCAACTTTATTTATCTAGATATTATTTTGATTTATTACCTCTTGTAAATATTGTTTAATAATTTAATAAACTGTTAATTTTATTTATTCAAAGAATATATAAAGTTACATTTTAGAAGTTATGTAAATAAACTTCGATTACGTAGAGGCCGGCTCAATAAGACATATCACATTTCGATAGACGCCATATTGTAAAAGGGTGACGTTAGATGTACCTATAATCGCCGAGTGTGTTTGAGGTGACGTATGAGTGTCAATGAAGCGAAAGTGGTTTGTCAAGATCGGGACAAATGAGGATCCGTGATCTCTTCCTACCATCTACAGGGAATCAGGCGTTATGTGAATGTATGCATGAAAATAAATAAATAATACTTGGTTTCGTTGCAATCTTAAATAACTCTGCATACACAATCGTCAGTTATGATAATTGCTTTCGATGTAGCCATAAATTATTCGTAATTAACTAACATGAAATGTACAGTTAGCGCTAAAAGTGCAGTCCCAGTAACTTTTTATAAATTTTCAATTTATAAGAACAAAAGACAATATTTTACATTTTAAAACTGGCGCCTGTATGCATTGTCATGGCAACTATACGTTCGCGTGCTTCGAAATGAAAAATATTGTCTTATGTTCTTATCAACGTAAACCTTAAAATTAGTTACTGGGACTGCACTTTTAGCGTTGACTGTACATTATACTTTATTGAGAAAATCTAATTAATTTGTCGATTTCATTCGAAAAGATTTCATCTCGAATAATGCCATACAAATTCTATGGTCGTCTAAAACCCAATTTCTTTTCATCGTTATATTAATTCAAGTAACTAATCAAATTATACGTTTGGGTGCTTTTCTTACAAAATATTGCTTTTTTATGATTATCTTGTATTTCAATAGATTGCAATAGAATACCAGGGCTTTTTTCTAAAGTCCTAACTGCCTAAGTATGATTATATTAGGTATTTTCTAAGAACGAATAGATGTATTGACCGATAACCCAAAAAGGTCGCTGGTAGTGGTTGGATGAGGTCCACGAAAGATCGTGTTTTGTGGCATACTCTATTTTGCCACACCATAGTATTCGATGCATCACGCAAATGTATTTTAAATGCGAAAATGTACATTGAAATTCATTAAACTTCATTTCCATTGGTACATGCTCAAGCGGGATTTGAACCCTGTACCCACTGATACAGAGTCAAGCCCCCAACGACTAAGCTGCGCTGAATTTAAAATCACCTTATTCAGAATATTTATATAACACCCGTTTCCCAAGACAATAAAGGTAGACAGAGATCACGGATTTCCATTATTCTACGTAACAAACCACTTTATCTTATAGTTTTAAGAGATTCGCGATTTATACTCATGATTAATAACTAACGGAACTTATCTATATATAATAAGTATACATTTCTTAAATATACGTTGATTAGTACCCTTAACAAGTCTTAAATGTACTTACCAAGGGGCTAGTTCGATTGGTGTAATAATGTCCAAATATTATTATTATAATTGTTCTCGATGCGGGTGTACGTAGCGTGAAGAATAAAAGAGTATGTATGAGAAGGTTAATGGAAGTGAGTAAAGCAAGGGAAATTTGTCAGGATCAGTCAAGGTAGTAATTGATAGTCTCTGCCTATCTCGTAGGGGAGTAGAGACGTGAATATTATGTTTATATCTAAAAGTTTGTGTAACGGCATTTCTATCACCGATTTTTCACCATCTATCGTATAGAAACTGCCTCTTTTGTAAAATAGAGACAGTCAAGCCTATATCAACCCCAAAAACATCAACAGTTGTAAAGATTAAGTATTTACTTATATCCTAATGACAATGTTTACATTGTGCGCAATTAAGCCGTTGCCATGGTGACGTGTAAACAGAATAATCTTCTTTTCTAAGGCTGAGGCACGGGTCTCTTACATTCAGCCAGTAGCTATGTAAAATCCATATTCACGAATTACTACGTTTTATGCCAATATACTTCACGCGGAATATACCTTAGGGTAGCCAGAGGTTGGACTGTCCATTACCGTAATAGCGGTCTTGATTATATTTTGGTAAAAAAAATCAAATATATAGAAATACATTTTACATTTTTTATGAAAATACATCAATTTATGAAAATAATATCTGTTTTGTCACTTAAATTCACTTTCAGTGCTATACATTCACTGTACTACTAATCCTAAAAGTAACCAAGGAGAGATTATGTCTATATATAATATAACGAGTATATCTATTGGTCTGTCCACCCCGAAAGGGATTAAAAGTCGTGATTATATGTAAATATTTGTTACAGGGCAAAGGAGAGATGAAGACGTGGTGGCTGGTGGCAGAATCTCATGACAGGAGGTCAGGAACTTTACGTAAGTCCCATTTTCCTTTAGGGGGTAAACAGAAGAACAAAACAAACACTTTTACGAACATTAATCCTTGTAAGAAAGTCAGGGAATCACGTGTCTATATGGTTGTGAAGATAGTAATTCTATGGCCACCTCGAACCCACGTGTTGACCAAGTCAGTACTCAATGTGACATGTGGTATGCCATGTCGCGGCTTACAAGCACTAACTATTACCTGTTCGGGAACGGGTAGGTTTCCTCACGATGTTATCACTCACTGTAGTAATTAAAAATATTAATATTTTAATATTTACACTAATTTATATTCATATATAATGTAGCAAACTTATTTACTGAAGCATATATTTTTAATTACTGTATAGACTGGTTTGTTACTGTTTTGTTTCCTTTTAAATAAATAAATAATTAGACGTATTATGGTATTTCACACCAACATTTTTATATAGGGATAGTACGTACATATACATCACGCCTGTAACCCTCCAGAAGGGTAATCAGAGATTATCCCATTTTCCTAATGGTGACACACCTCCTCATACATACTCGGCGATTCTAGACATTTATTCATATTTGTCTATCATAATTTAAGATTAATAACTAACGGGATTTATCGCGTAAGTTTTATATAATAAAATTACCTAACCCAACGTCAGTCTGCCCGTGACCATGGCTGCTGCAACGTAGCCGAAATTTCGTGTTAATAAAGGTAACTTTATTATATAAAAACTTAGGCGATAAATCCCGTTACTTATTAATCATGAGTATAAATCGCGAATCTCTTAAAACTATAATTATCATCATTTAAATTTGTAGGTGCCAAAAATAACTAGGAATATAATTAATCATAATATTTGGGACACTATTACATCAGTTGAACTAGCCCCTTACTAAGTACATTTAAGACTAGTGTTAAGGGTACTAGTTCACGTATATTTAAGAAACATATACTTATTATACATAGGTAAATACATATATAGCATATATAATGAACGACCAGACTGGAAAGCAGTAGAAAAGACCTCACGATTAGCGTTCCGGTAGCTAACCGATCGCGCCTCGAAGGTCGTCAATATACTGAATGTTATGATTGAAATAATGTAGGGTGTACATGTATTCTGAATTGGCTCCCAAACTTTGAGGATGCTTTTCTCAATATTTTTGTACTGGAGGGTACTAAAATAATCATGTCATACCGCATATTTTCCACCAAAGAATCTGTCTTTGAAGTTTTGCCAATGATGAAAATTTCACCCTGTATAATGAAATACATATGAGTATTTAGCCTTTATTATTAACATCTATATAAACTGCTAAGCGGAAGAAAATCGTAGTTGTTAACTCTCTCTCTATCGGGAATCGAACCCGGGACCTCACGATTAGTTTAGCGATCAAGTCTTATACAACTAGAAATTCATAATATTCAGTCTTTAAGGTTGTTAAGCCATAAACAATTTAAGATCACCGTCATAAATTATATGTTGTATAAAAGCTTAAGCCTTTCATAAAACGTTTATCTTAAAACATTTCTGTAATGTCCAATAAGGTTTGGTAACGACCATCCTTTTTGGGACAATACTATTCTATACGACTCATACTTTTTATAGTACTTAGTACTGACGTTTTAACTGGGATGTTAATAGAATGCTAACTAGCTGCCATTCTTCACGGTATAAGTAGGAGGTAACTAAAGGACTACCGATCAATGGTATTCATAATATAAAATAGCGGTAAATTAAATCTATTTAGCGATAGAATAGCAACCTATTACCAATGTTTCATATGACATAACATAAAAATTCACGTCCTTTAATCCCTTTTGAGGTTGACAGAACTTTGGAGACATAAAAACATATTTTAGTCACTTAATATGACATAACGAACCCAATATTTGTATTAAGTGCCCTCAGGATAGGTAATAGTCAGTGCCTATATACGGCGATACGGTTCACTACCTATCACGTTGGGTGCTGTCTCTCTAGTGATACGCGGGCTTCGAATGACCCATACCTTACATGCCTTCGAAATTTCGGAGATGGGCATTCAAGCCTCTGACTACACCGCCATAATAAAAAAGGGAGTGTGTATACACAAGTCGTGAAGCGTATGTATGTATGCCCTAGGCGATATACACAAGGTTCTGTCCACCCCGAAATTGATTCAAGGACTCGTGTTTGAATTTCAATTGTGTTTTAAGACCTACGTAATTCACGCCCCATAATCCATTTCTTGATTAAACTCTGTCGGAATAAACGACGATGTAAGAGAGAAATAAAAGTGTACTAAAGCATAGTAGTAAACGTAAAACCTTAGGCTACGTTAACATGGTTCTCGTTACATAATTGAAGTTAAGCTATGTTTGGTTTGGTCAGTGTTTGGATGGGTGACCGCCTGTGACTAAATAATATTCTAATATTCATTTATATTATACAGTTATTATTGAGTCGATAATTAAGAGAATATAAAACATTACACTTAATATCTCATTTATACATTTGTGAATCTATCAATATGAATTTTTAGTTATGTATTATTCCATATTAGCATCATATCATCATGACCTTGTTTAAAAAACTGAAAGTGCCAAACGAAATTTAATTATTCAGGTACGGTACACTCTAAAGGGAGTTACAGAATGCGTATGTATGAATTATATAATTCGGTGTAGCTCAGTTGTTTGTTCTAATCCCGCCTGAGCATGTACCAATGAAAATAAAATTAAAAGCATTTCCGTAATAAAAATACATTTGCGAAATGCATCGAATACATCGGTGAGGGAAAACATCGTGGGCAAACTTACCTGTTCCCTAAACAGGTAATAGTTATTGCTTGTAAAGTGACACGGCTTACCACCTGTCACATTGTGTACTAACTTACTGGTCAACATGTGGGTTCGAAGTGGCCATAGAATTATTACCTTCACAAAAGCTGAAATAGAAACCTGAACCTGTTAATAATCGTGAACGCATTTGTCTTTATGTCTCTTTGTAATCTATATTCGTCCTAAAAATCTAAGACCTAACCTTTTATCCCCAGATCCAAACCACAGCCAAACCAGCTCTCTAGGCTTCGCAGACCAGCTGTTCGGCTCCAGATCAATCCTGGACATCAGGGACCGAGCCAGACTATCCTGCGGCGGTTCTTTTGGACCTGGATCCGCCCTTTCATCACCTGGACCTCCAGCGTGCGCCTGCTTCGTGGCCCCGAGGGATCATCATTCAGCCCCAGTGGTTTCCTTCTGTGACGATTGATCTTCTCCTCTTTTAGAAGATAGGGTGATATCGTGTCTCTCCACTCTATATTTGGATGAGTTTTTCAAGTGTTTTATTAAGGATTCGTTTGAGGGTAACCAATGGTTTGGATGTGAGGGTGGAGTTGAGGGTTGCTCCTGGTTTCAGGAGGTGGATGTCGGGTTTGAAGGGAGAGAGGAAAGGATGAAAGCGTTGCAGGCTTTGAAAAGGCTGTATTCGTTGGATATTGAGTGTTGAATGTTGTGTTTAATGTTGTGTGTTGGTGTATTATATAGGTTTAAGTTAGGGGATATGTGGAGTAATTATATAGTTGTTATTGTGATAAGTTTGGGCTCTTTAAAAGAGTCAAAGTGTGACGTGGTATCGTATATACGAATTATGGATTAATATACATGTAATGTTAAATTTTTAAGTTACATTTGTGTATATTAGTTTAAAGACATTATTTACAATATATTTTTCCCATCATTGTAGTTATAGAATACTTTTTTAATGATTATATAATTGTTATCGTACGCACATTATATGGTTTATCTACATATTACATTTGTCTATATAAGTATATACGAAATAACTTAGGCATAAGAATGTCACAAGATTGCAGGCAAGCGTTAAGTATTTAACAACTTAACTCCAGCTCACACCTTGCCAACTAAAATATGTAGGTCAAACTAAACGCTAACATAGCTTTCATACATTTATCGAATAATTATAGATCTCTTTATTATATAGTAAGATTGAATATTTACAAACAATTATACACAGTCCAATTTTGAATGCCAATTATATATAATAATGGCCACAGATTAACTGTGACTATGCTTAGAAATACAAGTTACTTGTATATTTTATCGTATGACGTATTTTTACAAGAAAATGGGACTTATCGTGTATATTTAATAAACAAAGGATTACCTTTATTACCCGACGTGAACCCGTGACCGCCGTTGCAACATGGCCGAAACGTCGGGAAGCAAAATTAATTCTTTTTTTATAAAATATACGCGATAAGAACCGTTTTCTTGTAAAATTAATAAAAATCGCATCTCTCTCCAAAAAATAGTACAGTTTGTAATGATAATTTTGACAGCTTTAAATAAAGTTCTGTTAATATATAACTTAAATGATTTTGTTCGATTATCGATGTATGATTTCTAACTATGTATTACAAAATGGATTGTACCCGTCAATTAAACACTATATTTTTAGAACTTAATAAGAAGAAAGTTCAATAAATTCAAATGAAATTGACAAAAATTATCATCTTTATATTATTGTTATACAATACGTATGTCAAATATTAATCTATCAAGGCACAAATCTCTATTTACCATGACTATATCCTTAATTTGATAGATAATAATTGACTATATTTACAGAATACTCTAATAAATATACAAATATTTATATTAGTTAGCTTGTTTACAGAATCTTTTAATTAATATACAATGGTTGAATAACAATATCATAACTACTTGAATAACAACGAAATTTCAATACTTTAATTAATAACTAGACTTTTCAGAAGCACTTATCTTTATACAAGAATATTTTATAACATAAGAGAGCTATGGACAATTGTTAAATTTTATTTTATATATTTTACACAGCCGATTTACACAATATTATATTAAACTATGGAACAAATTTTAAATAAAACTATAGCACAAAATATAGAATAATTAAAAGAAAATTAGAGGTATATATATGTTAACTTAAAACGAACTAAGTTAAAGTTAATTAGCTTAAATTAGATAATCGCTTTCTATGTGTTCAATTAATAGATATATGTATATTGCAAATTAATAGATATATGTATAAAGTCAAATTATTAGAATAAGTAATTAAACTACTGAAAAATCATAAGCATGGAATACTCATAAATACTTATGGATAAATACTTGACTAATACCGAGTATCTAACTCGTCCGTGCTAGCTTTAAAACGTGCTAACTAGCTGCCGTTCTTTCCGGCATGTCGTAATAAACGAATAAGGGATTAGCAGTAAATGGAATCGTATGGGCGATGGGTTGGAAACCTCTCACTTATGTTCCATTTATCGTTAAAACGCTAATATTCATGCTAAGAAGTGATTTAGGATATATTATCATTATTCCAGGTGGATTGAAGGACGTAAAGGCATGTATATAATACTGGGTATCACGAACGCGTACAGAGTATCACCAGTGGTATCATGGTATCATAATTTGGAAGTAAGATGATAAGTGTTCTATTGAGAGCATCTAAATGTTAATTTGAGAGTTACTTATCATGAACTTGGCACATACTGAAGTAAGGTAGATCTCTAATCACTGTGGTACGTAATTAATACGAAGTGTGGCTACTGTGTAGTATTATTTTAGTTTATTTTTAGATACTGATAATGCAACGTTGATATATTTTAATGTGTTATTGAAACAGAAAATGTCAACGAATTTTCATAAAGCCGGTATTTAAAAACATAGATAGCACTTTACACATAGAATTACTACCTCTACAAGTTACCCCACAAAGGTGAATAGAGGTGATAGTGTTCGTCTTTTTATCCTTTAAGGAACCATATAGAATATAACCTTCCTTAATTTCTGCTTCATTTCTTTTCTTCATTACTCTGCTTATAAGGGCGTTGTACCGTATTCTGAATTGGGGTTACGTAAGCGAACCAATTACGCACATCACTCAACCGTATCTAAGCTTAAGCCAACGAATCATTTTCATATCCTATCTTATCATATACATATATGTATATTTACGTTTTTCTTTTCTTCATCCCTATCAGGATGGATAGAAACGCGGAAGTAATTATAGCTTTTGAGTTTTGGTATTATTCATGATTAATAACAAACGGGACTTATCGCGTAAGTTTTTATGTAACACCGTTACGTTTATTAACCCGAAGTTTCGGCTACGTTCCAGCAGCTATGGTCACGGGCAGACGATTCATATTTCTTTGTCTCCGACGCAGCGCCCTGTCAGATTCTTCTCTGACTACCCTCACTGCTACATTTTTATCAATAACCCGCGACCTACACACTACACTTACAGTATCTTGTGGCTTCACACGATCATGCTGAGCCGAATAGCGATCTATTACGGTATTCCACGCCGAAGATAGTTTGTAACCCCAGTTTGTTGTTTGTTATTATTATCGAATACGAGATGTTGATATATTGAAAAAGGGTGACGTTAGAAGTACCTGTAACCGTCGAGTATGTATCAGAAGGTGTATGAAAGTCAATGAAGTGGTTTGTCAGGATCGGGACAGATGGGGATCCGTGATCTCTGCCTACCCCTCTACAGAGGTAGGCGTGATGTGTGTATGTTTTCTTTCCTTTTAGAGTGGATAGAACCTCGGAGATAATTTCTACTTGTTCACGTTTGGTTTATTTTCGAAGACGAGATGGCAGTACCAACCTAATACAATTAATTTATTACAGCATCATGTTTTCTATTGACATCTAGTCCCTTAGTCACCTTCTGTGAAATTCAGGAAGGAAAGACTACCGTTAAAATGAAAATAAAATCTTTTAAATAATAGTCATATAATTTCAATTTCATTTCAAGTAAACCCAAAAATTTTAGTCGACCCAAGAACCATAAATAAAGTAAATAAACCGTAAATTAAGTGACAATTTATTTGGCAGATTTTAGGTTTAAAGATTTAGGTAAATGATTTTTTGGTCCATATTAATTCTCAGGATATTAATTTACTGTCTCGTCAAGTCTTATTTTTAATACAAAGTTGTGAATATTTTAAATCAAAAGTTACCATCATCGATAAGATTTTTAATTATATTTTGAAATTCTATCGTTTGATGTCATAACTCAATTTTTCTCCAAAAATAAAAAAATTATGAAGTTTTTTAATAATGCAGACTACGTATAAAAATAATATTCTTATTTTAAATTCGGTATTATTAGAACCCTTTATTTAGGCTACCTTTAATAGCATGAAATATTACATACATACATACTGAAGAGGGGTTGTCAGAGATTAAGGTTTTAGTTCTTGGAAGTCGGTCGCAAATTCGAAGTACGATGGATGTCCTGTCCAGGTCCAGGTTAGGAACCTGGGCTTGCTGATGGACGGGGAGCTTCGTTTTGAGAAGCACGTCCTCAGTATGGTTGGGAACTGCTTCTACCGCTTAAGGGTGCTCTACAGTATCCGCGAATATCTCAGCGTAGACTTGCGTGTCTGTCTGAGTGAAACGTTGATACTGTCGAGGCTTAACTACTGTGATGTTGTTTATGGTAGCTGTATACTTGGTCGAACTAGGAAGTTGATACAGCGGGTACAAAACGCATGCACCCGTTTTTGTTTTAATATACCTCGACGATCCCGCATCACTCCGTACTTGAACGACGCGAACTTGCTGAACATGCAGTCACGTAGGCGGCTGCACTTCGCGGCGTTGTTGTTCGGTGTCATTCGGTCGGAGAGCCCTACTTACTTGTACCGTAAATTCAAGTGGTCGTCGAACCCCCGTCATTTTAAGGTTAGGGCTGCTTTGCCAGTGCACCATTCAGCAGCGTTTCGGGGGTGTTTCAAGTTCGCTGCGTCCAAGTGCTGGAATGATATACCGCCACCTATCCGCGACGTTGCTTCTAGGGGAGTCTTCTGCCGTAGGTTTAAGACTTATCTGCTGGAGCAACAGAAACCCTTACCCTAAATCCAACCTATGTCTTACCTTGTCGGTGCAGATACCATATATATGTATATATATCATTGTGTGTATGTATATATGTGTGTGTGTCTATATGTATATGTGTGTATGTGTGTATGTGTATATGTATGTATGTACATATGTATATATATATATATGTGTGTGTATGTGTATATGTATATATATATATATATATTTGTGTGTGTATGTGTGTGTATATTTATATATGTTATATGTAAACTTATTTGAATTAATATGTACGTATATGTTTATGTGACGTATTTGTTCTTATTGTTTTTAACTATATTAAATATAATATATATGTGTAATATATATATATATATATATATATGCGAGTTGACCCCAGTTATATTAATTATGTTTATGAATTATAGATTATCAACTTTATATACAAGTTATATTATATCCGTTATTGCTATGATGTTTTATTATAAGTATATTATTTTGTGTATGTTTATTATTTATAGCTTGTGACAGATTCCGAATCGGGTGCTGCCGGAGGACCAGTGATGCAGCCTAGCTGCATCGTATACTGAGGCAGCACCTTTTCACTGCATCAAGGTTACCATTTTGTTTGTTGTAATGTTTGTATTGTTGTAATGTTTGTATTGCGTGCTAATGTAAATATGCAGTGAATAAACTATTTTTCTTTCTTTCTTTCTTTCTAGATCACGGATTCCCATTTGTCCCGATCCTGACAGACCACTTTCGCTTCATTGACACTCATACACACTCGGTGGTTATAGGTACTTCTAACGTCAATGAAATATTGAATACATATTTTTGGTTTCATAGTATGAAATATGATATTTTCCTGGCATATTCAATCCAATTTATTTTGCCTTAATCTTCGAAACCAATTTCTTAGAATAATCTTTCATAATCCTGTCTAAATAACGAAATTTAAACCTCCTTGCCTAAATTAAGCCTTTTCTGGTTATTTTTGGAAATATAATCTGTTCCAGAGTAGTCACAGATTATTATTATTATTACTGCTAATATACGGCGATACGGTTCACTACCTATCACGTTGGGTGCTGTCTATCTAGTGATACGCGGGCTTCAAATGACCCATACCTAACATGCCTTCGAAATTTCGGAGATGGGCATTCAAGCCTCTGACTACCCCGCCATAAAAAAAAGGTAGTGTGTATACACAAGTCGTGAAGCGTATGTTTATGTATGTATTGCCAATTCTGGTAATATACTATGATACATATCAAACTTTACTACAACAACGTCACCATTGAAACTTAAACCTTTGAAATCTTTCTTATTTTCATTTTATGTTTATTGCTTTATTTGTAATTACAAAAACGTGATTACGTATTATGAACACTTTTCCTTCAGTTACAGCGTGTTTTTATTTTTGTTACACGACCGATATACGAGGTTATTAAGATTGAGTTAGATTAATATAATACTCATAAATCACATTCTCCATAATTTAATGGAGAGTAAATTAAATTATCTTCACTACTGACTTATATCAACATATTTACATATATACACACACATCACAACTGATTCCCTGTATAGGGGTAGGCAGAGATCACGGAACCCCATTTGTCCCGATCTTGACAGACTACTTTCACTTCATTGACACTAATGCACACTCAGCTCAGTTAAAGGTACTTCTCACGTCACCTTTTTCAATATGATGTCTATCTAACTGTCATATATGTCTTATTAGGCCGGCCCCTGCGTAACCGCCTTTCCACTTCACTCACATATATTCATTAAGTCAATTCTTCCGCATAACATGTCCAAACGATCGAAGCATGCGCTTTTCAATCTTAGTGACTTCATCTTCTTTCATACCGCAACCTTCCCTTGTCACAATATTTTTAATAGATACAAATGTTTGAGAATAAATTAATTATTTACATATCTCTCTTTCGTGTGCCCTTGGGGAGGACTACGTTCAGCAGTGGACTGTTATAAGCTAATTGATTGATATACATTTTGTAGTAGTATGTTAAGACGAATTATGTAATTATTCACAACATATGTCCAAGCTTTATTTAATCGTTTAAGGTAGTATTGTATTAACTGTGCTATAAGTTAGAGGCTTTAGATATAATAATTAGGACACTATTACACCCATTAAATTGGACCCTTGTTAAGTATAATTAAGACTCGTGTTAAGGATACTAGTCAACGTATGTTTAAGAAATATATACTTATTTATACGCATATAATATACGACCAGAAAAAAACACAAAAAGCGTGTACAAGTGTTTAACCGTTCGCGCCACGGACTTCAGCATGTATGTACAGTGAGCGCTAAAAGTGCAGTCCCAGTAACTTTTTATAAAGTTTAAGTTTATACGAACAAAAGACAATATTTAACATTTTAAAACTGGCGCCACTATGCATTGTCGTGGCTACTATACGTTCGCGAGCTTCGAAATGAAAAATATTGTCTTTTGTTCTTATAAACGTAAACCTTGTTATAAGTTACTGGGACTGCATTTTTAGCGTTGACTGTATGTTATATTGTTTAAAGGAATATAATAATAAAGGGATAGTGGTTGTTATAAAATATGTGTTACGAGAAAAAACATATATATCCTCTAATATAAAGGTAGTAAAAGCATTAATATGGAATATTAATACTCATTTAACTACCAATATATGTATATGTTACCGGCCAAACCCGATTTTAGGAAAAACTACTTTGGCCTAGGCTAATCTAGTTTTTCCTACTAACCTAACCTAATCTAACCTTATAGTTAATTCTAGCGCGTGTAGGAAGAACTAGGCCAAACTAGTTTCTCCTGAAATCCGGTTTGGCCGGTAACATATACATATATATAGGCCTTAGTTCGTATCTATATGTTGAGAAAAAAGGCAGCTACATAGAAATAGTCAAATTTATATGTGAATTTATCTGTTGAACGAAAATACAATAAATGTTTAGATGAGTTGTGACTATTTATAGAAAATAAAGAAATTGTGTACAGGAAGTTGTTGTTTTATTTACATACATACTATTTACGGTTTTCCCCTCTAGCACCTTTAGCATAACAATCAGGGCCCTTTCTCCACTAATTAACTTTGACAGCCACTCAACTGCGTCGCTATAGCGATACTTCTGCGTCTCGGCCGTAAAAGTAGCACTCTGCTAATATTTTGACAGCCACGCTTGTGCCTCAATATCGATATGGCACTTCAGTGGCACCTCAGTGGCCACTCAAGGATGGAAATGTCAATAGTGGAGTACGAAATATAAGGATATTGAACTGACATTGATTGACGTTTGGTTAGTGGAGTAGCCTTTTTTGTACTTCAGACGCAGATGTAGTTCGATAGCCCCTCAGTGGCCAAAAATTTGTTAGTGGAGTGCCAAAAGTGTCAAATTACGGCCACAATATCGATATTGAAGTAATATTGTGGCTAAAATGAATTAGTGGAGTAAGGGCCCAGGCCTTAAATTAGCTAGCCCATCACCTAATAAATTCTATTTAGGTAGACTATTACGAAAAGTATAACAAGAGCCAGGTAGTAGCATTCTATTTAACCATGGAGTGATTAATAAGAGGAGTGGGCCTTAAGCGCGGGCGCATTACGCGGGGTGAAACGAGGTACGCGGGATGGAGGGGAGATATTACAACCAATTAAAACACGGCATTTTGTGAGACCAAACATATGTATCTTTATTTTTAGACTCCGCACCGCGTAACGGGGACCACTCCTTTCGCCGGGTCCTCTTTATATTTGGTTCGTGTATTTAACACATTGTAAATTGATTTCACGTAACTATTCAAGACAATTGACCCTGGCGGGGAATTCAGAGGTTAAGTGTAGTTAAAAGTATTACTTGATAATTAGTTTTTATCATGTCAGGTGGCTAACCGTGCCACCAAGTGGGGTAGTCAGAGGTTTAGGTATCCATCTCCGCAATCGCGGAGGTAGTAATTCTATGCCTACCTCGAACCCACGTTTTGATCAGATAGTACTCAATGTGACAGGTGGCAAGCCATGTTACCATTTATAAGCACTAACAATTATGTGTTCGGGGAACAGGTACATTTTCTCACGATGTTATCCCTCACTGTAGTATATATATATATATATATATATATATATACTCGTATATATATACGAGTATATGTATTTCGTTAATATATTTTTATTACGAGCATGCACATAGAAATAGACAAAACTTCATTTCCATTGGTACATGCTCAAGCGGGATTTGAACCCTGTACCCACTGATACAAAGTCAAGCCCCAAACAACTGAGCTACGTCGAATGATATAGATACTGACTATATCTTATTTCAATAGAACAGGTAGGTTTCCTCAATGATTTCCCTTACTCTCTCTCTTATTACAGATGTATTTTTACGAAATTGATAAAACTGGTACCTACACTCGAATCCCGAAGGCTCTATAGGACCAAAAGCTCTTTCCATAAAACGGAAGGTAAATTATACTAAAGTAATAGACAAATATTTTCTTAAATGAAAGGAACGTTCGTCGTCTATGGTTCGTCAACAAAGTCAGCAGCTCATTGAAAGTTGAAAATACAAATAATTATTTTCGGCTGAATATTTAGTCAATTAAACCAACCTGGCTAAATATGTTTGCTTTGGGATTATATTTGGATCCTCAACTGGAACGAACCGAAGAACAAGGAAGAGGAGAAGAATTGGACTTCGACTTCGTTTTTCTTCGGTTGTAGCGGCTGGTGTAACCATGGCGACTGAATAACAAGTACAAACGCCATGGCATCAGTGTTTGTACTTGAGTCGACATAACCTTAGTGGTGAATGGCTTATTAAAGACTTAAAAAAAACACCAATACAATACACTTGTGTGTATACGTAAGCCGTAAAACCCATGAAAGTACATATGTATGTACTTACTTCATCACCGAGACACATTATTTCTTTTCACCTTTATGTAACAACAAGATTGTTAGGTTGCTAACCAATCTCTCGACACATTCTATATACCTTATCCCTAAGTTGCCTCTTATATCATTCTAGAAAGAAACGTACTTACATGATATGAGATCAATAAAACTGTCTCTGAGCCGACAAAACCTTAGTGTTGAATGGCTTATTAAAGAACCAAAAAAAGGAACGTTTTCCGTGTGAAACTGGGACGTAATAAAAGTGTTAAGTAGCTGCCTTTATGCTAAACAATTGAGGGATGTGTATTCCCTATATAAATGGAAGTTATTGGGTGATGGGCTAGTAAACTGTTAGACAGACAAAAGTATAGGAAAAACAATGTAAATGAAACTAGACTATTATTCGTTATAGCCAATAGTCGGCGTCCGTTTATGGCAATATGAAACACTATCTATCTAGACAAGGAAATACAATATCCCGTGCTAGTATGAGTATAAAGTATGCAAACTAGCTGCCGTTCTTCCCAGCATGTCGTAAGAGGTGACTAAGGGACTAGAGATCAGAACAATATATTGGGTGATAGACTAGCAACCTTTAAGCAATGTTCCATTATGACATCGCAACCCCAATATTCATGCTAAAAAGTGAGTTAGGAGATATTATATGTCCGAGGTTCTGTCAACCCCGAAAATGTATATGTATGTAAATCCTATAAGATCAAAAATCACCTTTTTAATTAAGGAAAACGTCTAGCGAATATGTACCTACCCCGGAAGAGATTAATGTCAAGTGTATGTTATTTGAAAAAACGAGTAATTGAACACGAGAATCAGATTAAATTTCACTCTTAAATAGTCACTCGAGATGTCACTTAATCGAAAGTAAATAACAATTTAAATACTTAATGGGATTTTGTCGAAAATAAGGCCATATATTATTATGTTTCCTTAGATTTAATTATAATTAAAATATATAATAAGGGATGGTTGCCGTTTGGAAGAAGATGTAGTGACTAAGATTGAAAAGGGCATGCTTGGTTTGGACATGTTATGCGGATGAATGATAGTAGATTGATAAAAGGAATATATGTGAGTGAAGTGGAAGGGCGGCTTCGTAGGGGCCGGCCCAATAAAACATAATGACAGTCAGATCGACGCTATATTGAAAAAGGGTGACGTTAGGAGTACCTATAACCGCCGAGTGTGTATTGGAAGTTGTATGAGTGTCAATGAAGCGAAACAAATATACATACACATCACGCCTGATTCCCTGTAGAGGGGTGGGCAGAGATCACGGATCCCCATTTGTCCCGATCCTTACAGACCACTTTCGCTTCCTTGACACTCATACATCTTCCAATACACACTCGGCGGTTTTAGGTAGTCCTAACGTCACCCTTTTTCAATATAGCGTCTATCTGGCTCTCATATGTCTTATTGGACTCAGCTAAAAATGCTCAAAAATGTGCTCACTAAGATTCTTTCCACCCATAAGGTGCTTAAGACGTGAATATACATATATGTATGTATATCAACTAAAACAAATTAGTATCTGTAAGTTCGGGACTAGAATAGAATCTAACTATCTATCTTACATACAAGCTTGTAACATTCAACGAGATATGGAGATTTTTATCTCTTAGTTATTACGTACGTGAGGTGAATGTAAGTAGAGTAAGTTTTATTGAATCTCTCATATGATGTAAGTCTCTTTAGTGCTTGCTTGAGTAAAAGGAATATTAACTAACTACGTTTCTTTCTAGAATGATATAAGAGGCAACTTAGGTATTGGGTATATATATACTATTTCACTATTCTTCATAATATAAACGTTGCCTTCCAATGGTTCCGACATAAGACCAGCGTTGCGTTTGCTATCAAACGCAACATACCCAGCTGAGTTGGAACCCTTTTGCTTCGACACTAACATGCACAAGTTTTATCCCCTAGTTTGTAAGTTTTAATTGTAAACTTTGTTATTGTTATGCATTGTGTATGTTTTTGTAGCTGTGAATAAGTGCTTTTATTATTATATAGAATGTATAGAGTGATTGGTTAGCAACCTGTAATTATCTTGCTGTTACATAAAAGTGTGATGGTAAAAGTAGTGTAGGACGCCCCTCAGCCAGATGGACCGATGACCTGAAAAAGGTCGCTGGTAGTGGTTGGCTGAGGGCCACGAGTGATCGTGTTTTGTGGCGTACTCTTGGGGAGGCCTACGTCCAGCAGTGGACTGACAAAGGCTGATTGATTGATACATAGAAAGAAAATAATGTATTTTTTGGTGATTAAGTAAGTACATTCATATGTGCTCACATACGCTTCAAGACTTATGTATACAAACGAGTGTATTGTATTGGTGTTTATGTTGAAAGTTTTATATAGGTACTCGTATGTTGCACTAATTCGACGTAGCTCAGTTGTTTGGCGCTTGACTCTGTAGCAGTGGGTACAGGGTTCAAATACCGCTTGAGCATGTACAAAAGGAAATGAATTTAATGAATTTCTAGGTACATTTTCGTAATAAAAATACATGGACGAAATGCGTCGAATACTATGGTGAGGGAAAACATCGTGAAGAAATCATCCTGTTCCCCAAACTTGTAAATGGCGATACGGCTTACCACCTGTCACATTGAGTACTGATTATCTGGTCAACACGTGGGTTGGAGGTGGCCATAGAATTACTATCTTCGCAATAGCGTAGATGGACACCTGAACCTCTGACTACCCCGCAAGGCTTAATGGTCGTAAACGCGTTTGTCTTTTTATGTTGCACTGCCTAGTAGTGGTATATTTCATGCAAATATATTTTAAGTTAAAGTAAAAGGAGTTACCATCTCCGAAATTTCGATGGCATGTTAGATATGAGCCACTCAAAGTCCGTGTTTCACTAGATAGCACCCAACCTGATAGGTAATAATCAGTATCGCCGTATATATCAGTTTTTGTTTACTGGAAAAGGATTAAAAAGGTTGTTTACATAGTTCTGTTTCAAAGGGGAAAAAGATGCTTTTAGATCAGTCAGTGACCCGGAAAAGCCTTAACATAAGCTGCTATCCCGGTATGACCTATTTCCAGTTTTCTAGGTTTGCTAACTTTTCAATTTATTTACGCAACTTCTATTCCAGATGCGCCTTAAAACTCTTAAAGTTGAAATTGTTACGTTTAACTGCGTTTTGAAATTATCTGTCAGTGACATCTGTGATTAAATAAGATAAGTTAAAAGGATTTGTAACACAAGTAACAGTCATTTTAAATTGGAGTTAGTGATCTAAGACCTCGTCGAACCGATAGCCAGTACTCTATATTATGTATATATAATAGGAATAATATTACACTAAACTAATTTATTATTGTAACGTAACGTAGGTTTTCTTAATATTTCTTTCATTATTTTTCTTAAAAATTAATATCTACTATTTTGGATAAAATTTCCAAATTGTCAATTAGTTAATTAATTGGTTCTTAAGCAAGTACTTTTTTCACATTATCATTTTTTGTTCTTTGTGAGACATATTTATGGAAATCCTTGTTTTATTTATTTTCTGTGTTCATTCATATTTTGTTTCCTTAATAAATAAATATATGTGCTGAATAAACTTTTCCAAGAAATAAGTCGACTTCCTCACAATATTTTCCCTCACCGTAATTAACGAAGTTACTTAATTCTTTTACCGCAATAATTAATTAACTTAAAATATACATGTATATAATAATACTCTGGGAATTTATTTTGACGACAGACTAAAGGCAATTAAGCCTTAGACTATCCTGAAAATAATCGTTTAAGATGTGTATGATGCCGAATGCAAATTATATAAAGGATAGCAATAAAACGAGTGACTGTAAATTACAGTTCTAAGTGTCAAAATTAATTAATTTGGGTTATAGAATTACTAAGTGAGCGACTGACTGCGAGTGACGAGAAATCAACAGAACAGCAACTTAAAAACATTAATTTGAGTTACTTAAAATACATAATGAGCAGCTTCATAATATTTGAGCGACCTAATATTTGTTTGCGGGTCAACGTTACGTCCTGCATTTTTTTAAATATTTGGCAAATGTATTTTTTATACTGAGCGGCATTTTATCTTAAATGAAGTGTTTCGAATACAAAAACTACTTTGAAAAATACACTGATGAGCAGAGTATAATGAGCTCACATTTAAAAAACAAAAATAATATGAAATAACTATTTGAAGAAACACTATTCTATTAGTTGAGAAATTTTATTATCGAAATATAAGGGCAATTAAATAAAACAATGTACTCCGTAAAAATAAAGTAATATGCATGCATTTATTTCTAAACTAACCTAACCTAACCTAAACTTTGCTCAAAGTGAACTTTTTAGTAGTTGTACTTCTCTGTACTTTGTAGAACTTTTAAGTATAACCTCACTTAGAAAAATCGAATCTATCTTAATATTGAAGTTGCCCTCTCTGTATTTCCAGTCGCTCACTTAGTAATGAAGTCGCTCGGATAAATTTTTTTTGTAAGCTCGTTCTGGATTTTATTATAAATCAATATTCGTCGTCAGTTTAGTTAATTTTTCGCTTACTCAAATTCATACCGCTCAAGTTATTAAAACAGTATGTCATCATCAGTCGCAAAGTTTTTTTTTTGTTCGCTCGTTTTATAATTCCCCTTATATAAACAATGGGCCCATAAATACCTTATTATGAGGAAAGTTAAGAATATAACAAAACAATAATAACAACAATATAAAATTTATTCAACAATGGATGTATAAAAACTTAACAATCTTTTCAACTAACATTAGGTCTTTTGGTTACGCTTATATAACTAAACTAACTTACCTGTGTTTTTTATCATTTTATGAAATAAAAAATATGATTATTGTCATAAATATTACATATAAATGCCATTCAACCCCATTAGTTATGCTGAAAATTCATAAGAAAGAAAATAGTTTATTCACTGCATATGAATACAACCATTACACATAATCGTATAAAACGGAAACCTTGATGCAGTGAGAAGTGTTATGGACGAAAAGATAGCTTTTTAACAAACAGAAAAAGTAAACAAAAGGTAGAAACATACACATATTAGTAGCTCAAAGAGACTCTATCTCTATGATACTAACTATAAACCGACTAAATATAACAAATATTCATCTCCATGGTTCTTCCCACCCCAAAGGGACAAAAGAGCGTAAGGGCACATATATTATATTTAGGACATTATTACATCCATTGAACTAGCCCCTTATAAGTTTATATATGACATGTTTTATAGGTTTTAATCAACGTAAAATAGAAATGGTTAACTATTCACGCTGCGGAGGTCGTCAAATATATGTACTCATTATACCTATTTTGCCTATTCTATCTCATTGTATTACCCTTTATAATGTTGCCTATACACAATAGTCTACTGAATAGTCAATATCCTGGCTCCATCGCCTGGGTGGCATTCGAAGAACGTTGGGTTTCCATTGTACTTCTTCTGGATAGCAGTCTTGAGAGCTTCCACACTCTTCTTTTGTACCTGGTGAGGAAGAAAATTAGTTTACCAATCAGGTATATATATATCACTACATAGTATAAAACAGTCGCTTTCTCTGTCCCTATGTCCCTTTGTATGCTTAAATCTTTGAAACTACGCAACGGATTTTGATGCGGTTTTTTTTAATAGATAGAGTAATTCAATAGGAAGGTTTATATGTATAATAACATCCATTAAATTGCCAAAAGTGCGAAGCCGGAGTGGGTCGCTAGTTAAGGTAATAGGACGGAGTAATAAAATAAGTAAATAAAAGTACATTGTTTATATGCATCAACTAGAATGATGAAAAAATTATTTCGAGGAAAGCTATCGATTCCTCGAAACAGATAATTAATTGTCTTTACTAGAAATGGCAAAACAGTTTACTACCTGTGACATGACTCAATAAGTGACTTCTATCTTGTTAAAGTGTGAGTTCGAGACTGCCATAAAAGCGCTAATTCCGTAATTAATAAAAGAATACCCCTGCCTCTACCGCAAAAGTTAATGTCTGTTCGTCTGTATATAATATCAATATACGAGTATACGCACATTCATATAGACACATCACGCCCGATTCCCTGTAGAGGGCTAAGCAGAGATCACGAATTCCCGTTTTTCCCAATCCTAACAAACCACTTCCGCTTTATTGACACTGATACACTTCCTCATACATAATCGGCGGTTATAAGTAACCCTTTTTCAATATGTCTTATGCAATATACCAATACTTAATAATAATAATAATATTTGGACATTACTACACAAATTGAACTAGCCCCTTGGTAAGTTCATTTAAGACTTGTGTTGAGGGTACTAGTCAACGTATATTTAAGAAATACATTCTTATTATGAATAGATACATATATATAGCATATATAATCAACGACCAGACTGGAAAGCAGAAGAAAAGCGTAGTTCTTAACTCTGCCTCCACCGGGAATCACTATTAGCTCACTATTAGCTTTCCGGCGGCTAACCGATCGCGCCACGGAGGACCACTTTCGCTTAATTGACACTCATACACTTCCTCATACACAATCAACGTTTATAAATACATCTAACGTCACCCTTTTTCAATATGTCTTATGCAATATACCAATACTTACCAAAGTGACAACACAGCCTCCGAAGCCCCCGCCTGTCATCCTGGAGCCCAGCACTCCTGGCACCGACCTGCTGATGGCCACCAGCTGGTCCAGCTCTGGACAGGACACCTCCATCAGCTTACTCAGGGATTCGTGGGACTCGAAGAAGAGAGCACCTACCTGTTAACATGAGGAAACGTAGTATATAATAAACATATGTATATATTTATTCATTTAGTGACTAAGATTGAAAAGAGCATGCTTCGATGGTTTGGATATGTTATGCGGATGAATGATAGCAGATTGACAAAAGGAATATATATGAGTGAAGTGGAAGGGCGGTTACGTAGGGGCCGGCCTAATAAGACATATAACAGTCAGATAGACGCTATATTGAAAAAAGGTGACGTTAGGAGTAACTATAACCGCCGAGAGTGTGTGTGAGCCAAATGGGGATCCGTGATCTCTGCCTACCCCTCTACAGGGAATCAGGCGTGATGTGTATGTATGTATGTATTTATTCATATTATTTATGTCTTATTTCTACGTTATCATGTAAAGTAGAAAAAATATAATACGTATACAATTACGTACATGGTTAATGTAGAAAAAAATACATATTTAATGAGGTATTTACAATGTTTAAATATTAACGATCCATTTATTTTTATGCATACACGCATAAATTCACATCCTTTAAAATCTTACAACATAACCTTTGAGACATGATATCTCTTCAGTCACTTTTGGTATTAAATTTGGTGTTATGACCGCTTTTACGTGAAACATTAGTCACAGCTTGCTAGCCCATTACCCAATTGATTTCATAAGGTCTTTTAGTCATCATGACATGCTAGAAAGAACCACAGCTTGTTATCATTCTCTTAACGTTCCATATTCACGGGACTTTTCAATATTAAACTGTTAGTTGATGACCAATCGCCAATCGGAAGTTCAGTTTCAGTTAAAGGCAGAGCGTATGAACTATTTTTTTTTTTGCTTTCCAGCCTAGTCGATAATTATACATGCCATATACTCGTATGTATTTACGTAATTTAATTTAATATATACATATTTCATAAATATGGACTAGTACCTTTACCACAAATCTTCATTGAACTTACCTAAAGGCCAGTTCAATTAGTGGTAGTGTCCCAAATATTATTATTAATTAATTATAGGTTCCCAGTACCCCTAAGTACCTTTCCAAAGTCCCCTTTGATCAGTAGTTGCGCGGCTTCCTCTGTCCTTGATATTTCGGAGATCACGTGCTCGGCTCTCCTCAGTACTGCCTGGTCGCACTTCAAGGATTTCAGCACTGGAACAGACCATGGAAAATACCAGGCTATTCAATAATAGAATATTTAAGAGCTGGTAGCTTCCTCCGCCAGAGAATTAGTCTGGTTATTCAAAGGGGGAACGCTGCCAGCATATTGGGCACTCTGCGCTCCAACGACAGCGACAAATTTTTAGATATATTTAATTTATAGGTAAATTATTTTAATTAGTTTTAAGGTTGTAAATATTTTGTTAATTTATTGTAAAGATTTCATTGATAAATTAATGACCTTTTTAACAATAAATTTAAAAAAGATAATATTTGGACATTGTTACACTGTAACTCTAATCGTGAGTCCCAGGTTCGATTCCCGGAGGTAGAATTAATAATTACGATTTTCGAATTTTCCAGACTAGTTTAAGTTATAAGTGCATAAATAAGTATATGGTTCTTAAACATAACTTAACACGAGTCTTAATTATCGTTAAAAGCTCACAATGTGTGCCTGGCTGTTATATTGAAATAAGATATAGTAAGTATCTATAGCATTCGACGTAGCTCAATTGTTTAGAAGACTCTGTATCAGTGGGTACAGGGTCCAAATCCCGCTTGAGCTTGTACCAATGGAAATGAAATTTAATGAATTTCTATGTCCATTTTTGTAATAAAAATACATTTACGAAATGCATCGAACACTCCGGTGAGGGACAACGTCGTGAAAAAAAAAATTAATCGAACTGTATATTTAACTAATTTTCCAAAAATGCCTTTTACGCCAAGTGCGCCGTTAGGTCTAGATATATTCCAAACTAGTAATATCAAAGTTTCATTAGTTTTCATTACATGAAACATAGATGGCACTGTAATTATAATTTGATTTTTATATTATATTCTTCGCTCCTATTAGTAGTTGTTATATAGCCTAAAGCCTTCCTCAATAAATGGTCTATCTAGCACAAAAAGAATATTTGAATTCGAACCAGTAGTTCCTGAGATTAGCGCGTTTAAAGAAAGAAACTTTTCAGCATTATTTTAGTATAAATACTAACCTTCCAAATCCTTCAACGTAGCGTCTCTTAGTGTCTTCTTTCGAAGCAGCTCAGCCGCTTTCTGGCACTGAGCTCTTCGCTGAGGATACTCGCTGCCTGTCAGCTTATGTTTCACGTTGGAGTTCGTGATGAGAATGGTCACGTCAGAGGTGACTATGGGAATGTGGGTGGCTTGGAGAGATCTAAGGAAATATGTATATGTAAACGTCCTTTTAATTCCTTTCGGCGGTTGTAAGTACTTTTTCAATGTGGCGTCTATCTGACTGTTAAATGTATTATATAATAGTATATGTTGGTTCTAACATAATATCAGCGTTGCGTTTGCCACGTAACATACCCAGCTGAGTTAAAACCTTTTTGCTGCGACATTAACATGCACAAGCTATACCCCATAGTTTGTAAGTTTGATTGTAAACTTTTTGTATTGTGTATGTTTTTGTGGCTGTAAATAAATGCTTTATTATTATTATTATGTCTTTTTGGGACAGCCCCAACTTAACCACCCTTCCACTTGACTTACATATATCATTCATCCGAGTGTTATATATCCCGAGCTAGCTGTGATGTAAAAAGAACTCTAGCTGCCGCTCTCCCCGGCATGTCGTAGAAGGCCACTAAGGGCTTAGGAGTAAATGGTATCAGTTGGGCGGTGGGCTAGTAACCTGTCACCAATGTTCTATATGACATCACAGCACCAATATTTATGCTAAAAAGTGAACTAGGAGATACTATATCTCCAAGGTTCTGTTCACCCCGAAAAGGATTGAATGACGTGAATATGTTTATTTAATATGTATCATAATAATCAAATTAGTTGAGTTGTTTACAAGTTCAACCAACCGTAAACGCCCCTTGACGTGTTATGAACTCTTTGTTTAAAATCAAATATTTGTTCACGCTACTCTTAATACAAACCCTGTTGCAAATACAAGGGAATATGATGTATTATCATCAGTAACATAATTCTTGTTATTGCATACACATAAAATAAATACCTGTGATATTTTAATTATATAATTACATAACATTTAACGAACAATTCAAGTCCATTATTCTTTGCAGAGTCAGTAATTCTATGGCCACCTCGAACCCACGTGTTGATCAAATAGTCAGCACTCAATGTGACAGGTGGTAAGCCATGTAGCAATTTACAAACACTCACAATAATTCAGCGCATTTTGAAAATGTCTTTTTAATGCGAAAAATAAAGATAGAAATATTCATACTTCGAGGTTTAAGCCCTGTACCCACTGATACAGAGCTAAGGTCCAACGATTGAAGTACGCCGAATAAATATGCAACATAACCATGTCCCGTGCTAGCTGAGACGCAAAATAATACTAGCTGATGTTCTTACCGGCATGTCGTTAGAGGTGACTAAGGGACTAGGTGTAAATAGAATCTATTGGGCGATGAGACAGCAACCGGTTACCAATATTCCATATGACACCACAACCCCAATATTCATGCTAAAAAGTGACCTTGCAGATATTATCGTTTACAAGATTCTGACCACCCCGAAAGAGATTAGAAGACATGTACATGTATATATACATTCATGTATCATAATGATAATAGTCAATGCTTGTAAATGGCGACATGGCTGACCACCTGTCACATTGACTACTGACTATCAGATCAACACGTGGGTTCGAGGTGGCCAAGGAATTACTACCTTCACAATTGCGGAGATGGAAGCCTGAATCTCTGACTATCCCGCAAGGATCGTCAACGCGTTTGACTTTTTTGTATCATATAATTTTATACGTTGAATTCAGCGTGTCAATGCAGCATCTTGGGCACTCTCCCTGCTGGCAGTGATTTGGCTCAAATATTTTATTTATAGTTTTATTTTCACTTTATTTATAAATAAATAGTATAATAATTTCATACGTACTTGCAATCAATAAGCAGAGCGTTGTGTTCCTTGGCCATAGTTGAGATGAATTGGTCCATGATCCCACAAGGCATGTCAGCGAAGGTGTGTTCAGCTTTCTGGCACAATAGAGCCTTCTTTATGGGACTGGGGATGAGAAAAAATAAGTCTTAATCTTTTCATAATAGCTAGTTTTCGAATAGAACGGTTTTTAACATACAATTGTCATAATTCCGAAATGTCGTAAGTGGAAAGTTAACAATATTTTATATTTATACTAGCGACCCGCTCCGGCTTTGCACGGGTATATATATAGCCTATTCCACTATTTAATGGATGTTATTATACATATAAACCTTTCTCTTGAATCACTCTATCTACTAAAAAAAAACGGCATCAAAATCCGTTGCGTAGTTTCAAAGATTTAAGCATACAAAGGGACATAGGGCCAGAGAAAGCGACTTTGTTTTATACTATGTAGTGATAATTAATAAGTGATAACTAAAAGTCTGACTAAAGTATAGGGGATTGTTAATAGGTGTGAGTGAAGCAAGAGAGATTTGTCAGGATCGTTCCAGGTGGCGATCGATAGTCACTGCTATTCCTATTAGGGACGTAGGGATGTGAATAAATGTATGCATGACTAAAATTTGATTTGAATGGAATTTAACCAGCCGTTTTCTTTCTTTGTATTATATGTGTAAGATTATTGACTGTAGTATTTCTTAGGGTTATAGACTAGCTAGCTTTCATACACTAAGAAGGCTGATTACTTACATTTGTGTACCTAACAGGTTAAAGCAATTTCTAAAAAATCACTCACTTTGTATAAGAATTTAGTCACAAGTATTGAATTGTTTATGCGCCAACCAGACTAGAAACGTATATTCAGACTTATAGACGAATATAATTTATAATAACACTAGTGACCCGCTCCGGCTTCGCACGGGTATAAAATATATAGCCTACTCCATTATTTAATGGATGTTATCATACATATAAACCTTCCTCTTGCATCACTCTATCTATTAAAAAAAACCGCATCAAAATCCGTTGCATAGTTTCAAAGATTTAAGCATACAAAGGGACAAATAAAGCGACTTGGTTTTATACTATGTAGTGATATGAGTGTTCTTAATCATCTTTAACATAACTAGCATTATCATAATACATAGTAACACGCAGTATTAAAAAAGGTGACTAGCCCATCACATCACATACTCGACATTGCTCCCAGTGAGGGCTTCCAGGAATGTGAAAGTGGAGACTTCTAGTGCCGCACTACTGGACACCCCTCCTCCCATCGGCACATTGGATACTATCACTGCATCAAAGGGTTTCACTTCACCTGGAAAAATAAAAAACCTTGTGTATATGTTACCGGAAAATAACAAGAAGCGTAAGTTTATAAATTTCCTACGATTATTTATAATTTTACGTATGATTTTGGCCAGATTATAAATTAACGAAGATATAGGAGTAAAATTATATAATTTATCTTCCGTTTAGAATCATTTAAAAGTTTAAAAATTTCATAGAAAAGTCTTATTACTTTACGGTGACATATACATACTTAGGAATTCATTAAAGTATATAATAGTCCTGTGCTAGTCTGGGACGTAAAAAGAATGTTAACTAGCTGCCATTCCTCTCAGCATGTCGCCGGAAGCGAGTAAAGCACAATGGGTAAATAAAACTTAGAACTTACTTCTAACGTGGTAGGTACATGTATTATATGAATTACTTACCAGGAAAGTAATGCACCACCCCAGCCACATAATTAGCCCAGCCTGGTCCACTAAGTTTGCCAGAAACTGGCAAGGGGAAGCTGGTCTCCAACTCCTGGCCATTTTCGGTGATCGAAACTATATTGGCTTCCTTCTGTCCATTGTATCCTCCTACTAAAAGAGTTACGTATTGGAGTGCCTGGTGATGGAAAATATTGACCATGAAAGTTTCTTAAGTGTAGATTTAGTGGCAGGTTGCTAGCCCATCGCCCAATCGATTCTCGTGACGTCTTCTTCAATACAAGAGTTAGACATTTTATGAACATAAGTAGCTCGTGAAAAGCCTAGCCCAAAAGTTGTGTTTAACGTGACAGAGGAGACATTATCTGTGAGCACTGTCTATCTCGATGGGGACTTAGGGACCTGAACGTATAATATAAAAAGGTAAAAACCTAACCATACATGCACCTGGTAACCTTCTCATACATGCTCCTCTGTTCTTCACGCTACATACATCCACTTTAAGAATTAGTCTTCTATATTAATAATTTCATATATATATATAGATCAAATCGTTACCCGCGTAACAAAACCTTATAATATTGATTTCGACTTTTATATATATATATATGTAAAAAAGGTGACTATATATAGATGTATGTACATTATACATACACAGATACATTATAAAGTTACATGCTATAATAATCTCTAGATTTAATAATATTTAAGTCTAGAGAAGTGAATGTGTTATACACGTGTTTAGGTATTATAGTAAAACATACATACATACAAACCCCGTTTCCCAGTCGAAGGGTAAACAAAGATCACGAAACCTCATCTATCCTGATGACAACCTATGAGAAACCACTCTCGCTTCATTAACACTCATACACACACACTCGGCGGTTATAGGTACTACAACAATCATGTATACTCACAGCAGGCAACACAAATCCGTCGCAATAGTCCACATGATCCCCAATGAGATTGACCCTGCCGGGGGCGCAAGCCGAGACCTCAGGGTCCCGTCCGAAGCGACTTCTGAACAGCTGGACCGCTTTGTTCTGGAGTACTGTTACTTCTGGATTTGACATCTGGAATAGAAGTGATATTAAATATATGCATACATACACAACACGCCTGATTCCCTGCAGAGGGGTAGGCAGAGATCACGGATCCCCATTTGTCCCGATCCTGACAGACCACTTTCGCTTCATTGACATTCATACATCCTCTCATACACTCTCAGCGGTTATAGGTACTTCTAACATCACCTTTTTTCAATATAGCGTCTATCTGACTGTCATATATCTTATTAGGCCGGCCCCTACGTAACCGCCCTAAATATATACGTATAGAAAATAGCTCTAAGTCAGTGCTTGTAAATGGCGACATGGCTTACCACCTGTCACATTGAGTACTGACTATCTGGTCAACACGTGGGTATGGCCATAGAATTACTACCATCGCTATTGTGGAGATGGGAACCTGAACCTCTGACTCCGCAAGGGTTAATGGTCGTGAACGCGTTTGTATTTTTGTCTAAATAACTTAAACTAACTCCGCAATAGCGGAAATGGACAAGCGGAGCTCTATGTATACTTGAATCTTTGTACATACTTATGTCCTTAATTTTCCTGTAGGAAATTGATGACAAATATTATTTAATGATTAATAACTAACGGGACTTATCGCGTATGTTTTTATATAATAAAGTTACCTTTATTATATAAAAACATACGCGATAGGTCCCCTTAGTTATTAACCATGAGTATAAATCGCGAATCTCTTAAAACTATAATTATTTAATGACAACATTTTCGTAAGAAAATGATTTTTTTACATTTAATAAATTATATTTAAGATCCGATGATCAAGGAGAGGTTTTCATGTCTCCAAGATTCTGTCCGCCCAAAATGTATGTTTAATATCGTTATCAAGATTTCCATATTGCTTTCTTTGAAATAATTGTAATATGTAAATTTACTGTGGTCAGTAATTCACTTTTGCAGGATCCAATACCTAACGTGACAGGTTGTAAACTCATCGCTCAAAATTTTCCATTTACAATCTGTCAGGAAGAATGGCGTCTATTTAGCATACAAGTGTTGTTAACTTACACGAGAAAATAACATAAAATAAATATACAGGGTGGCGCATTCAAAACGGTCAATATGGGAAAGTCTGAAACTATAAGAGATACGAAGATTTGTTCTTAGGAACTATGTCACCGATTTTAATAAAAAGAAAAACTGCATTCATACTTTCTTTGAAAAAACAACTGTATCCAGTACGGGAATCGAACCCGGTTGCTTTAAAAAAATAAATTGGCCCTTTTCACTTTTTCTTTTTAAATATCGATTGTGTAGGTCTTAAGTTGTAAATGGCTCTATGAAACATGGTGTCGAAAGTGAATAAAATGCATTGTTTTGGCATACTTTAGTTTATCATAATAAATTATTGCCGAGTGTGTATGAGAAGACCTATGACTGTCAATGAAGCGAAAGTAGCCTGTCAGGATCGATACAAATAGGGATCCTACCCCTCTACAAGGAATCAGGCGTGATGTGTATGTATGTGAATAAAAAAACTTGTATATAAGTACAGTAATAGTAGATTCATTGAACGTCGAAATATATTCAGTGGCACTGGTATAAATATGGTAGGCTTACATCATGAACCAAAGGACCCGGCGTAAGGAGCGGTCCCTGTTACGCGGTGCGGAGTCCAAATGGCGTGTTTTAATTGGTGCGGAGTCTAAAAATGTGTAGTAAAAAGAAGATACCTGATTTGATTGGCAGATGCCGTGTTTTGATTGGTTGTAATATCTCCCCTCCATCTCGCGTACCTCGTTTCACCCCGCGTAGTGCCACGCTAGTTTCCATACAAATATTGCGTATGGCCCACTCCTCTTATTAATTACTTCATGGGTTACTTATAATATGGTTTACCAATGTAAACACTACACATTCACGTCCTTCAATCCCTTTCGTGGTAGACAGAACTTCGGAGATTCAATATCTCCTAGCTCACTTTTTAGAAAATATTAGAGATTTGATGTCATATGGAACATTGATGACCCAATGGATCCCATTTACTCTTAGTCCCTTAGTCGCCTCTTACGACATGCCTGGAAGAACGGCAGCTAGTTAGCTTTTTTTTCCTTCCAGCTAGTAGGATACATAATAAATATAAATTAACTATACTTAAATGTACACTCACATAAAGTAATGGCCTTAAAGTCTCTGTATTAAATTGGCGTAAGATTCCCTATTTATGGTGTGAATTTTCGTATAATTGTTTAAAGTGCCTTCAGTTAACATTATTTTAATAAGACAATTTCTGATTTCGACACATAGTCTTTACAAAACAGACAAACGCGTTCACCACCGTTAACTCCCGGGGGTAGTCCGAGGTTCCGGTTTCCATCTCCGCAATCGCGACGGTAATTATTGTATGGCCACCTCGAACCCATGTGTTGACCTGATAGTCAGTACACAATGTGACAGGTGGTAAGCCATGTCGCCATTTACAAGCACTGACTATTACCTGTTCAGGAACAAGTAGGTTTCCTCACGACGTTTTTCCTAACCGTAATATTCTATGCATTTCGTAAATGTATGTTTTTACGAAAATATACATAGAAATTCATTAAACTTCATTGCCATTGGTACGTGCTCAAGTGGGATTTGAACCCTGTACCCACTGATACAGAGTCAAGTCCCAAACAACTGAGCTACGTCGATTGCTTTAGTCTTTACTTAAGTTTATACTTAATAGCGGCTGTAGCCCAGTGGGTAAGATCTCGGACTTCGTATGAGAAAGGTCCTAGGCTCGAATCCCGACTCTGGCATGTACCAATGAAAGAAATTTAAATATGTGTTTTTCATTCACGCACATAATTTACAGTCGCTAACGGTGAGGGAAAACATCGTGAGGCAACCTGCCTATCCCTCAGGATAGGTAATAGTCAATGCCTATATACGGCGATACGGTTCACAACCTATCACGTTGGGTGCTGTCTATCTAGTGATACGCGGGCTTCGAATGACCCATACCTAACATGCCTCCGAAATTTCGGAGATGGGCATTCAAGCCTCTGACTACCCCGCCATAATAAAAAAGGGAGTGTGTATACACAAGTCGTGAAGCGTGTGTATGTTATACTGAAGTTACAGACTTGCATTCAATACCCTTGTCCCACTTTATAATAAAGTAATAATGTGCACAAGATTCTTTGATCTCGTTCTTGAAAAGGGAGGACATAAACAACCTTATTATGTATAACCTTAAGGTTGTTAAGGGTTGTTAGTGAGGTTCCAGGTTCGATTTCCGGGGGGGGGTTACTTAATTATTATGCCAGTTTCAGGTTTATTCTAAAAGTATTAATAATATAGTTTTAAGAGATAATCATGAGTATTAATAATGTTTAATACATTATTCAAATGAATAATAACTAATAACTTACAACCTGTCAATGATGATCCATACATTTATGTCAAAAAGTAATGAAAGAATCGTTATGTGTCTGAGGATCTGCCCACCCCGAAAGGATTTAAAGGACATGAACGCATATATATGTATGTGAGATGCTGCTAAGACAAAATTTTAATGTTTTTGAGTGATAACATATCCCGTACTAGGTGACATTTTAGTATAAATATTGGAATTGTTATGTCATATATTTACGACCTCTGTGGCGCGATTGGTTAAGCACCTGAACGCTAATCGTGTGGTCCCGGGATCGATTCCCGGTGGAAACAGAGTTACGAACCACGCTTTTCTTCTGCTGTCTAGTCTGGTTGTTAAACATAATATGCTATATATGTATATATATTTCTTAAATATACGTTGACTAGTACCCTTAACACAAGTCTTAAATAAACTTACCAAGTGGCTTATTCAATTGGTGTAATAGTGTCCTAAATATTATTATCGTATGGAACATTGGTGACTGGTTGTTAATACATCGCCCAATAGAATCTATTTATCCCTCGTCCCTTAGTAGCCCCTTACATCAATAATGAATATAATGACAAAAGACAAACGCGTTCACGACCATTAACCCAAACGCGGTAGACAGAGGTTCCGGTATCCTTTTCCGCAATCGCGGAGGTAGTAATTAATAATAATATTATTTGGACATTATTACACCAATCGAACTAGCCCCTTGGTAAGTACATTTAAGACTTGTATTAAGGAAACTAGTCAACGTATATTTAAGATATGTATACATATTATAATATATAGATAAATACACATATAGCATGTATAATCAACGACCAGAGTGGAAAGCAGTAGAAAAGCGTAGTTCTCAACTCTGCCTTCACCGAGAATCGAACACGGGACCCCACGATTAGCGTTCAGGTGTCTAACCGATCGCGCCACGGAGGTCGTCAAAGTAATTGTAATATAATGATCTTGTTTATTCATCCTTTATCGAATGAAAAGTTAAGGCATTAAATAGCAATGATACAACTCGAAAATTTTACTTCTGCAATAACTTTTTCGCTCATAAATCATTGTATTAGAGTTAGGCCATTTGGTTTCAGCTCGGTAATTACTATTGGGTAATTACTGAATTGGATTTTATTGGCTTTTCAATTCCTTTATTTTTTTATTTATAGATGAGTAAATATTTACCTAACCTGAACAAGGAAGGGTTAGATAGTACTTCGAGAACCTACAAAAATATTACTTTTCCCGTCAAGGTCAGTGCTTGTAAATGGCGACATGGTTTACAACCTGTCACATTGAGTACTGACTATCTGGTCAACTCGTGGGTTCGAGGTGGCCATATAATTACGACCTTCGCAATTCGGGAGATGCACACCTGAACCTCCGACTACCTCGCAAGGGTTAATGGTCGTGAACGCGTTTGTCTTTGTCTTTAAAGAAATTAGAAAGAAACTTGTGACATAAATTTCCTAAGATTTTAGCATTAATATTGGGGATTGTGATGTCCCATGGACTATTGGAGACAGGTTGCTAGCCCGCTGCCTAATTGATTCTTTATCCAATGGGTAGTGTGGCGACCTCTATAGTGCCACAGACAGAGAGAAACCTAAGTAAAAACCTAAGTTGCAATTAGTTAAACATAATTACCACAGATGACGCCAGCAAGAATAAAATAATAATTACAAAAATCAATATCCTAGAACGCGCAATTGAAATATTTATCAGAAACAAGATATATACAAATTTCCAACTCAGGCCATTAGCCTAGATGAACACATGCCCAGGTCCTCTTTTCCTGTAGGACACAGTGGATCCTACAGGTAGTAAATAAATAATATAACAAATATTGCATACTCCTAAGAAAACGTAATATTGACAATAGTTTTCATTGAAGGTTATATGACATTATACTGAATTCCCATCATAGTAGAGTCCTTGAGTCGCGTTTACAGAAACCGCAGGAAATTTCCAACTAGAGCCAAGGCAATAGCCAATCTCGAGCGATTCCTTTGTATTTATTTTGTTAGTGCATTTCCCCGATTCTCCTAACAAACTTTAATGTACGAATCGCTAACTCTTTTTGAGTAGTCAGAATTATAGTTCTACTAGTGACCCGCTCCGGCTTCGCACGGGTATAAAATATATAGCCTACCCCACTATTTAATGGATGTTATCATACATATAAACCTTTCTTTTGAATCACTCTATCTATTAAAAAAACCGCATCAAAATCCGTTGCGTAGTTTCAAAGATTTAAGCATACAAAGGGACATAGGGACAGAGAAAGCGACTTTGTTTTATACTATGTAGTGATAGTGATAATGTATGAATCGCTAAATCTTTTTGAGTAGTCAGATTTATAGTTTTATTACATCCGAATCACTACATTATAATGCTTTTAAACTCTTAACTAAAATATAACATGCTAAGCATGAACTACGTAACAGTGAATTCAGCGAGTTAAAACAACCATCGTAGTATAAGGTATGTAATTTCACCAAGATTCTGCCCAACTCGAAGGAGACTAAAGGATGTGAATGTATATGTTCGTAAAACCACTATTCAACTAAACAATGTAGTCACTTTTATCCTTTCGAAGTGGACAGCATTTAAGAGACTTGATGATATCTCCTTTTTCAAATTTTAGCATGAAAATTGGGGTTGTCTCGTCATATGGATTATTGGTGATAGGTTGCTAGCCTATTCCTTATACTAATACTCCTACGACATGCTGGGAAGAACGGCAGCTTGTTAGTATTCTAGCACGGTGGAATAGTATATTAAACATTATCATCATATGTAATATTTAAAGCACCACAAATATCTCAATGAATTTAACACGAGTATTTCCAAAATTAAAAATCGTGTGATAAGGGAAGGTTGCGGTTTGAAAGAAGATGTAGTGACTAAGATTGAAAAGAGCATGCTTCGATGGTTTGGATATGTTATGCGGATGAATGATAGCAAATTGACAATAGGAATATATATGAGTGAAGTGGAAGGGCGGTTACGTAGGGGCCGGCCTAATAAGACATATAACAGTCAGATAGACGCTATATTGAAAAAAGGTGACGTTAGGTGTACCTATAACCGCCGAGAGTGTATGAGAAGATGTATGAATGTCAATGAAGCGAAATTGGTCTGTCAGGATCGGGACAAATGGGGATCCGTGATCTCTGCCTTCCCCTCTACAGCGAATCAGGCGTGATGTGTATGTATGTATGAGTATTTCCACATTGTTTTGCTTAGGAGAATCGGCCCCAGTTCAAGTGACATTGAATTTCCCTCGGACTCAGACAAGCAGTTTGTTTTCATGAACTTGACTACTGAGCCTGGCCCGTGGGCGAGATCCGTGATCGCGATCGTGTAGACGAGGCTTAAATTATTGACACTACATTTGTGGGAAAAAAATAGACACTACAAATAACAAATACTATCATTGGAGCTTTAACTACGATATGAAAGAAACAGCTAGTCTGATACGTAAAAAGAAAGCTGAATAACTGTGTTTCTTTTCGTTTTGTAGGAGATGACTAAGGGATAATAATGAGGGATAAGTTATATGTCAGTAAAAGTGATAAGAATACAAAATATGATTAGAAGATAACATATAAGTTTGGAGTGGCTCATACCTAACATGCCTTCGAAATTTCGGAGATGGACATTCATCGGGCTACACGGCCACAATAAATAAGGGAGAGTGTTTATAAAAGTCATGAATCGTTTGTGTTATGTGTATATAAGTTACCGATTTTCTGAATACCACAAAGGGATAAAAGACGTGAAGAGGCTATCAGCGCAATAGTGGTGCCACATTTTTTCACGAAAGCACTGTGGTATAATATAATAATTAACATAAATTACTACATTACACTTATACTAATATATGAAATTTTAATAGTCTTCATTAAAAAATAAAACATTAAATTAAACATTATTACAGAGTCTGCACTCCAAACCATGTTTACCAATTTTAATTGCTAATTATCTCCAATGTAAGTTCACTGGAGTTTCACAACTTCTGCGCTGATAGCCTCGTATGAAATGAAATTAATTGAAATGTTTTGAAATGAAATGCCTTTTATTCAACATAAGGATTATAAGATCATTCAATAATAAAAATATAAAAATATTTGGACATTATTATATCAATTGAAGCCCCTAGCTAAGTACATTAAAGACTGGTGTTAAAGGGTACTAGTCAACGTATATTTAACAAATATATACACATTATATATCGATAACTACATATATAGCATATATTATCAACGACCAGACTGGAAAGCAGTAGAAAAGCGTAGTTCTTAACTCTCCCTGAACCGGGAATAAAACCCGGGACCTCACGATTAGCGTTACATATGTATGCATGTATATTAATATGGTATGACCCGTTATTGAGATGTAAAACGAATGCTAAGTAAGTACCTTTCGGCTCGGTTTTCTTATGGAAAATGACTAAGGAATGTCGGGCACAATAATTTACTTTTTATTTGTGTAAGTATTAAAACGTAACTAGAATATCAAAAACAAACGCGTTCACGACCATTAACCCTTGCGGGGTAGTCAGAGCAAACTTAATTTCCATCTCCACAATTGCGAAGGTAGTAATTCTATGGCCACCTCGAACCCAAGTGTTGACCTGAGATAATCAGTACTCAATGTGACAGGTGGTAAGCCATGTCGCCATTTACAAGCACTAACTATGACCTGTTCGGAAAACAGGTAGGTTTCCTCACGATGTTTTCCCTCACCGTACCTAGAATGTCAACTAGCTCCGTTTCTGCCCATTTCTTAAGAGGCAACAAAGGGATTAGGCGTAAATGAAACCTATGGGGCGATGGGCTAGTAACTAGTAAACAATATTAAATATTCACAAGATCTTAACTTCGATTATTATGCTAATGTTTATTTCCCAAAATTTTCAGTATATAAACATTGAATTATGATAATTTGTTACCTAAATAATTGAGATAATAAAGATTTTTATGTTAATGTTATGGTGTTACTGCGTAATATTTTGCTTAATGGGATTAAAGGAAGATGGAACCATAAGCATTCATGATTATTAACTTTTGGGGGTAGTCAGCGGTTTATGAGTCCATCTTCTAAGCTACGGAGTCAGTGATTCTATGGCCACCTCGAACTGATACGGTTCACTACCTATCACGTTGGGTGCTGTCTATCTAGTGATACGCGGAGTATGTATACACAAGTCGTGAAGCGTATGTTTTTGAATGTAGATACACAGGACCACAACCTCCGTGGTGCGATGAACGGGTTTGACCCCCGGTAGAGGCAAAGTAGTACACTAGTAGTTGATTAGTACCCTTAACAAAAGTCTTAAATGTACTTAGCAAGGGCTAATTTGAATGGTGTCATAGTGTCCTACAATATTGTATAGAATTTTAGTAAAACGTAATTTCCATTGGTACATTTGAACGTACAAATAACTTAGGTTTTATTATCAATTTATCTAAAAAGTTTTAGTCTCTGTCACAAGAGCTAGAGTTTGTCAAAGTTCTTGAATAATGGACAGGTTAAGACCCTGGCTTATATAACAAAAACTAAGCTAGACCCAAATTGAATACTAAATTAGGACATACCAAAATTGGATACTAGATAATATTGAAATTTAGTACTTCAGAAGTTTTTAGTCTATTGGTCTAGTATCTCATTTAATTAAATACATAACACCCGTTTCTGTTGAGGTGTAGACAGATATCGTGGTAACACATTTTTAGACACCATGGTAAACTATTTTCGCTTTATAAACATCCATACGCCTCCTTATATACACTTGGCGATTATGGGTACGTGTTTACCCCGCGAGCAGCGAATTTGTTACTACTATAGTTTGTAGTTATTTAATTAACTACTAACATGGAACAACAGTTGATAACATAAGGTTAATAGTTCATGATCATTACATGTTACGTCAGAAATGTTTAACAAACATCGATAAACTTATTATGGTATCCAACTATATACCTTTCTTCTCAACGTGACGATAGAAGCGACTAAAGGGCTAGAGGTAGATGGAATCTATTAGTCAATGTACTAAAAACATTTTACACATATGTGTAAACGAGTGACGTTAGGAGTACCTATAACCGCCGACTGTGTATGAGAAGATGTATGAATGTCAATGAAACGAAAGTGGTCTGTCAAGTTCGAGACAAATGAGGTTCCGTCATCTCTGCCTACCCCTCTACAGGAAATCAGGCGTGATGTGTATGTATGTATGGTAACCAACAAGCTAAAGGACTAGGGCTACATGGAATCTATTAGACAGTGTGATACATACAAACATACACGTTCTCGACCTTATTGGTGAGGTTAGTTCCCCTAGCAGGGAAGTCAAAGGTTTGCTGTTTTAGAACCACAATTGCGGTAGTAATTCTATGGCGACCTCAAACCCACGTGTTGAACAGATAGTAGTAATACTCAATGTGACAGGTGGTAAGCCATGTCGCCATTTAAAAGCACTAACAATTACCTGTTCGGGGAACAGGTAGGTTTCCTCACAATGTTTTCCCTCACCGTAGTATTCAACGCATTTCGTAAATGTACTTTTATTAAGTGTATTTATGTATCCATTTATTAAATGCTTGTTGATTCACTGTAAGGGTACACTTCGTTCAGAATTTAATTAATGTCAGTGTTAGTTGACTTGGGCTATTGACAAAGAGTCAAACGCTGAGTGTTTTCAATTTCATTCTATTTGCTTTAGAGGCTTAGCATCGGAATAAAATGGGAATTATCGATTTATTACTTTTTGTGGCTGTGAATATGGTGGTATATTTTGCATGGGAAAATAATTGAAAACTTATCAAAAATACTGAAATGTACACTAAAATATAGCTAAACGCGCAGCAAAGGTTAGGTTTGGGTTGGGACTGTATTATTTTGGTGTACAATTCAGTATTTTAGGAGTGCATTTTCGTATTATCTGATGTTCCTTTACACACTATCCTTTTTCATACGCAGTGTGAAGAATAGAAGATAACGTACGAGAACGTCAATAGGTGTGTGTGAAGCAAGGGAGATTTGTCAGGATCGTTCCAGTTTCCAATACCCCCGTACAATATATACTTATAGTCATATACTTTATAAACAGTACATAATTTACAGTTGCTGACGGTGAGTGAAAACGTCATATATATATCAATATGAGTGTTGCGAAAATGAAAAAGGGTGACGTTAGGAGTATCTTTAACCGCCGACTGTGTATGAGAAGATGTATGAGTGTCAATGAAGCGAAAGTGTTCATCAAGATCGGGACCAATGGGATCCGTGATCTCTGCCTACCCCTCTACAGGGAATCAGGCGTGTAAAGTTTTGTCAGAATATTTCAATGTAATCGACTATATCTGCAGTTTATATCGACGTTCTTGTATAAATGAACGACATTCTTAAAAAGAGTTGTTTACTATGATTTTAAAGCTTTACTGATGTCACATTTACAAATACACTATATCAATGTTATAAAAATAATGTTATAATCAATGAAAATAAATAATATAAAAAAGAGGGTGTGTATACATACATAAATAGTAAAGCGTATGTTATGTTATTTAAATTTATAATAATTAGGAAATTGGATTTCAAAGATGGAGAAAAATAATAAATCCGCTAAGCAACTTAAAAATAAACATTATCTAACTTACAACAAGAAGAATAGTTACATAATATATATATGTATGTATTCATCATTACCTTATACAGTTATTCAATTCAAAATCCACACTCCACTACACTTTTAAGCACTTATTCCACTGGTGTGTATCATAAACTGCGGTTACTCGGCAATGAATTAATGGCTTAAGGCGCTGTTACGTTACTGATATGCGGTGAGCATGAAATTCAACGTAATGTAACGGTGAATTAAGAACGGGTATGATGCGATTGGCAATGGATGTCCAAAAAGAAAATTAACTTGGCTAAAAAGTATACAAGACTTGTATTAAATAACATACATACACATCACGCCTGATTCCCTCTAGAGGGGTAGGCAGAGATCACGGATACCCATTTGTCCAGTGACAGACCACTTTCGCTTCATTGACATTCATACATCTTCTCATACACTCTCGGCGGTTATAGGTACACCTAACGTCACCTTTTTTCATTATATATATATATATATATATATATATACATGAAATAAATTACCAGCATTAGTCAGAGACGTAAAAACATTGCTAACTAGCTGCCGTTCTTCCCAGCATGTCGTAGAAGGTGACTAAGGGACCAGGGTGGATGGAATCTATTGGGCGATTTAAAACCTTGCACCAATGTTCCATATGACATCACAACCCTATTATTTATGCTAAAAGTGACCTAGGTGATATCATATCTCCAAAATTCAGTCCACTCCGAAATGGACTTAAGGACGTGAATGTTTATGTATGTCGCCGGTTAGAAATCGCCGTAAAATATGGCCTGTTTAGAAGCCTCTTTACTTAAATAGATTTAAGGATGGAATAATATTTCATAAATTAACATAACATAAACCTCAGAATAATAAACGCTTAATATTAACTTGGAATAAGTCGACAATATGTATTTAGAAACTTATCCAATAACAAACACGAACGCAACTATAAACGCTAGCGGGGTAGTCAGAGATCATCGTGGTAGTCCAATTCTTTGACTCCCTTAGTAATCTATGTCAACCTAGAACTTAAATTTTAACCAAATAGTCAGTACTCAATGTGACATATAGTAAATCATGTCACTATTTATAAATGTATTTTAATTGTGAAAATGTACATAGAAAATCAGAAAACTTAATATCCATTGGTACATGCACCGAGAATTGAACCTTGTACCCACTGATACAAACTCAAACCCTCAACGACTGTACTACACCGAATAAACCTATTTTATTAATTATTATTATTTCCGAATATATGTATATTTGTATTTAATATTATTTTATTATAGCTTGATGAACTTTACAGCAAGAAATTACATTAAAATCAAAGTCAAATGTTTTTATTCAACATAAGTACAAGTACAGTACATTCATTGAAAGTCAAAACATTTGCCTGACACTGGTTGTCTCTTAGCATTGAAATTCTAACGTTGGTTCGGAAGCCCTGGCTCGGAGAAGAACCAACAAGAAACTCCGGCTTTCAGGATTTTTTGCCCAGTGCCAGTTACAAAACCAAATTAAAACAAAGGTTTATTTATTATTGATTACGAATTAATACCATTCGTTATGATGTAAAAATATCCCATACTTTTCTGGGACGAAGAAAGAATGCAAACTAGCTGCCGTTCTTCCCGGCATGTCGTAGAAGGCGACTAAGGGACTAGAGGCAAACTAATCTAT